>KV020185.1:0-384389 GCA_001598015.1 Dorcoceras hygrometricum | reverse complement strand
CTTGCCACTGTCCCCATCAGGCAGCGCTTTCGCGAGCACCCGCCCCTCATCCGACCCCTTCGGGGCCACCTTCTCCCCAATGGGGAGAAGGGGACGAGCTATCAGCGACCAGCGGCCCGCATCCTCGATGCCCCCGAACACATGCCGGCGCATGCGCCGCTGCCGCGGCGCCTCGCGCTTGGCCGCGGGCAGCAACAAGGCACGCAGTCCGGCGAAGCTGTCCGCGCTGGCGCGGCCGGCGGCGACCAGTTCGCCCAGCGCATCCTCCAGCTCGGTGCGCAGCAGGTGCACCGCGGACTGCAGCTCATCGAAGAACAGCGCGCCATGTTCGCGCAGCACATCGGCCACCGCCTGCGCCCGCGATGACAGCAGGCTTTCCTGCGGCGACGACTCTTGCGCGATGGATGTCCAGACGGCCATCTGCCGGCGCGGCAGCAGCACGATGGGCGTGGCGCGTACCGGACCGCTGCCGCCGCCCGCGCGCAGGCGGCTCCAGCCGACGCGGCCGGCGCGGCACTGTTCGTCCAGCCAGCTGGCCGAGTAGTCGGCGATGCGCGCGGGCAGGATTTCCGACTCCCAGGCACCGGCCGCCGCCTCGTAGCCCTCCAGCTGGGCCAGCACCGCCGGCAACGCGTCGGGGCCGCGCAGCTGCGCGGCCGGGCTCGCGTGCTGCCAGTCGAGCAGGAAACGCATCAACATGCGCCGGCTCACCGGCTCGATCTCGCGGCGCAAGCGGCCCAGCGTATAACGGTGGATCCGCGCCAGCAGGTGGCGTTCGCACCACTGCGTCGCGGCGACGGCGGGGTCGAATGCTCCCTGGATCACGTAGCCTTCGGCCTGCAGGCGCAGCAGTGCGGCTTCCGCGTTGGTTGATGTCACGCCCAGTGGCGTGGCGAGGGCTTCGATGGTGACCGGACCGAGGCCGAGCAGGCGGCCGCGCACCAGTTCGCGCAGGGCGTCCTCGCGCGTCCAGCCTTGCGCGGCGTATTCGGCGGGCGCGGCGATGGCGGGATGCATCGGGGCTGCCGGATGCACCGCCTGCCACAGCGACAGCTTTTCGGCGCTGACCCACACGCTACCGTCTCCTTCTCCCCCTTGGGGAGGAGGGCGGGATGAGGGGCGGGTACTCGCGGGGACGCTTCCAAGAGCCTGCTTTGATGTGGGTTGAGGCAAGAGTGGCCCCTCACTCCAACCCTTTCCCCGAAGGGGAGAGGGAGACAGCCGGGTGGCGCGCTGGTCTTTCGCCAGTGCGCACAGCTTGTCTTCCCATCCCTGGTTCGCCGCCGCTTCGTCGACGGTGATCCCGCCCAGCGCATCCAGCGCCTCGTGCATCTCGTCGATGCTGCGCACTTCCGGCCACGCCTCGACGCGCACGGCGGCGATGGCGTCGGGATCGAGCCGGCCCAGATCGCCGGCTTCCAGGGGATGGTCCTGGCGCACGGCGCGGGTGCGGCGCTCTTCCAGCGGCGCGTCGTCGAGGAAGGCGTAGGGCGCGGCGTTGAGCACCGCGCCGGCGAGCGGGCTGGGTGCGGCCAGATCGCGCGCGACGAGGCGTATCTCGCCATCCTCGAGCGCGCGCAGCAGGTGCAGCAGGCCGTCGACATCCATCGCTTCGCGCAGGCAGTCGTGCAGGGTCTGCGCCACCAGCGGGTGGTCGGGAATCTGCCGTTCGCCCACGATGTTCTCCAGGCAGGCGACCTGGTCGGGGAACACCGCGGCGAGCAGGTCCTCGCTCTTCATGCGCTGCAGTTGCGGGGGAACTTTTTTCCCACCGGCGAAACGCGGCAGCGCCAGCGCGGTGACCGCGTTCCAGCGCCAGCGCGCGGGGAACAGCGGCGCGTCGAGCAGGGCCTGCACCAGCAGGTGCTCGGCACTGTTCGAGTGCAGGTAGCGCGCCACTTCCTCCAGCGGAAAACTGTGGCTGGTGGACAGCGACAGTACGATCGCATCCTCGGTGGCCGCGGCCTGCAGCTCGAAGTTGAACTGGCGGCAGAAGCGCTTGCGCAGCGCCAGTCCCCAGGCGCGGTTGATGCGGCTGCCGAATGGCGCATGGATCACCAGCTGGGTGCCGCCGGATTCGTCGAAGAAGCGTTCGAACACCAGGGTCGATTGCGTGGGCAGCACGCCGAGTGCGGCCTTGGTGGTGGCGAGGTAGTCGACCAGTTGTCGCGCGGCGGCTTCGCCCAGGCCCAGCTCGCCACGCAGCCACGCGAACGCTTTGCTCTCCTCTCCCGCAAGCGGGAGAGGAGAGCAGGGCACGTCGATGCTGGAATCTTCGGCAAGCCCCGAACCCGCTCCCCCAGCCCCTCTCCCGGAGGGAGAGGGGAGCAGGGCGTCGACTTCCTCGCGCAGCCGCGACACCGCGAACGACAACTCGTCCGTGCGCCCCGGCGCCTCACCCAGCCAGAACGGGATGCTGGGCGGCACGCCGTGCGCGTCCTCCACGCGCAGGCGGTCGCGCTCCACGCGCAGGATGCGGTAGCTGGTGTTGCCGAGCTGGAAGATGTCGCCGGCGAGGCTTTCCACCGCGAAGTCCTCGTGCACCGAACCGATCACCGTGGCCTGCGGTTCCAGCACCACGAGGTAGTCGGCGGTGTCGGGAATCGCGCCGCCGGAGGTGAGCGCGACCAGCCGCGCGCCGCGCCGCGCACGCAAGCGGCGGTGCACGGCGTCGCGGTGCAGATACGCGGCACGGGCGCCGCGGCGGGTGGTGAAGCCCTCGGCCAGCATGCGCACCACCGCATCGAAATCCGCCCGCGCCAGCGCACGGTATGGATAGGCGCCGCGCACCAGCGCGTACAACGCATCCTCGTCCCATTCGCGGCAGGCCACCTCGGCCACGATCTGCTGCGCCAGCACGTCCAGCGGCTGCGGCGGCTGCACCAGCGCATCCAGTTCGCCGCGACGCACGGCGTCGAGCAGGGCAGTGCACTCGACCAGATCGTCGCGCGTGGTGGGGAACAGCCGCGCCTTCGGCGTGCCGCCGATGTGGTGGCCGGAGCGGCCGGCGCGCTGCAGGAAGGCGGCGATGGAACGCGGCGAGCCGAGCTGGCAGACCAGGTCCACGTCGCCGATGTCGATGCCCAGCTCCAGCGAGGCGGTGGCCACCAGCACCGCCAGCTCGCCGCGCTTCAGCCGCTGCTCGGCATCCAGGCGCTGCTCCTTGGCGAGACTGCCGTGGTGCGCGGCCACGGCCTCCTTGCCCAACCGTTCGGACAGGTGCCGCGCCGCGCGCTCGGCCAGCCGCCGCGTGTTGACGAACACCAGGGTGGTGCGATGCGCCTGCACCAGCTGCGCGATGCGATCGTAGACCAGCTCCCAGGCGTCGTTGGACATCACCGCTTCCAGCGGCACGGGCGGGACTTCTAGGGCGAGATCGCGCTTGCGCACGTGGCCCGCGTTTATGATGGTGACATCGCTCCTCGCGTTCGCCTCCTCTCCCCCTTGGGGAGAGGATTGAGGTGAGGGGCGGGTGCTCGCGGGAGCATCTCCAAGAGCGCGCTCTGATGAGGGTTGAGGCGAGATTGTCCCCTCACCCCAGCCCTCTCCCCGGAGGGGAGAGGGAGATGTCGCGCCGACCAGGAAGTCGGCAACTTTCTCGATGGGCTTCTGCGTCGCCGACAGTCCGATCCGCTGCAGCTGCCTCTGGCACAGGGATTCCAGCCGCTCCAGCGTCAGCGCCAGGTGCGCGCCGCGCTTGCTGCCGGCGACCGCGTGGATCTCGTCCACGATCACACTGCGCGCGCTCTTCAGCATCTCGCGGCCGGAGGCGGAACCGAGCAGGATGTACAGCGATTCCGGCGTGGTCACCAGGATGTGCGGCGGCGTCCTGCGCATCCACGCGCGCTCGGCCTGCGGCGTGTCGCCGGTGCGTACCGCGGTGCGGATCGCCACCTCGGGCAGGCCGAGCTTTTCCAGTTCCGCGCGGATGCCTTCCAGCGGTTCTTCCAGGTTGACATGGATATCGTTGGACAGCGCCTTCAGCGGCGACACGTAGACCACCCGCGTCTCGTCGGGCAGCGCGCCGCCGCTGGCCACGCCTTCGCGCACCAGCGCGTCGATCGCGGCGAGGAAGGCCGTGAGCGTCTTGCCCGAGCCGGTGGGCGCAGCCACCAGCACGTGGCCGCCGGCGCGGATCGCCGGCCACGCCTGTGCCTGCGCCGCGGTGGGCGCGGCGAAGCGTCCCTCGAACCAGGCGGCGACGGCGGGGTGGAAACCATTCAGCGGGGAAGCGTCCGCTTGCATGCAGGGCACAACGTCGATCAGGACCCCGGATTCTACGCGCCCATCCGTCCGCAAGCCGTCATGCGGGCGCCCGGGCCATGGCCATTGCGTGCCATGCAAGCGATGCGGCGCCATGCCAAGATGCGCGCTGGCCGTCGTCCGCGAGGATGCCGAGGGGAGTCCGCGGGCCGTGCCTCCATGCGAAGGAAACGTATGCGTACATGCTGCGACTGGGCGATCCGCCATTTCGGCCGGATCGGCGTACTGGTGCTGCTGTCGGGGCTGGGCGTATCGACGGGGCGGGCGGCGAGCCTCGATCCCGCGTTGCTGCCGAAGATCCAGGCCGCCACCTTCGAAGTGGTGCAGGCCAAGCCGGCCAGCGATCCGCTGAGCTATGAGAAGCCGCTGCCGCTGGACCTGCTGCCCTACCAGGAACGCACCGACAAGTACTTCTCCATCGGCACCGCGTTCGCGATCGGCCATAACCGTTACGTCACCGCCGCCCACGTGCTGCTGGCCGGCGCGGACAGCCTGTGGGGGCAGCCTGAGCTGCGCGACACCGCCGGCCACGTCTACCCGATCGACAAGATCGAGAAGTTCGACCTGCGCAAGGATTTCGTGGTGTTCTCGCTGGCCGGCTCGCCCGGCGACGCCACGCTGGACGTCGACACCAAGCCCACCTTGAACACGGCGGTCTATGCCGTGGGCAACGCGCTCGGTACCGGTGTGGTGATCCGCGATGGCCTGTACACCTCCGACACGCCGGAGCAAGAGGAAGGCACCTGGAAGTGGATGCGCTTCTCCGCCGCCGCCTCGCCCGGCAACAGCGGCGGCCCGCTGCTGGACAAGGATGGCAAGGTGATCGGCGCAGTGCTGATGAAGTCGGCCAACGAGAACCTCAATTACGCACTGCCGATCCGCGAGGTGCTGGATGCGCCGGACGGCAAGGCCATCATGGATACGCGCGTGGCATACGAGCTCGACCTGTTCGACACGGTGCAGAACAGCCAGCTCAAGACACAGTTCGCATTGCCCGAGAGCCTGGGCGACTTCTACCGCGACTTCCAGGCACGCATCGACACCAACAGCGACGCACAGATAAAGGCGCTGCTCACCCGCGAATCCGCCAACCTGTTCCCGAACGGCGCAGGCTCGGCACGCCTCCTGCACGAGCAGACGAAGCTCAATAGCTTTCCTTCGCTGATCGTGCGCGGCAGCGATGGCGAATGGGGTCGCACGGACACGCAGTTCCGGTACTTCGCGCTGGACGGCAACGGCTACGTGCGCGTGGGCGCGGCTGGGCGCAACGGCCTGATCCACATTCGTCGTCCGGACGGCATGGACGCGGCGAAGTTCTACGACGACGCCAAGTCGCGCATGGACCTGCTGGCACGCACCGGCCTGTTCCAACGGACGATCGCCAGCGAAAAGATCAAGATCACCTCGCTCGGCAAGCCCATCAGCGAATCGACCCATGTCGACCGCTGGCAGCGCCCCTGGCACGTTGCCGTCTGGCCGCTGCCCTATGCGAACGCCCTCGTGGTGTCGTATTCGCTACCGGTGCCGGACGGCTGCGTGATGCTGGTGCGTTTCGTGCCACCACCCCACCGGCACGACACGATGCTGGACCTGGACGAGCTCAGCAGCTTCGTCCAGGTCACCTACGAAGGCACGCTGGCGCAGTGGAAGGATTTCCTCGGCAAGCCCGCCTTGCAGCCGGCTGCATTCCGCAACATTCACATCGACTACGACTACGGCCATCGCTTCAGCTACGCCTCACAGCGGGTGACGTTCTCCTATCCGTCCTCGATGCAGGCGATCAAGTCTGACAACCTGCTGTGGCTGGGCTTCCGCTTCTTCCTCGACGACGGCAAGCCAGTGTGGGACGTGGGTGACGTGGAAATCTGGAAGGACACCGCCTCCGATGACCACGACAACGTCAACGTCCAGCGTTACATCGTCCCGCCACCCGGGCTGGACGAGGACATGAGCAGTCGCTGGAAGAAACTGTCGGAACGCCAGTATCCCTACAATGCCGTGGCGCGCTACGAAAACGACCTGATGAAGATCGATGCCGTGGTCGCCCCGGCGGCCGGCGGCAAGGCACCCGGCACGGTGCTGTACACCGCTTTCTACGGCACCGCGGGTACCCAGACGCAGGCCTTCATGAAGGGCAAGCTCGACCTGCTGACGAAGGACATGCGGGTGATGGAGCATTGATCGCGCCGCGGGGAGGGCACGGGAAACCATGCTCATCCCCGCGGACATGCGCGATACCGCGTTGCTCCCGGTGATGGAAAGGCAGACGTGAGGCAGCAAAACCCTTCGGCGCAACAGCAGCGCGACACGGAACAGACGCAGGGCACGGCATGGCTGCAGATGCCCGACGGCCAGCCACTCTGCCTGCACGACTGGCCGCTTGCGCAGGCGCGCGGCGGCGTGCTGGTCGTGCACGGGCTGGGCGAGCATGCCGGCCGCTACGCACCGCTCGCGCGCTGGTTCAACGCGCACGGCTACGCGGTGCGCGCCTTCGACCAGCGCGGCCATGGCCAGAGCCCCGGGCCGCGCGGCGTGCTCAACCACCCCGACGACCTGCTCGCCGACCTGTCCGTGGTGCATGCCGACTACGCGCACGCGCTGGGCGCCGCACCGGTCCTGCTCGGCCACAGCATGGGCGGGCTGGTCGCCCTGCGCGCCGTGCTGGACGAGCGCATCACGCCGGAAGCACTGGTGTTGTCCTCGCCCGCGCTGCGCAGCCATGCCTCGCCAGGCCTGCAGCGGCTGGCCGCGATCCTGGCCCGGCTGCTGCCGAACCTGCGCCTGAGCAGCGGCCTCGGCCCGGAGTGGCTCAGCCACGACCCGCAGGCGATGGCCAGCTACGCCGGCGACACGCTCCGCCACGACCGTATCAGCCCGCGCCTCGCCGATTTCATCTTCCGCGCCGGCGCCGCCTGCATCGCCGACGCCGGTCGCCTCGAAGTGCCCACCCTGCTGCTGGTGGCCGGCGACGACGCACTGGTCGACGCCGGCGGCAGCCGGGATTTTTCCGCGGCCGCCGCGGCTACGAAACAACTCACCACGCGCTACTTCGCGAACCTGTACCACGAGCTGTTCAACGAAGCCGAGCCAAGCCGGACCCAGGTGCTGATGCAGCTGGAGGATTGGCTGGAAAAGGTGGTGGGCCCGGAAGGATTCGAACCTTCGACCAAGGGATTATGAGTCCCCTGCACTAACCGCTGTGCTACAGGCCCCCGTGGGATGCCGCGTCACCGCGGCGCCCGGCATGGTACCGGCGGGGCGCGCGTGCGTCGAGCATCTGGCCCCGGCACGGGTCGGCCGTCGGCATGGGCGACCTGCCGATGCGACGACGGCCGCTTGCGCGGCCGTCGTCGTTGCCCTCTCCCCGCCCTCCGCCGCAAGCGGGAAGGGCGGGAGCTGGCGGCGATCAATCCACGTCGAGGAAGGAACGCAGCTGCTCGGAACGGCTGGGGTGGCGCAGCTTGCGCAGCGCCTTGGCCTCGATCTGGCGGATGCGCTCGCGGGTGACGTCGAACTGCTTGCCGACTTCTTCCAGCGTGTGGTCGGTGTTCATGTCGATGCCGAAGCGCATGCGCAGCACCTTGGCCTCCCGCGGGGTGAGGCCGGCCAGCACGTCGCGCACGGTTTCCATCAGGCCGGTCTCGGTGGCCGAGTCGATCGGCGAGCTGGCGTTGCTGTCCTCGATGAAGTCGCCGAGGTGGGAATCCTCGTCGTCGCCGATCGGGGTTTCCATCGAGATCGGTTCCTTGGCGATCTTCAGCACCTTGCGGATCTTGTCCTCGGGCATGTCCATTTCCTTGGCCAGTTCCTCCGGCGTGGCCTCGCGGCCGTACTGCTGGAGCATCTGGCGGGAAATGCGGTTGAGCTTGTTGATCGTCTCGATCATGTGCACCGGGATGCGGATGGTGCGCGCCTGGTCGGCGATCGAGCGGGTGATCGCCTGGCGGATCCACCAGGTGGCGTAGGTCGAGAACTTGTAGCCGCGGCGGTATTCGAACTTGTCCACCGCCTTCATCAGGCCGATGTTGCCTTCCTGGATCAGGTCGAGGAACTGCAGGCCGCGGTTGGTGTACTTCTTGGCGATCGAGATCACCAGGCGCAGGTTCGCCTCCACCATCTCCTTCTTGGCGCGGCGTGCCTTGGCCTCGCCGCTGGCCATGGCGCGGTTGATTTCCTTGATGTCGGTCAGCGGCAGGAACAGCTTCTGCTCGATCGCGGCCAGCTTCTCCTGCTCCGCGTCGATCGCCTCGCGATGGGTCTTGACGTTGGGCGACCACTTCTGACGCTTGCGGCCCAGCTCGGCGGCCCATTCGAGGTTGCCCTCGTTGCTGGGGAAGGCCTTCAGGAATTCGGCCTTGGGCATCTTCACCTGCTTGACGAAGATGTCCATCAGCACGCGCTCGTGGTGGCGGATGTCGCCCACCACCTCGCGCAGCTTGCGCACGAAACCGTCGATCAGTGCGCTGGGCAGCTTGAGCTTGAGGAACTCCTCGGCCATCTGGTCGCGCAGCTTGACGATCTTCTTGTCGGTGATGCCGGTGGCCTTGACGGCAGCCTTCTGGAACTTGCCGTAGTGGTCGCGCAGCAGTTCCATGCGGCGCTTGACCTCCTCCGGGTCGGGACCGCTGGAGCCGGCCTCCTCCTCCTCGGACGCCTCCTCGTCCTCGTCCTCGTCGGCTTCGCTCTCCTCGCCGTTCTCGGCGGCCGCGGCGGCGGCCTCTTCGGCCTCGATGCGGGCGGCGTCGGCGGCGGCCTCCAGGTCGAGGAAGCCGGCGAGGATCTCGCTGAGGCGGCGCTTGCCGTCCAGGTGCTGGTCGTACTCCTCCAGCAGCAGCTCGATGGTCAGCGGGAAGCTGGCCAGCGCCTGCTGTACCTGCGAGAGGCCTTCCTCGATGCGCTTGGCGATCGCGATCTCGCCCTCGCGGGTGAGCAGCTCGACCGTGCCCATCTCGCGCATGTACATGCGCACCGGATCGGTGGTGCGGCCCACCTCGGCGTCCACGGCGGAGAGCAGGGCGACGGCTTCCTCGGCGGCGGCCTCGTCGTCGCCGCTGCCGCCGGGGGCGTTGTCGGCCAGCGGGTCGGCGTCCGGCGCGGCATCGTGCACTTCGATGCCGACGCCCTTGAGCACCGCCATGATGTCCTCGATCTGCTCCGCGTCGACGATGTCGTCGGGCAGGTGATCGTTGATCTCGGCGTAGGTCAGGTAACCCTGCTCCAGACCCTTGGCGATGAGCGCCTTGATTTCGGACTGTTGCTCGTGGACTTTGTTGTTCATTAACGGCCGCCGCAGGGTTCAAGAACCGGACATTATAGCTATGTGCTGCTTTTTTGACCAGTTTTCAAGGAGGGAAGGTTCACCGGAACGCACGCAAAAATCGCGCCAAAACGGGAGGTTGCGCGATACCTGGCATGTCGGGCGTTCAGCCGGTGTCGAGCCGGAAGGTCACCGGCCCGTCGTTGACCAGGCTCACCACCATATGGGCGCCGAAGCGCCCGGTTTCCACCTCGGGATGCCCGGCGCGGGCCAGCTCCAGCAGCCGCTCGAACCAGCGCCGGCCGTGCTCGGGCGCCGCCGCGCTGGTGAAGCTGGGGCGCATGCCGGAGCGGGTGTCGGCGGCCAGCGTGAACTGGCTCACCAGCAGCAGGCCGCCGCCGGTATCGGTCAGCGAGCGGTTCATTTTGCCGGCCGCGTCGGCGAATACGCGGTAGCCGAGCAGGCGTTCCAGCATGCGCCGCGCCTGCGGCTCGCCGTCGTGCGGTTCCACCGCCACCAGCGCCAGCAGGCCGGGACCGATCGCCCCCACGGTTTCCCCTGCAACCTCGACACGGGCGGAGAGCACACGCTGGATCAGGGCGATCATGGCGACTCGACGGCGGCTGGAGCACGCAGCATAAGCATGTCGTGCGGCCGGTGGAAGCGCGGCTATCCCGTACACTGCGCCGATGCGCGCCGACATGTACCTCGTCTATCTCCTGCTGCGCCTGCTCGCCCTGCTGCCGCTGCGCACGCTGCAGGCCGGCGGCGCGCTGCTGGGCCGCCTCGCGCTGTGGCGGCGCACCCGTACCGCGCACCACGTGGCGGTGAACCTGGCGATCGCCCGGCCCGCGCTGGACGAAGCCGCACGCGCCGTCTTGCTGCGCGAAGCGCTGGCCGAAAGTGGCAAGTCGGCCACCGAGATCATCAAGATCTGGGGCAGCGGCGCCGGGCGCGCGCTGCACCTGGTGCGCGAGGTGCGCGGCGAGGCCTTGTTCGACGCCGCGCTGGCCGCAGGCAAGGGCGTGATCATCGCCGCGCCGCACCTGGGCTGCTGGGAGCTGCTGAATTACTGGCTGTGCCGCAAGACGCCGATGGCGATCCTGTACCGCCCGCCGCGCATCGCCGCGGTGGAAGGCCTGCTGCGCAAGGTGCGCGGCGCGCTGGCGCCGGAACAGGTGCGCGCCGAAGGCGCCGGCGTGCGCACGCTGTACAAGCGGCTGGCCGCGGGCGGCACGGTGGGCATCCTGCCCGACCAGAAGCCGCGCGCGGGCGAAGGCGAGTTCGCGCCGTTCTTCGGCCGCGAGGCGTTGACCATGGTGCTGCTGCCGCGGCTGGCCGCGCGCACCGGCGCCACCGTGCTGTACGCCTTTGCCGAACGCCTGCCGAAAGGCGCCGGCTACCGCATCCATTTCCTGCCCGCGCCGGACGGCCTCGCCGATGCCGACCTCGGCACGGCCTGCGGTGCGCTCAACCGCGGCGTGGAAGCCTGTGTGGACTTGGCTTTCGCCCAGTACCAGTGGCAGTACAAGCGCTGGTCGGCCGACGACCGGCCCAGCCCCTACGACCGCGGGAACCACGCGCAGGCGGGCTGACGCGCCGCGTATCCGGAGCGTAGCCGTAGGAGCGCCCCCTGTGCGCGACAGCCTTTGGCTCCGGTCAAGCGCCAGAACATTCGCGCACAGGGTGCGCTCCTACGATCGGCCCAGCACCACGCGCAGCGCGTGGTCTGCGCCATCGTCGGCCAGCGCGACGGGTTCGCCCACGGCCAGCGGCCGGCCGTCCAGCTCCAGCATGCCCACGCCGCGGCAGACGCCGTGCGGATTCTCCACGCGGATTGCGTAGCGGGTGAGGTGCCTGGCGCCGCGGTGCCGATAGTCGATCTCGAAGCCGGGCCAGTGCTTGGGCACGCAGGGATCGATGCGCAAGGCGTCGCCCTGTTTGCGGAAGCCGAGCAGCGCTTCCAGCCCCGCGCGGTACAGCCACGCGGCCGAGCCGGTGTACCAGGTCCAGCCGCCGCGCCCGGCCAGCCCGCCCGCCGAATACACATCGGCGCAGGAGACATAGGGCTCGACCCGGTAGCGCGCTACGGCCTCCGCGTCGTCGCTGTGGCGGATCGGGTTGAAATAGCCGAACAGTTCGCCCGCGCGGTCGCCGTCGCCCAGCGCGGCCCAGGCGAAGATCGACCACACCGCGCCATGCGTGTACTGCCCGCCGTTCTCGCGCACCCCGGGCGGATAGCCCTTGATGTAGCCGGGATTTTCCTTCGCGCGATCGAACGGCGGGGTGAACAGGCGCGAGAGCCGGTGTTCGCGGTCGACCAGCTCGCGCTCGTTCGAGGCCATCGCCTGCGCCGCGTGCGCCGCATCGGCGGCGCCGGCCAGCACGCTCCACGACTGGGCGAGGGTGTCGATGCGGCATTCCTCGTCCTGCGCCGAACCCAGCGGCGTGCCGTCGTCGTAATAGCCGCGGCGGTACCACGCGCCGTCCCAGGCCTGTTCCAGCGCCGCGCGCATCGTCCCGGCGTAGTCGCGCCAGCGTTGCGCCCGCGCCTTGTCGCCGCGGGCTTCGGCCAGCGGCGCATAGGCCTCGGTGCTGCGTATCAGGAACCAGCCCATCCAGCTGCTTTCGCCGCGGCCGCCTGCGCCCACCGCGTTCATGCCGTCGTTCCAGTCGCCGGTGCCCATCAGCGGCAGGCCGTGCGCGCCATGGGTAAGCGCGGAGTCCAGCGCACGGGCACAGTGCTCGTGCAGGTTGGGCTTTTCGTCCGAGACTCCCGGCTGGAAATACGCATCGGTGGCGCCGTCGGGAATCGCCTGGCCGGTGAGGAAGGGCAGGGCCTCGTCCAGTACCGCGGCGTCGCCGCTGACCTCGACATAGTGCGCAGCGACGTGCGCCAGCCACACGCGGTCGTCGCTGATGCGGGTGCGGATGCCCTGCCCGTTCGGCGGCAGCCACCAGTGCTGCACGTCGCCTTCGGCGAACTGGCGGCCGGCCGCGCGCAGCAGGTGTTCGCGCGCCAGGTCGGGGCGGCTTACGCACAGCGCCATCACGTCCTGCAGCTGGTCGCGGAAACCCCAGGCGCCGCTGGCCTGGTAGTAGGCGGTGCGCGCCCACAGCCGGCAGCCGGCGACCTGGTAAAGCAGCCAGTCGTTGAGCATCAGGTCCAGCGCACGGTCGGGCGTGCGCACCTGCACTGCGTCGAGCAGGCCGTTCCACTGCGCGGCGGCCGCGGCCAGCACCGCGTCGATGTCGATGGCGCGGTACTTCGCCACCAACGCCTGCGCCTCGGCCTCGCCGGGCGCATCGCCCAGCAGCCAGCGCAATTCCAGTTCGGTATGCGGCGGCAACTCGATGCGCAGCTGCAGCGCGGCGCAGGGATCCAGCCCCGCACCGAAGCGCGCGGACAAAAGCGCATCGCCATGCAACGCGGCGGGATGATCCACCGTACCCAGCGGACCCAGGAAGGCTGCACGGTCGCCGCTCATGGCCTGCTGCGCGCCGCCCAGGTCGGCGAAGGCCACGCGGTCGCCGAAATCCGGCCGCCAGCGATTGCGCGCGAACAGCGCACCGGTTTTTCCGTCGCGCATGGTCTGCACGAAGGGCGCGGGCACGGAACCGTTCGGACCCAGCGCCCATTCCACGTAGGCGGTGAACGAGAGGCGCCGCACGCGCGGGGAGCGATTGGCCAGGCGCACGCGCGCCAGCTTCAGCGCGTCGTCCACCGGCACGCATTGCACGACATCCACGGCGATACCGTGGGCATCGGTCTCGAAGCGGCTCCAGCCCTTGCCGTGGGTGGCCGCATAGTTCGCGCCGGCAACGCGGATCGGCAACGCGGTGGCGCTCCACAGCGCGCCGTTGTCCTCGTCGCGCAGGTATAGCACCTCGCGCGGGCGGTCGCTGACCGGATCGTTGGGCCACGGCGTCAAAGGGTTCTGCTGGCTGTTGATCGACCAGGCGTAACCGCCGCCTTCGGCCGAGACCAGGAAGCCGAAGGCGGGATTGGCGATCACGTTCACCCAGGGCTGCGGCGTGCAGTGCCCTTCGGTCAGTTCGATGCGATAGGCGCGGCCCTGCTCCACGAAGCCGCCGCAGCCGTTGGCGAATTCCGGCGCCACATCGGCCGCGGCAGCGTCGCGTGCCGGTATGGTGGCGCGCAGCGCTGGAGCGGGTACTGCGGATGTGGCGATGGCGGCAGACTGCGGCGCCGCTTCGTCATCCAGCACCAGCCGCGCCACGCAGGCCAGGCCGTTGCGCAAGTCGTCGCCGACCGCCCCTTCCTGCAATGCGAACAGCTCGGCCTTGGGCAGGTCGTCGTCGGCTTTCAACTGCGCCTGCTGCGCCTTGACCAGCGGATCGAGCGCGGACTGGACGGCAGCATCGGCTGTGGCGAGCAGCACCACGTCCACCGCGCAGCGCTGGGCACGCCACAGCTGCTGGGCGCGCAGCAACTCCTGCACGCGGGACAGGTCGGCTTCACCGCGCAACCGCAGCAACGCGATCGGGCGATCGCCGGAAATGCCCGCGGCCCACAGCGTAGGCGCGCCGCCGCGGCCGCGCGCGATGGCCTCCGGCACGGCGCGCTGCGCGGGGTCGCTGACCAGGAGCGCATCCAGCCAGTGCGCGGCGCGGGCGGCTTGCGCGTCGTCGATGCCGTACTGGCGCAACCGCGCCTGTGCCTGCTGCGTGGCGCCGTCGAACAGACGCGCCGCCGCGCCTTCATCGGCTGCCTGCATGGCCAGCGCCTGCGCGTCGTCGCGGCTGTCAGCCAGCCTTGTCCACACCATCACGGCGACTTCGCTGTCCGGCGCCAGCGTGAAATGGCGGCGCTGCGCGAACACCGGGTCGAGCACGCAGCCGAGGCCGCCACCCAGCGCCACGCCCGCCTGCAACGCCTGCGCATGCCGCAGCGTGCGACCGCGGCCGAGGAAACGCATGCGATCGGTCTCGATTTCCGGCGCGCCTGGCTCGGCACCCGCGATGCACAGCGCCTGCGCGGCCCAGATCGTAGCCTCGTCGTCCGAACGCTTGCGCCGCGTGGCCAGCAGCAGGCCGCGGCCGGCGTCCCATTCGGTCTGCACGAACATCTTGGAGAACGCGGGGTGCGTGTCGTCCGCGCCCGCCGGGCCCAGCACCAGTTCGGCGTAGCTGGTGATTGACAGACGGCGCACGCGGTCGCCGTGGTTGCTCAGCGTGAGCCGGCGCAGCTCCACGTCCGCATCGGCGCTCACCGCCACCTCCAGGGTGCAGTGCAGGCTGTGATGGCGGCGGCGGAAGATGGCGCGGCCGGGCTCGAACTGCACGGCATCGTCCGGCGTGTCGTGGCCGAACGGCTGCTGCGTGGGCGACCAGACCTCGCCACTGTCCTCGTCGCGCAGCAGCAGCCAGCTGCCCCAGTCGTCGACCGTCGGATCCTCGCGCCAGCGCGTCACGGCCAGGTCGCGCCAGCGGCTGAAACCGGCGCCATGGCGATCGACCATCAGCGTGAGCCGGCCGTTGGAAAGCAGGCAGTGACGTGGCGTCGCGGAGGAAACGGGCATTGACGGAACTTCATGCGGGGAAGCGCCGAGCATGCGGGTCCATGCGCATTCACGGCGTCAATGCACGACGGACGGCACGCTGACCGGCGCACATTCCCCACCGTTCCACGCATGCCCACAGCCACCCCGCATCCCCCGCTGGAATCCGGCCCGCAGCTGCAGCACCTGCAGAACAAGGCCTGGGCGTATTTCCAGTACGAGACGAACCCGCACAACGGCCTGGTGGCGGACAAGACCGCGCCGGACTGGCCCGCCAGCATCGCCGCCACCGGCATGGCGCTCAGCGCGTATCCGGTGGCGGTGGAGCGCGGCCTGCTCGACGAGCACACCGCGATCGCGCGCACCCTGGCCACCCTGCGCTTTTTCCGCGACAGCGTGCAGGGCGAGGCGGCCGACGCCACCGGCCACCGCGGCTTCTATTACCACTTCCTCAACAGGCAGACCGGCAAGCGCGCATGGCAATGCGAATTGTCCACGGTGGACAGCGCCTTCCTGTTCGCCGGCATGCTCGCCGCGGCGGCGTATTTCCGTGCCGACACGCCGCAGCAGCGCGAGATCCGCGAGCTGGCCGACCTGCTGTACCGCCGCGCCGACTGGGCCTGGGCGCAAGCCGCGGACGGCACCATCGGCCACGGCTGGCGGCCGGAGAGCGGTTTCATCCCGCACCGGTGGCAGGGCTACGACGAAGGCCTGCTGCTCTACACGCTCGCGCTGGGTTCGCCGACCCATGCGCTGCCGCCCGCCGCGTTCGCGGCCTGGGCCTCCACCTACGAGTGGAAGCGCGCCTATGACATCGACTATCTGTACTGCGGGCCGCTGTTCACCCACCAGTTGTCGCACGTGTGGATCGATTTCCGCGGCATCCAGGATGCCTTCATGCGCGAGAAGGGCATCGACTATTTCGAGAACAGCCGCCGCGCCAGCCTGGTGCAGCAGCGCTACGCGATCGACAATCCGCTGAACCTCAAGGGCTACGGCGCGCAATGCTGGGGCATCACCGCCAGCGACGGCCCCGGCGAGACCACGCGCTGCATCGACGGCGTGCAGCGCCAGTTCTACGGCTATGCCGGGCGCGGCGCACCCTGGGGCCAGGACGACGGTACGCTGTCGCCGTGGGCGGTGGTGGCCTCGCTGCCGTTCGCGCCGGAGATCGTGCTGCCCACCCTGCACCACTTCATCCATACGCTGGCGCTGCACGACCGCCACCCCTACGGCTTCGAGGCCAGCTTCAATCCCACCTGGGGCGGCGATACCGCCTGCGGCTGGATCTCGCCTTACTTCTTCGGCATCAACACCGGGCCTATCCTGCTGATGATCGAGAACCAGCGCAGCGGCCTGCTGTGGCAGCTGCTGCACGGCTGCCGGTATATCGTGGACGGCCTGCGGGCGGCCGGCTTCACCGGCGGCTGGCTGGACGTGAAGGGCCGGCGGCCCTGACACTTTCGCGGCAGGCGCACGCGGCGCCACCGTTTTCTTTCATTCACTACAAGCGGAGCAGGACGATGGAACTGGGCATGGTCGGGCTGGGCAAGATGGGCGCCAACATGGCGGAGCGGCTGGTGCAGGGCGGCCACAAGGTCACCGGTTTCGACCCCAGCGCCGACGCGCGCAAGGCGGTGGCGGCCAAGGGCGTGGCCGGCGCCGATTCGCTGGAAGCACTGGTCAAGGCGCTGCCCGCGCCACGCGTGCTGTGGCTGATGGTGCCTGCAGGCAAGGTCACCGACGACACCGTCAATGCGCTGCTGCCGCTGCTGGCCAAGGGCGACACCGTGATCGACGGCGGCAACTCCAACTACAAGGACACCCTGCGCCGCGCCGCGCTGTACGCCGGACACGGCCTGGGCTACGTGGACTCCGGCACCAGCGGCGGCGTCTGGGGCCTGAAGGAGGGCTACAGCATGATGGTGGGCGGCGACGCGAAGACCGTCGACGCGCTCAAGCCCATCTTCGAAACACTGGCCCCCGCCGCGGACCAGGGCTGGGGCCGTGTCGGCCCGGTGGGCTCCGGCCACTTCACCAAGATGGTCCACAACGGCATCGAATACGGCCTGATGCAGGCCTATGCCGAAGGCTTCTCCATCCTCGGCCACAAGAAGGAGTTCGGCCTGGACCTGCACCAGGTCGGCGAGATCTGGCGCTACGGCAGCGTGGTGCGCTCCTGGCTGCTCGACCTCACCACCGACGCACTGGGCAAGAACCCCACGATGGACGGCATCGCGCCCTACGTGGTCGATTCCGGCGAAGGCCGCTGGACCGTGGACGAGGCGATCGACCTCGACGTGCCCGCGCCGATCATCACCGCCTCGCTGATCGAGCGCCTGCGCTCGCGCGACACCGAATCGTTCTCCGACAAGCTGCTCGCCGCGATGCGCAACGAGTTCGGCGGCCATGCGATCAAGAGCGAGGCGAAGTAGGAAACCGTCCGCACAACACCGTCCCGGCCGGAAGGCTCAGCCGGGATGGAACGGCCAGAACTTCGGTATCAGCCACATCGACAGCGCGCAGAACAGCGCGATCAGCGGGATGCCCACCTTCATGAAATCGGTGAAGCGGTAGCCGCCGGCGTAATACACCATGGTGTTGGTGGGGTAGCCGACCGGGGTGGCGAACGAAGTCGCCGCGGCGAAGGCCACGGCCACCACGAACGGGCGCGGGTCGGCATGCACGGCATGCGCCACGCTGACGGCGATGCCCACCATCAGCACCACCGAGGGGTTGTGGCCCATCAGCTCGGTGAGCAGGGCGGTGAGCAGGTAGACCATCAGCAGCGCGGCGAGCGGCCCGTGGTTGCCGACCAGGCCCATGCCGGCGTGCACCACCTCGTGCGACAGGCCGGTCTTCTCGATCGCGGTGCCCAGCGGCAGGATCGCGCCGAGCAGCACGATGATCTTCCAGTCCATGCCTTCGTAGACGTCCTTGCGGCCGAAACAGCCGGTGAGCGCCATCGCCGCCGCGCCGCAGATCGCCGCCACCGGGATCGGCAGCCAGCGCAGGCCGGAGACCACCACCACGCCGGCCATGATCGCCGCCGCCACGATCGCCTTGCGCGACATGCGCCGCACGTCGTCGCGTTCGCTGAGCACGATGAAGGCGTCGTCGCCGCGCAACTGCGGCATGCTGTCCTCGTCCACCAGCACCAGCAGCACGTCGCCCACTGCGAGGCTGACGTCGCTGAGCTTGTCGCGCAGCACCTGGCCGCGGCGGTGGATCGCCAGCACCACCGCGCCGGGGCGGCGGCCGAGGTCGGTCTCGGCCAGCCGGCGGCCCTCGGCCAGGCTGGCCGGCGCCACCATGATCTCGGCCAGCACGCGCGGGTGGTCGGCATCCTGCACATAGCGGCTCTCCGGCACGTTCGTGAGGTGGGCGCGGCGCTGGAACTCCTCGATCTTCTCCCAGTCGCCGCGCACCAGCAGCACGTCGCCGGCCTCCATCTGCTGCGAACGCGGCGACCACATGCGCCGCTCGCCGCGCAGCAGCTCCAGCGGATACACCCCGTAGCGTTCGCCCAGCTGCGCCTCGCCGATGTTCTTGCCCAGCAGCGGCGACTGCGCGGTGAGCGCGAGCTCGGTGACGTACTTGCCGATTTCCACCTCCTCGATCTCGTCGGCGTCGATATGGCGCGGCAGCAGCCAGCGCCCCACCAGCATCAGGTAGGTCATGCCGGCCACCGCCAGCAACACGCCCATGCCGGTGAACTCGAACACGCCGAAGGCGGGCAGGCCGTGTTTCTGCGCCAGCGAATCGGCAAGCAGGTTGGACGAGGTGCCGATCAGGGTGCACACGCCGCCCATCTGCGCGGCGTAGGCCATCGGCATCAGCACCCGCGCCGGCGAGGTGCCGGTGCGCTGGCACACGCGCAGCGCCAGCGGCAGGAAGGTGGCGACCAGGGCGATGTTCTTGACGAACGCGCCCATCGGCGCGATCGCCAGCATGAAGGCGAGCGTGAGCAGCCAAGGCCGCTTGATGCGCATCAGCAATCGGCTCAGCGGCTCCAGCACGCCCGAGCGCTCGATGCCGATGGACAGCGCGAACATCGCCGCCACCGTCACCGTGGCCTCGTTGCTGAAACCCGACAAGGCCTCGGCCGGGCTGACGATGCCCAGCACCACCAACGCGGCGAGCACCAGCAGGGCCACCAGGTCGATGCGCAACTTCTCGCTGGCGAACAGCGCCATCGCCACCGCGATCACGGCGACCACCGCCCAGGCCTGCCAGCTCATGTGCAGGCTCCGGTTCGTAGGATCGGCGGCGGTGTCTGCATCGGTTCGTCCCCAACGGTTCCACCCGCATGCTACGCGACGGCGGCGCGGGCGCAAAACGCATGCATACCTCGTTCACTGCGATCCGCGGCAGAATGGCCCACATGAGCACGCCACTCCCCAGCGAAACCACCGATACCCGCCGCCGGCCCACCGTGGCGCTGGCGCTGGGCGCGGGCGGCGCCAAGGGACTGGCGCACATCGGCGTGATCGAGGAACTGGAAGCGCAGGGCTACCGCATCACCGCGATCGCCGGCAGCTCGATGGGCGCGCTGATCGGCGGCATCCACGCGATGGGCAAGCTGGACGTGTACCGCGACTGGGTCAGCGCGCTGGCCAAGTTCGACGTGCTCAGGCTGGTGGACTGGACCTTCTCCGGCGGCGGCCTGATCAAGGGCGAGAAGATCATCGGCACGCTGCGCGGGCTGATCGGCGACGCGCTGATCGAGGAACTGCCGCTGGCGTTCACCGCGGTGGCCACCGACATCGACCGCGAGCGCGAGGTATGGCTGTCGCGCGGCCCGCTGTTCGACGCGATCCGCGCCTCGATCGCGATCCCCACCGTGTTCCGCCCGCACCACATCGACGGCCGCCGGCTGGTGGACGGCGGCCTGCTCAACCCGGTGCCGGTGACGCCGCTGATCCGCGAGCCGGCGGACTACCTGATCGCGGTGAGCGTGGACGGCGCCGCCACCGAACCCGTGCCACCGCCGCCGGCCGGCGACGAAACCGCCGACGCGCCGGGCTACCGCCAGCGCATCGGCGCCTTCATCGGCCGGCTGATGCCGCACGGCGGCCACGGCGACGTGCCGCGCGAACCTGGCGCGCTCGAACTGCTCACCCAGGCGATGGACCTGATGCAGGCCAACCTGTCGCGGCTGCGCCTGGCCGCCTACGAACCGGACCTGCTGATCCAGCTGCCGCGCAACATGGCCAGCCCCTACGAGTTCTACCGTGCCCGCGAACTGATCGAACTAGGCCGGCTGCAGGCGCGCGAGGCTCTGGCGCACTGGCCGCGCGGCGCCACGCCCCTGACATGACCCGGCGCGGATTTCCGTAGGAGCGCACCCTGTGCGCGATGGCTCTGATGCTTGATCAAAGCCAAAGCATTCGCGCACAGGGCGTGCTCCTGCACGACAAGGGCCAGCAATACGCGCAACCGTTCAACGCGGCCCGTGCGTGCGCAGCCAATTCTCCAGGTAGGTCTTCATCACCACCGCGTTGTTGTGCTCCTCGTCGCGGGCGCCGTAGAGCAGGGTGACCGGATGCTTCGCGGCGCGTTCGGCCAGCGGACGCCAGTGCTCGGCCAGCCTGTCCAGTTCGCCGGCATAGCGTTGGCGGAAGCCTTCCCACTTCGCCGGATCGTGGCCGAACCACTGGCGCAACGCAGTGGACGGGGCGAGTTCCTTCGCCCACAGGTCCAGCGGCACGTCTTCCTTCTTCAACCCGCGCGGCCACAGGCGATCGATCAGCACGCGGTAGCCGTCGGACTTCGCCGGCGGCTCGTAGACGCGTTTCACGGCAATGCTCATCACGCAGCTCCCTGCAGGAGATGCGTTCCAGCATACGCCCGCACGGCGGCACGGGCGTGATGTGAATCAGAGCTCTTCGACGCGGGTCACCTTGCCCCGGCGCATCAGCCAGGCCACGCCGCGCAGATCGGCCAGGCCCACCCACAGGCGGTCGAGCATGCCGTACTTGGACACGCCCGCAGTGCGCGGGCGATGGCCCACCGGCACGCTGGTGCTCTGGAAGCCGGCGCGCTTCACCAGCGCGGGCAGGTAGCGGTGCATGTGGTCGAAGTAGGGCAGGCGCAGGAAGGTTTCGCGCTCGAACAGCTTCAGCCCGCAACCGGTGTCGGGCGTGGCGTCCTGCAGCATGCGCGAGCGCACCGCGTTGGCGATCTTCGAGGAAATGCGCTTGTTGAAGCTGTCGCGACGCGTGGTGCGCCAGCCGGCGAACAGCTTCACCTCGGCCGCCGCGGCGTCGCGGGCGGCGAGCAGTTTCGGGATGTCGGCGGGATCGTTCTGGCCGTCGCCGTCCAGCGTGGCGACCCACGTCCCGCGCGCCGCGCGCACGCCGTTCCACACCGCCGTGCTCTGGCCGCTGCGGGTGACGTGGTGCAACACGCGCAGCTCGGGATGCTGCGCCTTCTGCGCATCGAGCACGGCGCGGCTGTCGTCGGCGGAGTCGTCGTCGACATAGAGCACCTCGTAGTCCACCTTGCCGCGCAGCGCGGCGGCGATCTCGGCGAGCAGGGGCGGGATGTTGTCGCGCTCGTTGAACACGGGGACGACCACGGAGAGCTGGGGCATGGCGGGGCCTTTGCGTAAACGGATGCCGCGATGCGACGGCAGGGGCGCATTTTAGTGCATGCGGAGCGTGGGCCACTCCTCTCTCCCTCCGGACGCGGGGAAGGGCCATGGATGACCTGCCTTGGGGAGCGAGGAAGAGGGGTCGGGGGTGAGGGGTCGGGCGGAGCGGAGCATCACGCTTCGTCCGTACTCTCATCCGCCCTGCCGGGCGCCTTCATTCAGCACATCCCTGTGCCTCACCCTTCGGGCGGCTTCGCCGCGCAAAAATCCTGCCGATTTGTCTCCCGGAGGGAGAAGGAAATCACACCCGTAGCGCCGCGAAATATCTGCTCAGCGGATCTTGCCGAGGATGCCTTCCAGCTCGTCGTTGCTGTGGTAGTGGATCACCAGCTTGCCGCGGCCGCCGCGGGCGGCAGCCACTTCCACGCGGGTGGCGAAGCGTTCGGCCAGTTCGCGCTCCAGCGCGGCAATGTTGGGATCGCGCGATGGCGCGCCTTTCGCCTTGCCCTTGGGCGCGGCCTGGGCACGGCGGGCGGCCTCCTCCAGCTCGCGCACCGACCAGCCCAGCGTCGCCGCCTGGCGGGCCAGCGGCACGGCAATGGATTCGTCCAGGGTGAGCAGGCAGCGCGCGTGGCCCATCTCCAGCTTGCCCTCGTCGAGCAGCTTCTTGATGGCGTCCGGCATCTCGGTGAGGCGCAGCAGGTTGGACACCGCGGCGCGCGAACGACCCACCGCGTCGGCCGCCTGCTGGTGGGTGAGCTCGAAGTCCTCGATCAGGCGCTTCAGCGCGTCGGCCTCCTCCAGCGGGGTGAGGTCCTGGCGCTGGATGTTCTCGATCAGCGCCATCGCAGGCACCGCGACTTCCGGCACCTCCTTCACCAGCACGGGAATCTCGGCGAGCTGGGCGCGCTGGGCGGCGCGCCAGCGGCGCTCGCCGGCGATCAACTCGTACTGGTGCTTGCCGATGGCGCGCACCACCACCGGCTGGATCAGGCCCTGCGCCTTGATCGAGGCGGCCAGTTCGTCCAGCGCCTCGTCGTTCCAGTGCCGGCGCGGCTGGTACTTGCCGGGCCGGATCTGCTGGATCGGCAAGGTGCGCAGCTCGCCTTCCTGTTCCAGCACCGGCGCGGCGGCGCCATCGCCGCCGAGCAACACGTCCAGTCCGCGACCCAGTCCCCGTTTCTTCGCTGCCATGCCTCTTATTCCTGGTGATTGGCGGCGGGCGCCTTGAGTACCACGCCATGCACGCCCGGTGCGGATGGCTCGGTCGTATCGGCCGGCTCGTCCGCTTCATGCGGCCCGACCGGTGCCGGCGGCAAGCCGCGTTCGCGGCGGATCACCTCGCCGGCCAAGCCGATGTAGGCGATCGCGCCACGCGAGCTGCGGTCGTAAAGATGGATCGGCTGGCCGTGGCTGGGCGCCTCGGCGAGACGCACGTTGCGCGGGATGATCGAACGCAGCACCTTGTCGCCGAAATGCTGGGTGAGCTGGGCGGAGACTTCGTTGCCGAGGTTGTTGCGCACGTCGTACATGGTGCGCAGCAGGCCTTCGATCTCCAGCTTCGGATTCAGCCGCTGGCGTACCGCCTTGACCGTCTCCAGCAGGCTGGATAGGCCTTCCAGCGCGAAGTATTCGCACTGCACCGGGATCAGCACGCCGTCGGCGGCGGTGAGCGCGTTGAGCGTGAGCAGGTTCAGCGAGGGCGGGCAGTCGATCAGGATGGTGTCGTAGCGGCCGTTTACCGCCGCCAGCTGTTCCTTCAGCCGGTGCTCGCGCGCCAGCGTGTCCATCAGCTTCAGCTCGGCGGCGGTGAGGTCGCCGTTGCCGGGCAGAAGATCGTAATGGCCGTCGGTGGCGACCACCGCGTCGGCCACCGTGGACTCCTCCAGCAGCACCGCGCAGCCGTTCGGGCGCGCCGCGTGCTTGTCCACGCCGGAGGCCATGGTGGCATTGCCCTGCGGATCCAGGTCGACCAGCAGCACGCGGCGCTTCGCCGCGGCCAGCGCCGCCGCGAGGTTCACTGCCGTGGTGGTCTTGCCGACGCCGCCCTTCTGGTTGGCGACAGCGATGATGCGTGCCATGTCGTCGATCGTGTGCCCGAAAGGGGACCTAGATTAGCAGGCCGCGTCGCCCGGGTTCAGTCGCCCGTGCGGCCGAGCAGCACCAAGCTGCGCTCGGCGTCCAGTCCCGGCACCGCCAGCGCGTGGATGCCGCGCACCGCGAAGCCGGGCGGCACGCCGGGCAGCTCCTCGTCCGGCGCCTTGCCCTTCATCGCCAGCCAGCTGCCGCCCGGCGCCAGCAGATGGCCGCCCCAGGCCAGCATGTCGGCGAGGCTGGCGAAGGCGCGCGCGGTGATGCAGTCGTACTGGCCTTCGACCTCCTCCACCCGCGACTGCACGGCGCGCACTCCGTCCAGCTTCAGCGCACGGATCGCCTCGCGCAGGAAGCGCACCTTCTTGCCGTTGGAGTCCACCAGCAGGATCTGCCGCCCCGGCGCGGCGATCGCCAGCGGGATGCCGGGCAGGCCGGGGCCGGTGCCGAGGTCGGCCAGCGTGTCGCCCCGCACGAACGGCAGGATCGCCAGCGAATCGAGCAGGTGCCGGGTGACCATCTCGGCCGGATCGCGGATCGCGGTGAGGTTGTAGGCAGCGTTCCAGCGTTCCAGCAGGGCCTGGTAGTCGAGCAGGCGCTCCACCGCACCGGCAGGCAGGGCGAGGCCGAGCGCGGCGATGCCCTGTTCCAGGCGTTGCTGCAGGGCGGCGCGGGCGGTCATGCGGATTCCAGGGCTGGGGTGGGCCGGCCAGTATCCGGCAGATTTTGCTTTGCGAGCATCCTTGATCGCGAAATTCACATGGACGGCCATTCCTGGCCGCACTCCTCAACCGGCCTTGCGATCACCCATGATCACGCAGACCAGACAAGGAAAACCCGCCGTGAGGCGGGTTCAAGGCTTGCTTGCGGCCCCTGTCGCGCGGCGCTCTCGGGCGGCCTGCGTGAAGTGCGCGGTGTCTCAGGCGAAGTCCAGTTCCACCCGGGTCACCATCACGCCGCGCGCACGCAGCGTGCCGTTGAGATTCTGCTTGAGCTGCTGGCCCAGTGCGTGCTGGTCGCCAGCCGCCGCCTCGGCCTCGCCACGCAGCGCTTCCAGCGCGCCGCGACGGATCAGTTGGTCGGCCTGCTCGATCACCGCGTCGGCACGCTCGGGCTCCAGCACCTGCCAGTACACCGTGCCACGCACGTCGCGCGCATCGGCCAGCGGCTCCTCGAAACGCAACACGCGGCCACCAAGATCGATGCGATGCCCCACCCGGTCCAGCAAGGGCAACACCACGTGGGTGCCCGGCTGCAGCAGGCGTACCGGCTTGCCGTGGCGATAGAGGCTATAGACCTGCCCGTTCGGCACGTGTTTCACCGCAACCGCGGCGAGCGCGAGCAGACTGAGGGCAGTGGCAAGGATCAGAGCGAACATGGTTATTAAAATCAGCGCGTTATCTATCTATTGTTGTGTTTCGACAACAACTTGATCATACAGCCACATGAACCTGCGAAGATTAATCTTTATTTAACGCCGATACCGCACAGCTTGCAAGCGTCGGCATCCCCGATCCGTGTCGGCGCCGGCCCATCTGCCTGAAGGCAAGCACCGGCCGTACCAGCCGGTCCGCTCGAAGGGGTGCGCGACCAGGCAGCCGGCGTATCCGGGCGTACGATCACGCCAGGGATGTCGACCCGGTCCGCATTCCGCCGCGGGTCGCCCGCGGTCGCGGGCGGCCCGGCGGCGGCGGCGCTAGAGCCCGGCCCGCAGGGCCGGGCAGGTGTGGACGCGGCGCGTCAGAATCTGCCGGCGCGGAAGTCCGCAATCGCTTCGTGGATCTGCTCGGGCGTGTTCATCACGAACGGCCCGTAGCGGGTCACCTGTTCATTCAGCGGCCGGCCGGCGACCAGCAGCACCCGCGCCGGCGCCTCGCGACCGCCGATGCGCACGCTTTCGCCCGGCGACAGCACCGCCAGCTCGCTGCGCGCAAGCTTGTCGCCGGCCACCTGCGCATCGATGCCGTCGAACACGTAGGCGAAGGCGTGGTGGCCCTCCGGCAGCGGGATCTCCACCTGCGCGCCCGGTTCGACCGCGATGTCCAGATACACCGGCGCGGTGACGATGCCGGCTACCGGGCCGGTGGCGCCGGCCAGTTCGCCCGCGATCACCTTCACGGTGACGCCGTCGGCCGGGTGCACCACGGGGATGCGCTCGGGACCGATGTCCTGGTAGCGCGGCGCGGTCATCTTGTCGCTGGCGGGCAGGTTCACCCACAGCTGGAAACCCCACATCAGGCCGTTTTCCTGCTGCGGCATCTCCGAGTGCAGGATGCCGCGGCCGGCGGTCATCCATTGCACGCTGCCGGGCACCAGGTCGCCGCGGTTGCCGTGGTTGTCGCCGTGCTGCATGTGGCCGGCCAGCATGTAGGTGACCGTCTCGAAACCGCGGTGCGGGTGCTCGGGGAAACCGGCGATGTAGTCGTCGGCGCTGTCGGAACGGAACTCGTCCAGCAGCAGGAAGGGGTCGAGCATGTCCAGCCCGGGCTGGCCGATGATGCGCTTCAGCTTCACGCCTGCGCCGTCGGCGGTGTCGGTGCCGCGGATGCGGCGGAGGATGCGGCGTTCGCTCATGACGGTGCTCCAGTGGATGGAATGCCGCCAAGATGCGCGCGTGCGGCGCGTTATCCAAGCGCCGCGGCGGGAACGGATTGTTCCTCCGGCGCGACGATCATGCGGCTGTGCTCAACCCAGCCAGCGGAACGCCCGGCGCAGCTCCGCCTCGCCGTTGTCCAGGTAGCAGCGGCCATGGGCAAGGATCACCCGCCGCGGCTGCCAGGCCATGATGCGCTGCAGGCAGGCGCGGGCAGCGTTGCGGTCGCGGAAGGTGAAGCGCATGTCCAGCGGCGTCTTGCCATCGGGATCGAGCACGCCACCCAGCCGTGCGATCCAGCGCATCGCCGTGCCCAGCTTTGCCGCCTCGAAGTTCTCGATCAGGTCGGCGAGGATCAGCGTGCCGCTGGCGCGGTGCAGGAACACCACTTCCTCGATCACGCGACTGCCGCGGAAGCGCAGCTGGTCGAACTCGGCGGCCCAGGCCGGCTCGGGCGCATCGCCCAGATCGGCGTCGAAGGCGACCTCGATCTTCTGGCCGGCCGCGCGTTCGCGTACGCCGGGCGAGGCCCAGGCGATTGCGTCGGGATAGCGCCGCTTCCATGCCGCGATGTGCGCGTAGTGCAGCTTGTTCGGCGAAACCAGGTGACGCACTGGGCCGAGCGCGTCGAGCGCGGCGAACAAGGCCGAGGCGGGGGCGATCGGCGAGTGGCACCAGAGGCCGCCGTCGGCCATCCGCGCCACCGTCATGCGGGTGGTGAACGGTGCGCTGCCGCCCAGCGCGGCCATGCGCACGATGGGGCCGTCGACGATCCACAGCCCCGGTGCGACCGGCTTCAGTGTGTTGACGGGTTCGTAGAACGGCGAAGTGGCGTTCAAGCGTGCCTCCTTTCCGCCGCGCCGGGTATCAGTGCACCCAGTGCCCGCTGCGGTGGCGCGGCGGCGCACTGTCGCTGTCTTCGGGCTCGGTGTGCCGCTGCACCATCGCCTCCAGCTCGGCTTCGGTGGCGGGTTTGGCCTGCCAGTACTGGCCGACCGCGTCGAGCACGGCGGGCACCTGGGACAGGCACTCGTCGTATTCCTCGTCGCTGAGTTTCTCGAACTCGGCGTCGGCGCTGAGCACGCCGTCGTCCACCGCCAGCGCCATCACCGGGCCGAGCAGCTCCATCAGCTGCGGATCGTCGGCCAGCCGGCCCTCCCACAGCGCGGCGCGCAGGTCGATGCCGCGGCTGAAACCCTCGCACCAGCCGGCCGCCGACAGCGCCGGGCCGGTCTCGGTATCAATCTCGCCGAGGATGGGCTCGTAGGCATCCACGTCCAGCTCGGCGCTGATCGAATCGTTGAGCTTGGCCAGCAGCGCCAGCACGCGGTTGCCCTCGGCCTCGTCGGCGAAGGGCTCGTGCAGCACCTCGGGCAGCCATTCGTCGGGCAGCACCTGCAGCGGGCCGACCGCCAGCGCGCTGAGCAGGCCGTGCACGCCGTCCAGCAGCAGGTGGTCGTCGCCCTCCCGCGCATGCGCGCGCAGGTAGCGGTCCAGTTCATCGAGCTCGTCGTCGGTCAGCGAGCTGGGCCAGTCGGTCTTGCTTGTAGTCATCGGATATCCAGTTCCAGCGTCACCGGCGTGTGGTCGGAAGGGCGTTCCCAACGCCGCGGTTCGCGATCGATCGCCGCACCGGTGGCGGCGGATTTCAGGGCCTCGCCGAGCAGGATCAGGTCGATGCGCAAACCCATGTTGCGCCGGAAGGCGCCCTGCCGGTAGTCCCACCAGCTGTAGTGGCCGCCGTCGTTTTCGAACAGCCGGAAGCTGTCGTGCATGCCGAGGTCGGTGATCGCCTTCAGTGCGGCGCGCTCGGGCGGCGAGCAGAGGATGTCCTCGCCCCAGGCCGCGGGATCGTGCACGTCGCGGTCGTCGGGCGCGATGTTGAAGTCGCCCAGCACCACCAGGTTCGGGTGCTGCGCGATCTCGCCGGCGAGGAATTCGCGCACGCGCTCCAGCCAGTGCAGCTTGTAGGCGTATTTCTCGTCGCCCACCGCCTTGCCGTTGACCACGTAGAGGTCGACGATGCGCAGACCGCCCACGCTGGCGGCGAGGATGCGCCGCTGCGGATCCTCCAGCCCGGGGATGTCGGTGACCACGCCGGTGAAGCCATCCAGCCCCTCGCGGGCGAGGATCGCCACGCCGTTGTAGGTCTTCTGCCCGGAGAACACCGAGCGGTAGCCGGCCGCGGCGAGTTCCGCGGCGGGGAACTTGGCGTCCTCCAGCTTGGTTTCCTGCAGCGCCACGATGTCCGGCCGGGCATCCGCCAGCCACTGCGTCAACTGCGGCAGGCGCACCTTCAGCGAGTTCACGTTCCACGAGGCGATTTTCATGCGCGCATTGTACGGGATGCCCGCATGCCGGCCCCTGAGAGCCTGCTCATGATCCCCAGGCCCCCGCGTTGCCCACGAATGGCCACCAGGTGGTAGCGTGTGGTGCAGCGCCTGCCTGGCTGGCAGGCCAAGCCGCGCGCTGCCGCATGGTGGCCATTCGTGGGCAACCCGAGCACCTATTCCATTCCGGGGCCGGGTCTGTTTGCCCACAGGCCAGCGTCATCGCTCAGTCGCGGACGGACGTCCACTCCTTCACTCTTCCTTGGCCTGCGCGCAAACAGCTCCCGGCGCGGGGGGCCTGGGGATCATGAGCAGGCTCTGACAGGCCGCCGCCAGCTGAATCGTCGGCAGCCCCATGCCGACGCCGCGGCGCGTTTCCATGTAAGCTCGCCGGGGCAAGGGCCGGGGAGGATCCGGATTCCCTGCTTCATCTTGCGGCCGGCCGCACCTGCGCCCGGCCGCAAATCATTCATGTTTCAAGGGTATGTGTCATGTCGGAACGTCAGAGCGGTACGGTCAAGTGGTTCAACGACGCCAAGGGCTTCGGCTTCATCACGCCGGAAAGCGGTGAAGACCTGTTCGTGCATTTCCGCGCGATCCAGGGCAACGGCTTCAAGTCGCTGCAGGAAGGCGAGCGCGTCACTTTCGTCGTCACCAAGGGTCCGAAGGGCCTGCAGGCAGAGGAAGTGCAGAAGGCCTGAGCCTTCGGCACTCCGCCGCCTGGGAAAGCCCGCCGCAAGGCGGGCTTTTTCTTTGGGCGTGCGGCCATGGATGACCATTCATGTACGGGGGTGAGAGGAACCTCCGCCCCTTTATCGAGGCTCCTGGAAGCGCCTGGGGTGCTACTCCGGCCAAGGCTTCCCATCCAGCACCAGGTTGTGGCGCCTCGGTTGCTTGTCCCAGCGCATGAAGGCATGGAACGCCGCCTCCAAGAGCTGCTGATCGCCCGGTGGCCACGCCCGGTCCAACGCTTGCCGCGCCAGGTTCCCCAGGGCCTGGGCACATACGTCTTGCTCGATGCGCCCATGATCCGTGTTGAAACCTCGGTCGACGGCCTGGCCCAGGGCGAACACGGCCAAAGGAAGCGTTCTGGGCTGCTCCCGAACCAGGGCAGCATGAAAGGCCAGCAGGTGCCCGATCACTTCCTCCGTGACGTCATCGAAATCAACGTCGGCGTAGATCCCCAACGGAGCATTTTCCAGGAAATGGAAGCCCGACCGCACCGCGCGCTTCACCGGCCCGATCATCTTGATCGCCGTGAACACGTGGTCACGGTTCACAGCCATGGGCTTGGGCTCAATACGCAGCGGGTCGAGTGGCAGCATGGGGGGCGCCAGCCTTTCCTGACGCAGTCGCCATCGATCCCGCCACGTGCCGACCCCGAAAGTCAGCGCGGCCGACACGATAACCTGGGCCCAGCCCATTTCGCCATGGATGTGCGGATGAAGGACGGCGACGATCACAAAGGTCAGCGGCAGCGCCGCCAAGGCCGCCCACCAGCGGTTGGGCACGAACCAGCCCAGGCCGCCGGCCACGACCCAGCAGGCGGGATTGAACAGGGAAGCCAGCAGGGAGGCGGCGAAGAGTGAAACATCCATGTCCAATGGGGTTCCGATAAGGGGACGGAGGTAATTAACCGATAAGGGGACGGAGGTAATTAACCGATAAGGGGACGGAGGTAATTAACCGCCCCTACATTGAAAAGCCCGCTGCAAAAGCGGGCTTTTCTTTCCTCAGTCCAGCAGACCGTGGCTGCGCAGCAACGCCTCCGGCTCGGGCTTGCGGCCGCGGAAGGCGATGAAGCTTTCCAGCGCGGGGCGGCTGGCGCCCATCGCGAGCACCTCGCGGCGGAAGCGCGCGCCGGTGGCGGGATCGATCACGCTGCCGGCGGCTTTCGCCGCGTCCTCGAACGCACCGAACGCGTCGGCGCTCAACAATTCGGCCCACAGGTAGCTGTAGTAGCCGGCCGCGTAACCGCCGGCGAAGATGTGGCTGAACGCATGCGGGAAGCGCTGCCACGCCGGCGGATGCAGCACCGCGACCTGCTTGCGCACATCCTCCAGCACCGCCAGCGCACGGGCGCCCTCGGCCGGGTCGTAGCCCAGATGCAGGGTGAAGTCGAACAGCGCGAATTCCAGCTGGCGCACCAGGAACAGGCCGGCGTGGAAATGCCGCGCGGCGAGCATGCGCTGGAACAGCTCGTCGGGCAGCTTCTCGCCGCTCTGCCAGTGGCGCGCGAACAGGTCCAGCGCCTCGCGGTTCCAGCCGAAGTTCTCCATGAACTGGCTGGGTAGCTCCACCGCGTCCCACTCCACGCCGTCGATGCCGCCGATCGAGGGCAGGGCGATTCCGGTGAGCAGGTGGTGCAGGCCGTGGCCGAACTCGTGGAACAGGGTAAGCACGTCGTCATGGGTGAGCAGCGCGGGCCGCCCCTCGGTGGGCGGCGCGAAATTGCAGGTGAGGAAGGCCACCGGCAGCTGCTTGTGTTCACCGTCGTCGAAACGGGCGCGGCAGACGTCCATCCACGCGCCGCCGCGCTTGCCGCCGCGCGCGTAGAGGTCGACGTAGGCGCCGGCGAACACGCGGCCCTCGGCATCCCGCACGTCGTAATAGCGCACGTCGGGATGCCACACGTCGACGCCGTCGCGGGCGGCGAGCGTGATGCCGTAGAGCTTGCGCACGATCGCCCACAGGCCGTCGATCACCGCCGGCAACGGGAAGTAGGGCTTGAGCTGTTCCTCGTCTAGCGCGTAGTTCTGCTGGCGCAGCTTCTCGGACGCGTAGCCCACGTCCCAGGGCTCCAGGTTGTCGAGCTGCAGTTCCTGCTGCGCGAACGTACGCAGCGTGGCCAGCTCGCGCTGCGCCACCGGCTTCGCGCGCGCGGCGAGGTCGTGCAGGAACTCCATCACCTCGGTGGGCGTGCCGGCCATCTTGGTGGCCAGCGATTCCTCCGCCGCGTTGGCGAAGCCGAGCAGCCGAGCAGCCTCGTGGCGCAACGTCATGATCCGTTCGATGCGCGCGGAGTTGTCGTACTTGCCGGCGTGCGGCCCCTGGTCGGAAGCGCGCGTCTGGTAGGCCCAGTACACCCGTTCGCGCAGGCCGCGGTTGTCGGCGTAGGTGAGCACGGCCTGCACGCTGGGCTGCTTCAGCGTGACCAGGTAGCCATCCAGGCCCTGGTCCTTGGCGTACTGGCGCAACACCGCGCGGCCGGATTCGGGGATGCCGGCGAGGTCGCGCTCGTCGGTGACGTGCTGGTGCCACGCGTCGGTGGCGTCCAGCACCGCGTTGGAGAACTCGGTGGAGAGCTTCGACAGCTCCACCCCGATCTCGCGGAAGCGGCTGCGCGCGGGTTCCTCCAGCGACACGCCGGAGAGCCTGAAGTCGCGCAGCGCGTGTTCCACCAGCGCGCGCTCGGGCCGCGGCAGCGCGGCGAAACCCGGCGCATCGGCCACCGCCTGCACGGCGGCGTAGAGATCGCGGTTCTGACCCTGCGCGATGGCGTGTTCGGTGAGTTTTTCCTCGGCCGGGCCGTAGGCTTCGCGCAGCGCGGGGCTGTCGGCCACCGCATGCAGGTGCGACACCGGCGCCCAGGCGCGGGCGAGGCGCTGGCCCAGGCGCTCCTGCGCCAGCATCACGTGCGCGAAATCGCGCGGCGCGCCGGGGGCGGTGAGCGAGGCTATCGCCGCATCGTCGTCGGCCAGGATCTCGGCGACGGCCGGCGCCACGTGCCCGGGGCGGATCCGGGAAAACGCCGGCAGCGCGTCGTCGTCCAGCAGGGGGTTGTCTTGGTTCATGGGAACTCCTTGTCGACGCGGAAGCGTGGCGAGCGGACCGGACGAAATCAAGCACAGGCGCGTGACGGGTTCAGCCGTCATCCCGGTGGCGTAGCATCCGCGGCATGGCGCCGACCGACCTGGACGAACTGATGGGACGCACCGCGATGTTCGCCCACCTGGGCGATGCGCAGCGCGCGGCGCTGGGCCGGCAGATGCGCTGGCTGTGCCTGCCCGGCGGCCAGTACCTGTTCAAGGCCGGCGAGCCGGCGGACGCGCTGTACCTGCTGCGCAGCGGCAGCCTCGGCGTGTTCGACGGCCCCACCACCCTGCTGCACCAGCTGGCGGCCGGCGCATGCGTGGGCGAGATCAGCCTGCTCAGCGGCGGCCACCACCGCCTCGCCGTGCGCGCGCTGCGCGACTCGGAGCTGCTGCGACTGGACCGCAGCGCCTTCGAGGCGCTGATCGAGCGCCACCCGCGGGCGATGCTGGACGTGGCCCGCGTGGCGATGCAGCGCCTGCTGCAGAACGAACGGCGCGATACCGCGCCGGACAAGCCGCGCACCTTCGCGATCCTGCCGGTGGACGCCGGCGTGCCGGTACGCGCACTGGCGCTGCAGCTGGGCCAGGCGCTGGAAGCGCACGGCAGCTGCACGGTGATCGACGCCGAACAGGGCGCCGGCCGCGGCAGCGACTGGTTCGCCGAGCGCGAGGCGCAGGCGCGCTTCGTGATCTACCTCGACAGCAGCGGCGACGCGCTGTGGCGCCAGCGCTGCCTGCGCCAGGCCGACGTGCTGCTGCTGCCCGCGCTGGCCGCGCAGCCGGCGCGGCCGTGGCCGGAGGCCGCGCCCGGCCATCCGTCGCGCGCACGGCACCGACCGCGCCACCTGTTGTTGCTGCATGCAGGACGCCAGGTCCAACAGGGCGCGGCGCAACGCTGGCGCGCGCAATTCAGCGGCGCGCTGCAGCACCACCATATCCGCGGCGAGGACGACATCGCACGGGTGGCGCGGCTGGTCAGCGGCCACGGCCGCGGCCTGGTGCTGGCGGGCGGCGGCGCACGCGGGCTGGCCCACCTGGGCGCGATCCGGGCGCTGCGCGAGGCCGGTTTCCGCTTCGACGCGATCGGCGGCACCAGCATCGGTGCGATCATCGGCGCCGGCGTAGCCGAGGACTGGGACACGCCGACCCTGCTGCACAAGTACCACGAAGCCTTCGTGCGCGGCCGCCCGCTGTCGGACTGGACCCTGCCGCTGGTGGCGCTGACCCGCGGCCGCCGCGCCACCTGGCTGTTGCGCGCTGCCTTCGGCGCGATCGACATCGAGGACCTCGCCAAGCCGTTCTTCTGCGTCTCCACCAACCTCTCCGGCACCGGCCGCGTGGTGCACCGGCGCGGGCCGCTGTGGCTGTGGCTGCGCGCCTCCAGCGCGATCCCCGGCGTGCTGCCGCCGGTGCTGCACCACGGCGAGGTCTATGTCGACGGCGCGCTGGTGGACAACCTGCCCACCGACGTGATGGCCGCCGACGGCCTGGCCCACCTCACCGCGGTGAGCATCCGCGCCGACATCGAGCTGCGCAGCGGCATCGAGGATTTCGCCACGCCGCCATGGTGGCGCCTGCTGCTGCAACAGCGCCGCGGCCCACGCTGGCCGGGGCTGGTCTCCACGCTCACCCGCGCCGCGATGGTCAACAGCGAGGAGACCAGCGAGCGCTGCCGCGTGCTGGCGCAGCGGCTGATCACCCCGCCGCTGGACCACATCGGCATGCTGGACTGGAAGGACTGGCAGCGCGCGGTGGAGGCGGGCTACCGCGAGACGGTGCGGGTGCTCGAAGCGGAGCGCGCCTGACTTCCCTCTCCCCAGCCCCTCTCCCGCCAGCGGGAGAGGGGCTTTCATGGCGCGGCTAGAATGGGTGGATGAACTCCCTGCGCAGCTACAAGGGCATCGCCCCCGTCCTCGGCGAACGCGTCTACGTCGACCCCGCCGCCAGCGTGATCGGCGACGTGGAGCTGGCCGACGACGTCTCGATCTGGCCCGGCGCGGTGTTGCGCGGCGACGTGAACCGCATCCGCGTCGGCGCGCGGACGAACATCCAGGACGGCGCAGTCGTGCACGTGGCGCATGCCGGACCGTACGGCCCCGGCTATCCCTGCCTGATCGGCGCCGACGTCACCATCGGCCACGCCGCGGTGGTGCATGCCTGCACCATCGAGGACGGCTGCCTGATCGGCATGCACGCCAGCGTGCTCGACGGCGCGCTGGTGAAGAAGCACGGTTTCGTGGGCGCCGGCGCGCTGGTGCCGCCCGGCAAGGTGGTCGGCGAGCGCGAGCTGTGGCTGGGCAACCCGGCGAAGTTCGTGCGCCGGCTCAGCGACGCCCAGGTCGAGCAATTGACCTATTCGGCCGCGCACTACGTGCGGCTGAAGGACGATTATCTCGCCGGTTGAATGCCGTCACTGCGGCGCGGCGGCGCCGGCCTGCTGCGCGCTGATCGCCGCCGCCTCCACCGCGTGCCGGCGGCCGAGCAGGGTGCGCTGCGCGTCGAGGTAACCGCCAAGCAGGGCCAGCTTGTAGTTGCTGGCATTGAGTTCGTCGTGCGCCGGGTCGTACTTGTAGTTGCCGGCGTCGTAGGCGCGCAGCAGCTGCAGTTCGCGTTGCGCCTCGTCGAGGTTGCCCGCGGCGATCGTCTGCTCCACGTCCGTGCAGGCCGGCTTGAACGCGTCGCGCAGGCCGTCCAGCGCGGTGCGGTTGCGCGGATCGAGCTGCAGCACGCTGAAATAAAACTCGAACGCGTTGCTGCCCACCGGCGCCACGCGGCGCCCGTCGTGCAGCGCATCGGCGGCGAGGCCGAGCAGGATGCGCACACCGCTGTCGCCGGATGCCGGCCCGGCTGCGGCGCGGGCATTCCAGTGCCACCAGCCGCCGCCAACCGCCAGGATCAGCGCCAGGACGCCGCCCAGCCAGACCGGGCGGCGGGAGAAAAACGAAACGGGACCTTGCATGACACTCCGCCTGACCGGGACCGCGGCCGCGGCTGTCCGTGGGGACGACCGCGGCCGTGGCGGCAAGCTAGCGGCACAGCATGTCAGCGCGATGACTCGCCGGAGCCTGGACGTTTGCAGGCCGGGTGATTCCTGCCATCCAGGCCCCGCTTCACCGGCCCGGCAAAGCGTCGCCCTGCCAGGGCGAGCCGTCCGGATGGCTGAACCAGTACACGCTGTCCTGGCCGCCGGGGCAGCCCTTGCCGGCGCTGTACGCCGTCACCGCACCTGACGCCGAAGCCACCTCGGCGCGATAGCAGCCGCCCAGCGTGTCGCGGTAGGCGAAGACCTGCGTACTGGCCTGGCCGGTGTGGCCGGTGAAGTTGCCGCTGGCGTCGAAATCCAGCGTGTCGGCGCTGTCCACCGTGTTGTCCACCCGGTCCGCAAACAGCGGGAAGCCGGCGAATCCGCTGGAACGATCCAACCGGTAACCCTGCCGCACCGTGGTGGTCACCGCGGCGCTGCCATCCGCGGCGACCTGCTCGTCGTAGTCCATATGGAAGGGGTAGCGCAGGTGCTGGGTGTACGACGAACCGTCGCTGCCGCTGCTGGTGCCGTCCATCGTGGTGGCCTGGTCGATGACCTCCTCGTAGGTGGTCGCGTTGTTGGTGAACGCCTGCGTGTTGGCGAACCCCATGGTCTGCTCCACCGCGTTCCGCACGCGGCCGTGCGCGGTGTCGACGTAACCCTGGATCACGAAGTGCCGCGAGAGCCGGGTGGTGATGCCACCGTTGCCGGTGCTGTCCAGCGTGCTGCCGATGGTGGGCGTGGGCGACTGGCCGGCCAGGGTGTTGCGCGTCACGGCGCCGCTGACCTGCTTGCTGCGGCTGTCCTGGTATACCAGCAGGGTCGCCGCGGTGGAGAAGTAGTCGTTCGCACCCGCCACGCTCACCGCCACCGTGTGTTGCGCGCCGTTGCTGAGCACACCCGCGAACGGGCTCAGGTCGACCCGATACGGCATGAAGTTCAGCGTCTGCACGCCGGTGACCGGCCGCCACAGGTAGGGGTCGATGCCGCCGGTGAAGATCCACGGATACACCGGCGCCACGCCCGCCGGCTGGCCGTCGATGCTCACCTCGGCCTCGCGGAAGTTGCCGCCGCCGCAGTCGTCCACTGCCGCGGCGTACTGGTCGGGCACGCAGGTGTACCAGAACTCGTCGTCGTTCTGGCTTTGCGCGAACACGTCGAGATAGGCGTGCACCACGTTGCGCGGCAGGCTCAGCGTCTTCGACAACTGGTCGGTGGAGGCGGACAGGTCGGTGACGCTGCCCACCGGATCGCTGCCCAGCGGGATCACCTGGTCGGGCACGCGCGGCGCGGGCGCCTGCGCCGAGGCCGGGTAGAACAGCAGCTTCGCGCTGCCCTGGATCACGCCGGTGTAGGTGCTGCTCACCAGATTCCACAGGATCGCCTGGCCCTGGCCGGCGTTCCGCAGCAGTGCGCTGTAGTCGGTGAGGTCGCGCTCCACGTGCCAGCTCGGCGCCACCGTGGACGAAGGTTCCTCGGTGGTGCCGAAGAACAGGTTCACGCCGCCCAGCCAGATCGAGGCGGTGCGGTCGTACTGCACGCCGGCGGTCACCGAGAAATCCGCCTCCAGCACCACCTTGGCCCAGTGCGTGCCGCAACCGGCGGGCGGCGCATAGCTGTAGGGACGGGTGCCGAAATCGTTGAACACGTCGTTCTGGAACAGCTGTACCACGCACGGCCGGCCCGGCGGGCGCGGCACCGTCGGGTCGGCGGTGGTCACATTGGTCGAACCGACCGGGCTGGCGCCGGCGGCGAAGGCATTGCAGGCAAACCACGACAGCCCGGCGGCAGCCAGGCATCGAGCGAACATCCCCATCCGCAGCATGTGATCACCCCTCGCGTGCGGGCCTGTCCGTGGACGGGCCCGGCCACCCCCTGCGCCGGGCATGCTGGCACCGGCGTTTTTAGACGGGGTCAAATCCCCGTGCGAAAGGGCGACGCAGTTGGCAGGATCGCGAGCGCGCTCAAGCCGCCGCGCGCAGGGCCTGGTACACCGGCTCGGTATCGGGCCGCCGGCCGTGCCACAGCTCGAACGCTTCGGCCGCCTGTTCCACCAGCATGCCGAGGCCGTCCCACGCATAGCGCGCACCCGCCGCCTTCGCCCACGCGACGAAATCGATCGCCGCCGCGCCGTAGGCAAGGTCGTAGCAGAGCGCACGCGCGCCCACCAGCGACATCGGCAGTTTCAAGCCGCCGCCCAGCACGCCGGCCGAGGTGGCGTTGACGATCAGGTCGTAGCTGCCCAGGTTCGCGAGGTCGTCCCAGTAGCGCGTATGCACCCGCCCCGGCTCGCCGATCGCGTCGGCCAGCGCATCGGCGGTTTCCGGCGTGCGGTTGACGATGGTCAGCGTCTGCACGCCCGCGTCCAGCAGCGACCACGCCACGGCGCGCGCCGCGCCGCCCGCGCCCAGCAACAGCGCATCGTGGCCGCGCAGGTCCAGCTGGTGGCGCTCGGTGAGATCGCGCACCAACCCGGCGCCATCGGTGTTGTGCGCGGCAAGCCGGCCGTCGGACAAACGGGTGAGCACATTCGCCGTGCCGGCGCGGGTGGCCGCCTCGCTGCGCTCGTCCGCCAATGCGAAGGCGGCGCTCTTGTGCGGCAGGGTGACATTGGCGCCCGCGCCGCCCGCCGCAAGAAATCCGCCCACCGCCGCGGCGAAAGCCTCCGGCGCGGCATCGATGGTGCGGTACTCCAGCGCGATGCCGAACTGCCGTGCGAAGGCCTGGTGGATGCGCGGCGACAGCGAATGCGCGATCGGGTGGCCGAACACGGCGAACTGGGTGGGCTGGCTCATGCGGTACTCCTGGGAACGGACGGCCATTCTGACTCCCCTCTCCCGCTTGCGGGAGAGGGGCCGGGGGCGAGGGGCTCCATGCGTCGCAGGTTCTGAGAAGGCAGGCCGGCAAGCTGCCTCCATCGCCCCGCGAGGAAACCGCCATGCGTCCCACCGCCATCGATCATCGCCGCCACAACCGCCTGCTGGGCATCGCTCTGCTGTGGCTCGCCGCCGGCGCGGCCTTGCTGCTCACCACCGTGGTGCCGGCGCATACCGCACTGCTTGGCTGGGCGCCGCTGGTATGGCTGCTGCTGGCGCCGCTGGCGCTGCTGCTGATCCTCGAACCGGGCCTGCCGCGGCAGTTGTTCGCGCGGCGGCATGCGCACCGTGGACACGCGCTGCGCCGGTACTGATTCCATCTGGCAGTGGAACGGCCCGCCACCGGAATGTTGCGGGCCATGGAGTGCGTCGCGCGAGGGACCGCGGCCGGTGCCGGTTGCCGCAGGGATGCGACGACCGGCGCAACCCGTCCTAGAGCCTGTTTACGATCTCTGCGTGGCCCGCGCCGGGGTGGTCGCGCTGGGGCGTCCGATTGCCGACGCCCTGCCGCTTGCGCTCCATCCGACGCAGGAACTCCTGCATCACGCGCAGGTACAGCTCGCCGCCGAGATGCGCGTCCTCGACGCCGGCGTCGATCGAGGGGTTGTCGTTGACCTCGATCACCACCGGCTTGCCGTTCACCTGCTTGAGGTCCACGCCGTACAGGCCTTCGCCCACCGCACCGGTGGCCTTGAGCGCCAGCTTCACCACCTCGGCCGGCACGCGCTCCACCGGCAGCGTCTCGAAGCCGCCCGACTTCGCGTCGCCCTTGGCCGCGTGGTTGTAGATCTGCCAGTGGCCGCGCGACATGTAGTACTTGCAGGCGTACAGCGGCTCGCGGTTGAGCACGCCGATGCGCCAGTCGAATTCGGTGTAGACGTATTCCTGCGCCAGCAGCAGCGCGCTGTGCTGGAACAGTTCGCCGCTGGCCTTGTCCAGCGCCGCCTCGCTCTCCACCTTGACCACGCCGCGCGAGAAGGAGCCGTCCGGGATCTTCAGCACCAGCGGGTAGCCCAGCCGCGCGGCGACTTCCTTCATGCCCTTGCTGTCGTCGCGGTAGAGGATCTCGGTGCGCGGCACGGCGAGCTTGCGCGAGACCATCAGGTCGTTGAGGAAGATCTTGTTCGTGCAGCGCAGGATCGAGGTGGGGTCGTCGACCACCACCATGCCTTCCTTCTCCGCGCGGTGGGCGAAGCGGTAGGTGTGGTTGTCGCTGGCGGTGGTCTCGCGGATGAACAGGCCGTCGTACTCGGCGAGGCGCTGGTAGTCGTTCTTGCCGATCGGATCGACCTCGATGCCGAGCTCCCTGCCGGCGGCGACGAATTGCTTCAGCGCCTTCCGGTTCGACGGCGGCATCTGCTCGCCGGGATCGACCAGCATCGCCAGGTCGTAGCGGTACAGCCTGCGCGCGCGCGGCTTGCGCCACAGCTTGCGCGAGAAGCGGTCCAGCTCCTCGGCGAACGCATCCTCCTGGGCGTCGTCCAGCGTATGCAGGCCCACCGGCTTGATCGAGCTGACCTGCCACACGCGGTCGCGCTCGAACTCGATGCGCAGCAGCGGGCAGGGAAAGGATTCGAATACCTGCCGCGCCAGATCCTGCAGCGCCGGGTAGGCGGTCTCGCCGAAGTAGACCAGGATGCCGAAATCGGTGGTGTCGCGGCCGCCGGCCGGCAGGAAACGGGTGAGCTTGGTGTTGAGGTCCTCGATGTCCACGCCGTACAGCGAGCGCCGGCGCAGGTCGTTGATGGTGCGTACCGAGGGCATCACCCGGTGTCCGCGCGCCTCGGCCAGCAGCGACACGTAGTAACCGGTGCCCAGGTACTTGTAGCTGCGGCACAGGTTGATCACGTGGGTGCGTTCGTCGTCGCTGCCCACCGGTTCGCGCAGGTAGTCCATCGCGCTGACCACGTCCACCGACGGGTAGTAGGAACCCCAGTCCGAGGCTTTCTCGACCACGATGACCAGACGGGCCATGTCACCACTCAGGCTTGCGATTGCGGAGGCGCCCTGCATGGGCGGCGGGGAACGCGAGCGCGCAGTGTCGCACGGCTCCGGCAGTGCGCAAGACGCTGCGCTGAAGCCGGCGTAAACACGCACTGCGCACCGCGATTGCCGCTCCGCCGGCCGGGCACTACAGTCCGCCCGGTTTGCCGCCGTGCCGGTCGTCCGCCCCAGGGAATCCATCGCCATGCCGCCAGCCAACGTGCGCATCCGTTCCGCCGAACTCTCCGACCTCGACGAGCTGGTGGCGCTGGAAGAACACAGCTTCGCCACCGACCGGCTGAGCCGCGCGCAGTTCCGCCGCCACCTGGACAGCGACAGCGCGAAAGTGCTGGTGGCCAGTACCGGCCCGCATCGTTTCCTCGGCACCGCCGTGGTGTTCTTCCGCAAGCGCAGCGGCGTGGCGCGGCTGTACTCGATCGCCACCCACCACGCGGCGCGCGGCCAAGGCGTAGGCTCGGCCCTGCTCGACGCCGTGGAGCAACTGGCGCGCCGCCGCCGCTGCCGCGCGTTGCGGCTGGAGGTGCGCACGGACAACCACGGCGCCGTACAGCTGTACGAACGGCTGGGCTACCGGCGCACCGGCCACGCCACGGCCTATTACGAGGACGGCGCCGATGCCTGGCGTTACGAGAAGCTGCTGGCAACGCAGGGGGCCTGAGAGCCTGGGCTCTGAGCAAGTACGCACATGATCTGGCCGGAAAGGCCAGGCGGCGGCCCGGGGCCGTGCGCCGGCTTCGCGGCAAACCCGCCGGCAGCAGCGGGGCCGCGGTCCGATCCCTTCCCCATATCCGTTCCGCCATCGACTGGAAGTGCGAAAGCAGGGTGTGCGAGATTGTCGAAAGCCGGACCATCCATACGGGGTGTCCGGCATATCCCCGGGAGCCATCTCATGTCTCTGCACCGCCTGCCCCTGCGCACCCTGGCTTTTGTCCTCCTGCTGGCCGCGAGCGGCGCCTGCCTCGCGGCAATGCCGTCGATCACCCTGCCTGACGGCAGGACGGTGCAACTGTCCGGAAAAACCATCGAATCGCTGCCCAGACTCAGCGTGTCCGCAACCGCACACGGAAAAACCGCCCGCTACGACGGCTACGACCTGCGGCAAGTACTGGAGTCTGCCGGGGTACGGACCAGCGCGCTGCGCGGCAAGGCCATGACCGCCATCGTCACCGTCTCGGCGCCGGACGGTTACCGCGTCGTGTTCGCCCTGTCCGAGCTCGATCCCACGCTGGGCAACCGGCAGGTGCTGCTGGTCGACCGCGAAAACGGTCAGCCGCTGCCGGCCGGCACCGGTCCGTGGCGGCTGGTGGTGCCCTCCGACCCGCGCCCGGCCCGCTGGGTGCGGGAGGTGAACGCCATTGCCGTTTCGAATCCGCAGGCGGCGCGCATGGACAAAAATCCCCGATCCGCGGCGGCCGCTCCCGCGCACTGAGCCGCCGCGTCGGCAGCACCAGCGCAGCGCGGTGGCTTACCCCCCGAGGGGCGAGCTGATTCGCTGCTGCGTGGCCGCATCCGGCCGCGCCACCAGCGCGCCGGTGCGCGAGAGGCTGACGCTGTAGTGGCCGCCATCGACCAGCGGCAGGAAAGCGCCGCTGCCGTAGACCGCATCCACCATCGGCAGCGCACGCGGGTACTGCCGGTGCAGGTCGAGCAGGTCGAAACCGTCGGCAGAGCCGAAGCCGACCACGGTGCGCGGCGCGCTGGCCTCCTGCCGCGGATCGTCGTAGCGGCCATCGATACGGTCGAGCCGGTACAGCGGCGGCAGGCCGGCAAGCAGGGCGGGCAGCTGCCACTTCAGCACCACCGCCTCGACGCGCCAGTCGTCGCCGGCCAGCTGCAGCTGGCGCGTGCTGCCATCGGGCCAGGACAGGGTGACCGCCCAGCGCTGCGGCGAGAGGATGTGCGCGTCGATCTCGACCACCGGCGCTTCCTCACCGAGCAGGCGATAGCCGCGCAGCGCCCAGCCGCCGACGCCAAACAGCACGGTCAGCGCCAGACACGCCAGGCACAGCAGCGCATGCCAGGCCGCGGCCAGCCGCGCGCCGGCATCCAGGCGGCGGCGCAACAGCACCAGCTGCAGCAGGCAGAGCAGCAACAGGATCGCCGCCAGCACCAGCAGCACGGTGGCAGGCAGGCGCAGCAGCTCGATCGGATTCATCGGGGTTCCCGCGGGAAAGGCCCGCGCATGATAAGACGCCGCGGCACGCTCGCTATACTGCGGCGTCCCGGCGAACAAGTCCGCCGCGCCACTCTTCCCCACAGGTACCTGCCATGCGTCGTCCGCTGCTGCTGCCGCTCTGCCTCGCCGCCGCCATGCTTGCCGGCTGCGGCAACAAGGGTCCGTTGTACCTGCCGAACAACCCGCATCCGCCGGTGCACACGTCCAAGCCCAGGCCCGCGGCGGCCACCTCGGTGATCGCTCCGGCAAGCGCGGGCAGCAGCGCCGTGCCGGCTGCCGCGCACTGAAGCACGCGCCGATGCTGCGCTTCTCCAAGATGCACGGCCTGGGCAACGACTTCGTCCTGCTCGATTGCCGCAATGCGCCGTTCGCGCTGGACACGGCGCGGATCCGCGCGCTGGCCGACCGCCGCACCGGCGTGGGCTTCGACCAGCTGCTCAGCGTGGAGCCTGCGCGCGACCCCGGCTGTGCGTACTACTACGGCATCTGGAACACCGACGGCTCGCCCTCGGGCCAGTGCGGCAACGGCGTGCGCTGCGTGGCGGCGTGGCTGCACCGCGCCGGCGCGCTGGCGCTGGGCGAGGCGATACGGCTGGAAAGCCCGTCCGGCCCGGTGACGGTGCGCCTGCTCACCGCGCACGAAGTCACCGTGGACATGGGCCAGCCGGTATTCACGCCGGCGCGGATTCCCTTCGCCGCGGAGACCGCGGCGGAACGCTACGCGATCGAGGTCGACGGCACTGCGCTGGCGATCGGCGCGGTGTCGATGGGCAACCCGCACGCGGTGGTGCTGGCCGACGAACTGCCCGTCGGCGCGACGGAAAGGCTGGGCCCGGCGCTCAGCACGCATCCGCGCTTCGCCGAGGGCGCGAATGCCGGCTTCGTCGAACGCCTCGACCGCACCCACCTCAGGCTGCGCGTGCACGAGCGCGGCGCCGGCTGGACCCGCGCCTGCGGCACCGGCGCCTGCGCCGCGATGGCGGTGCTGCGCCAGCGCGGCGAGGTGGACGAGCAGGTGCGCGTGGACCTGCCCGGCGGCACGCTGCGCATAGCCTGGCGCGGCCCCGGCCACACGCTGTGGATGACCGGCCCGGCCGCGTTCGTGTTCGAGGGCGAGTGGCTGGATTGATCCGCGCGATTGATCCATGCGCGCGTCCATCGCACACTCGGGGCATGACCGGCCCGAGGAAAACGCCATGAACGTCCCCCTGTCCGACGACACCATCGATGCCGGTACCGTCGCGGCCTATCTGAAGCGGCACCCCTCCTTCCTGAGCGATTACCCGGAACTGGCGGCCCAGCTCACCATGCCGCGCGAGCAGGGCACGGTGGCCTCGCTGGCCACGTACCAGTTGCAGCAGCTGCGCGAGAAAAACGCGGAACTGGAACGGCGCCTCGCCGAACTCAGCGCGATCGCCGCCGACAACGAACAGCTGATGGAGCGCGTGCACGCGCTGGACGTGGCGCTGCTGCGCGCGAACACGCTGGAGGTGGCCACGCGCACCGTGATGGCCAGGCTCAGCGAGGATTTCCACACCGAGCAGGTACGCCTGCTGCTGTTCGGCAACAACGCGGACCTGCCGCGCTCGGACTGGCTGCGCCAGGTCGGCGGCGGCGGCGCCGAGCTGCCCGAGCTGGCCGAACTGCTGCAACGGCAGGAGCCCGTCTCCGGGCGCCTGTCGGCCGACAAGCTGGCGCGGCTGTTCGGCGACGAGGCCTCCGCGATCCGCTCCGCGGCGCTGATCCCGCTGGGCGAGGCCGGCATCCTCGCGATCGGCAGCCAGGATCCGGACCGTTTCCAGCCCGGCATGGGCACGCTGTTCCTGAAGATGATCGCCGCCACCGTCGGCGCCGCGCTGGCACGGGTGCACGATCTGGCTTGACCGCATGACACCGGCGCAACAGGTCGACGCCTGGCTTGCCCGCCTCGCCGGCGAGCGGCAGGCCTCGCCGCACACCGTGGATGGCTACCGCCGCGACCTCGCCAAGCTCACCGCCTGGATGGAGGCGCAGGGCGCCGCCGATTTCGCCGCGCTGGAACCGAACCGGATGCGCCAGTTCGTCGCCGCCCAGCACCGCGCGGGACTGGCGCCGAAGAGCCTGCAGCGCCTGCTCTCCTCCTGCCGCAGTCTGTTCCGCCAGCTCAGCCGCGAAGGCGCGCTGGCGCACGATCCGTTGGCCGGCGTGCGCGGTCCCAAGGTGCAGCGCAAGCTGCCCGTGGTGCTGGACGTGGACGAGGCCGCCAGCCTGGTGGAAGCGGGCGGCGACGGCGCGCTCGGCGTGCGCGACCGCGCCATGCTGGAACTGTTCTATTCCTCCGGCCTGCGCCTGTCCGAACTGGTCGGCCTGCGCTGGGGCGACCTCGATCTCGACGGCGGCGAAGTGCGCGTGCTGGGCAAGGGCCGCAAGACGCGCATCGTGCCGGTGGGCCGCCTGGCCGTGGCCGCGCTGCGCGCGCTGGGCGAGACCGAAGGACGGGCGCCGGAAGCGCCGGTATTCCGCGGCCGCGGCGGCGCGGCCATCAGCCCGCGCACCGTGCAGGCGCGGCTGCACAAGCTCGCGCTGGCGCACGGCTTCGCCAAGCACGTGCATCCGCACCTGCTGCGCCACACCTTCGCCAGCCACATGCTGGAATCCTCCGGCGACCTGCGCGCGGTGCAGGAACTGCTCGGCCACGCCGATATCGCCACCACGCAGATCTATACGCACCTGGATTTCCAGCACCTGGCGAAGGTGTACGACGCGGCGCATCCACGGGCCCGGAAAAAGTAAGCGCGCTTGTTCTGCGCGGAGCACGCGGGGAGACGCCATGGATGGCGTCGGCTCTGGGGAGCGAGGAAGGTCGGGATGAGGGGCGGGTGCTCGCGGAAATGTCGCATTGGAAACCGCGCTTCGATGAAGGCTCCCGCAAGATTGGCCCCTCACCTCAATCCTCTCCCCGCAGGGGAGAGGAGGCGAACGTGCCGTGCGGGTTCGCTCCACATTGAAGCCTTGGTGGGCCGGCCCCATGTCGTCCGCTCAACCTTGGAGCTTTTATGGAATCCTTCCACGCCACCACCATTGTCAGCGTGCGCCGCAACGGCAAGGTCGTGATCGGCGGCGACGGCCAGGTCACCTTCGGCAACACGGTGATGAAGGCCAATGCGCGCAAGATCCGCCGGCTCGGCAAGAACGCCGACGTGCTGGCCGGTTTCGCCGGCGCCACCGCCGATGCCTTCACCCTGTTCGAGCTGTTCGAGCAGAAGCTGGACAAGCACGGCGGCAACCTCACCCGCGCCGCGGTGGAGATGGCCAAGGAATGGCGCACCGACCGCCGCCTCGGCCGCCTCGAGGCGATGCTGGCGGTGGCCGACAAGGAGGCCTCGCTGCTGATCTCCGGCAACGGCGACGTGCTGGAACCCGAGCACGGCCTGATCGCGATCGGCTCCGGCGGCCCCTACGCACAGTCCGCCGCGCTGGCGCTGATGGAGAACACCGAACTGGACGCCCGCGCCATCGTGGAGCGCGCGTTGAAGATCGCCGGCGACATCTGCATCTACACCAACCACAACACATCCATCGAAGAGCTGTAGGCGCGCGACGCCACGGCTCTTTGCGCCGTCATCCCGGCACAGGCCGGGATCCAGAGGCCCCGGTCAACGGTGCCGCCACTGGGTTCCGGCCTGCGCCGGAACGACGAACCCGCTGCCTTCCGGTATCCCCATGTCCGAACTTACCCCCCGCGAAATCGTCAACGAACTCGACCGCTACATCATCGGCCAGCACGACGCCAAGCGCGCCGTGGCGGTGGCGCTGCGCAGCCGCTGGCGGCGCATGCAGCTGGAACCGGCGATGCGCAACGAGATCACGCCGAAGAACATCCTGATGATCGGCCCCACCGGCGTGGGCAAGACCGAGATCGCGCGGCGCCTCGCCACGCTGGCCAACGCGCCGTTCGTGAAGGTTGAAGCGACCAAGTTCACCGAGGTGGGCTACGTGGGCAAGGACGTGGAATCGATCATCCGCGACCTCGCCGACGTGGCCTACAAGCTGACCCGCGAGCAGGCGATGAAGCGCGTGCGCAGCCAGGCCGAGGACCGCGCCGAGGACCGCATCCTCGACGCCCTGCTGCCGCGCCGGCAGACGCCCACCGACTGGAGCCACGACGCGTCGCCCACGCCGGCGATCGACAGCGACACCCGCCAGAAGTTGCGCAAGCAACTGCGCGAGGGCGCGCTGGACGAGCGCGAAATCGAGCTGGACTTCGCCATGAACGTGGGCGTGGAAATCATGTCGCCGCCCGGCATGGAGGAGATGGGCGCGCAGCTGCGCCAGATGTTCCAGAACCTGGGCGGCGCCAAGACCCAGCACCGCAAGCTGGCGATCAAGCTGGCGCGTCCGCTGCTGATCGAGGAAGAGGCCGGCAAGCTGCTCAACGACGAGGAGATCCGCGCCCAGGCGGTGGAAGCCGCTGAGCAGAACGGCATCGTCTTCCTCGACGAGATCGACAAGATCGCGCAGCGCTCGGAATGGGGCGGCGCCGGGGTCAGCCGCGAGGGTGTGCAGCGCGACCTGCTGCCGCTGGTGGAAGGCTCCACCGTGTCCACCAAGTACGGTCCGATCAAGACCGACCACATGCTGTTCATCGCCTCGGGCGCGTTCTCGCTGGCCAAGCCCTCCGACCTGATCCCGGAACTGCAGGGCCGCCTGCCGATCCGCGTGGAGCTGTCGGCGCTCAGCGTGGAAGACTTCAAGCGCATCCTGCGCGAACCACACAACGCGCTGACCAAGCAATACGTGGCCCTGCTCGGCACCGAGGGCGTGGGCCTGGAGTTCACCGACTCCGGCATCGACCGCCTGGCCGAGGTGGCGTACCAGGTGAACGAGCGCACCGAGAACATCGGCGCCCGTCGCCTGCACACCGTGATGGAGCGGCTGCTGGAGAAGATCTCCTACGATGCGGCGGATAAATCCGGTGAAAAATACCTGATCGACGCCGAACAGGTGGACAAAAACCTCGGCAACCTGATCCGCGACGAGGATCTCAGCCGCTACATTCTCTGAGGCCGGCGGCGGCGGCGAAAGGTCGTGGCAGCCTGCCGCCTTGGCGGCAAGGCTTGCCCAGACGCGTCACGAATCATGCTTTTCCCATGTTTTAGCTGCATGTTCGCCGAACTTATATCGTTTGAACAAGCCGGGGAGGGCTCTCTGTTAAAATAGGCCCGTTATGGCAAAGATTCTCGAGTTCAAGAGCAACGGCCTGCGCGCCCAACTGCGCGAGGCCCAGCAGCAGCAGACCATGGTGCGCCTGTGGCGCGGCGAGCTGGAACACGGCAGCTTCTGCGGCTACGTGGGCGGCGTGGGCCGCGAGTTCATCCTGCTGTGGGTGGTCGGCGATGGCCTCACCGACGACGGCATCTACGTGATGCGCCACCGCGACATCACCGAGCTGGAGTCGCCGGAGCGCCACCACGCCTTCATGGCCAAGGCGCTGGCGCTGAAAGGCATCGCCCCGCGCCTGCCGCGCGACTTCCCGCTGGACTCGATCCGCGAGGCCGTGCAGGCCGCCGGCGCGATGTCGCCGGTGGTCGGCGTGCACGTGGACACCGAGGAAGAGGAGGAGGTCTGCTACATCGGCCACCTCGCGCGCGTCGACGACGACGGTTTCTACCTGCAGGAACTCAGCCCCGACGCGGAGTGGATGCGCCAGGCCTCGTTCTTCGCCTGGGACGAAGTCTCCACGCTCAGCATCGGCGACGGCTACGCCCAGGCCCTGCTGGCGGTGGCCGGACAGCCACCGGCGCTGGAACCGGGCGACGCCGGTATCGGCCACATGCACTGAGAGCCTGTTCACGATCTCCGCGTAGCGCGATGCCCGCGACGCCCGCCTTCCGGCGGGCGTCTCCGTTTGTGCTTTCACCCGGAATTTCCGCGCGATGCCGTTGAATCAGTAGCCTGTTGCTCCCAACGGACGCTTCCATGGCTCGCAAGAAAGTCGCGGACATCATCGTCGAGACCCTGCAGGACGCCGGCGTGAAGCGCTGCTACGGCATCGTCGGCGACACGCTCAACCACGTCACCGACGCGATCCGCCGCAGCGGGATCGAGTGGATCCACATGCGCCACGAAGAAGCCGGCGCGATGGCCGCAGGCGCCGACGCCCTGCTCAGCGGTGGACTGGTCGCCTGCGCCGGCGCCTGCGGGCCGGGCAGTCTGCATTTCATCAACGGCCTGTTCGAGGCGCATCGCAACCGCGCGCCGGTGGTGCTGATCGCCACCCAGGTCGCCACCACCCAGCTGGGCATGGATTTCCCGCAGGAGGTGGACCTCAAGGCCATCTACGAAACCTGCAGCCACTTCTGCCAGCCGATCCACACGCCCGCGCAGGCGCGCCGGGTGGTGGCGCTGGCGGCGCAGACGGCGCTGAACAAGCGCGGCGCAGCGGTGGTGATCGTGCCCGGCGACCTGGCCGCGACGGAGGTGGACGAGGGCCTGCCGTTCCGCCCGCACCACCCGCAGCCGCTGTTGCGCCCGTCCGATGCGGAACTGGACGCGATCGCCGAGCGCCTCAACGCCAGCAAACGCACCGTGCTGTATTGCGGCTCCGGCTGCGAAGGCGCGGAGCGCGAGGTGGTGGCGCTGGCCGACAAGCTGAAAGCGCCGGTGGCGCACACCTCGCGCGCCAAGGACTTCATCGAACCCGACAACCCGTACAACATGGGCATGACCGGCATCCTCGGCGTGGAATCCGGCTTCCACGCCATCGATGCCTGCGACACCCTGTTGCTGCTCGGCGCCGATTTCGCGTGGAGCCAGTTCTATCCGGACGAGGCCACCCTGATCCAGGTGGACAGCGAGGCCAGCCATCTCGGCCGCCGCCATCCGGTCGACCTCGGCGTGGCGGGCGACATCAAGGCCACCATCGCGGCATTGCTGCCGCGCCTGCAGGCGCGCGAGGAGAGCGCCTTTCTGCGCAACTGCCGCGAACGCCGCGAGAAAACCCTGCAGCAACTGGCCGAGCAGGAACATCCCGGCAAGGACGGGCTGATCCATCCGCAGTACCTCACCCACCTGATCGATGTGCATGCCGCCGAGGACGCCGCTTTCACCGCCGACGGCGGCAGCCCGATGGTATGGCTGCTGCGGCACGTCCGCAGCAACGGCAAGCGGCGCACCCTGACCAGCCTGGTGCACGGCACGATGGCCAACGCGATGCCCTCGGCGCTGGGCATTCAGAAGGCCTTCCCCGGGCGGCAGGTGATCGCGCTGTGCGGCGACGGCGGCCTGGCCATGCTGCTCGGCGACCTGCTCACCGCGATTCAGGAGAAGCTGCCGATCAAGGTGGTGGTGTACGACAACAGCTCGCTGGGCTTCGTGGAAATGGAGCAGAAGGTGGACGGCCTGCTCGACAGCTACACCGACCTGCACAACCCCGACTTCGCCAGGGTAGCCGAGGCAATCGGCTTCCACGGGCGCCGCGTGGAGCAGGCCGGCGAGCTGGAGGACGCCGTACGCGACCTGCTGGCGCAGCCCGGCCCGGCGCTGCTCGACGTCAAGGTCAACCGCTACGAACTGGTGATGCCGCCGAAGGTGGAACCGGGCCAGGTGCTGCACACCGCGCTGTATTCGGCCAAGGCCGTGCTGGCCGGTCGTGGCAAGGACGTGGAAAAGCTGCTGCGCAGCAACTTCGACGACTGATATCCGGCTTTTCTTCCTCTCCCCTTCGGGACGCGGGGAAGGGCCAGGGATGGCCCTGCCTTGAGCAGCGGGAAGAGGATCCAGGTGAGGAGCGGGTACCTGCGAAAGCATTGCGATAAAGCGCATCGCCAGCGCAAAGCCATCCGGGTTTCTCACACTGCATCGCGCAGCGTTTACTCTTGCCCTTTGAACACCATCACCGGCAAGGGAAACGCATGAGCCGCATCGTCGTCGTCGGCAGCATCAACATGGACCTGGTCACGCTTGCGCCGCGTTTTCCCGGCCCGGGCGAAACCCTGCTCGGCAGCCGCTTCTTCACCACGCCCGGCGGCAAGGGTGCCAACCAGGCGGTAGCCGCCGCGCGGCTGGGCGCCGGGGTGGCGATGGTCGGCGCACTGGGCCGCGACGCCTTCGGCGACCAGCTGCATGCGGGGCTCGCGAAAGAAGGCATCGACCTCACCCACGTCGCCCGGCTCGACCACGAGGGCAGCGGCAGCGCGTCCATCACGGTGGCCGAAGGCGAGAACGAAATCGTCGTGGTGCCCGCCGCCAATGCATGTGTCACCCCGGCCCAGGTAGAAGCCGCGCGGGAGACCATCGCCCGTGCCGACGCGGTGCTGGTGCAGCTGGAAATTCCGCTGGATGCCGTCGAAGCCACGCTGCGCCTGGGCCACAAGCTCGACGTGCCCGTCATCCTCAACCCTGCGCCCGCGCAACAGCTGCCTGCCGAATGGCTGCGACTCGCGAGTTACCTCACCCCCAACCAGCACGAACTCGCCACTGCGCTCGGCGCCGACGCGGAGACGGACTTCCGCGAACTGATGCGCCGCGCCCCGTGTCCGGTGGTGCTCACCCACGGCGGCGAAGGCGCCTGGTATCGCGACGACGCCCATCCCCAGCCCGCGCATCAGGCCGGTTTCAAGGTCGATGCCGCCGACACCACCGGCGCCGGCGACACCTTCAACGGCGCGCTGGCGGTGTTCCTGCACGAAGGCCTGGCGCAGGCGGTGCGCAAGGCCTGCGCCGCGGCTGCCTTGTCGGTGACCAGGCTCGGTGCGCAGGGCGGCATGCCGCGGCTGCACGAGCTGGATGCGTTCCTCGCGGCCCCATCCCGCACGTGAGCCTGCTGGAGATCGCGGCCAACCTGCTCGCCGGTGCGTCCATCGTGCTGGCCGGGCGCAACAGCGTGCACACCTGGTGGACCGGCATCGTCGGCTGCAGCCTGTTCGCCTTCGTGTTCCTGCACAGCCGCCTGTACGCCGATACGGTGTTGCAGGCTTTCTTCGTAATCACCAGCGTCGTGGGCTGGTGGCAGTGGCTGCATGGCAGCCACGGCGAGGAACTGCCGGTCACCGACCTGCCGATGCGCAAGCTCTGGCTTCAATTGCTGTCGGGCCTGGTCGGCGCCGTCTGCTACGGCCTGCTGCTGCGCCGTTTCACCAACGCCTACTCGCCCTTCCTCGACTCCACCGTGCTCGCCTTCAGCATCGTGGCGCAGCTGCTGATGATGCGCCGGCACGTGCAGAACTGGCCGTTCTGGCTGCTGGTCAACTCCATCGCCGTGCCCCTGTACGCCAGCCGCGGCCTGTATCTCACTTCGGCTCTGTACGCGGTGTACTGGATCAACGCACTGGTGTCGTGGAAGCACTGGCTGCGGCTGCGCGACGCGGCTGCAGGACACGCGGCGTGAGCGGGCAGTCGTGGCTGTCGCCAGGATCCCGCCGGGGCGACCTCTACTTGCCGATGCAGAACGAGCCGAAGATCGCACCGAGCAGGTCGTCGCTGGTGTAGCTGCCGGTGATCTCGCCCAGCGCGTGCTGGGCGGCGCGCAACTCCTCGGCGGCGAGCTCGCCGGCACGGTTGGCCGCGAGGGCGTGGGCGGTGCGGGCAAGGTGGTCGCGCACCGTTTCGAGGGCGAGCACGTGACGGCGGCGTGCGCTGAATGCGCCTTCGCCGCTGCCGGCGCCGGCGAGCTGCTTCAGGTGGTCGCGCAGGGCATCCAGGCCTTCGCCGGTTTTCGCCGAGGCCCACAGCCAGCGGACGCCGTCGCGGGTTTCCGCATGCGGTGCGGCGTGGGCGAGGTCGATCTTGTTGACCAGCACCACGCGTTCGGCGCCGCTGGGCACAGTGTCGAACAGGGCCAGATCGGCGGCGGCGTGTGCCGCGTCGGTGACCAGCAGGGCGGCGTCGGCGCGGGCGAGTTCGCCGTGGGCGCGGCGCACGCCTTCGCGTTCGACTTCGTCGTCGGTGTCGCGCAGGCCCGCCGTGTCGGCCAGTTCCAGCGCGATGCCGTCGAGCGCCACGCTCTCGCGCAACACGTCCCGGGTGGTGCCGGCGATGGCGGTGACGATGGCACGCTCGCTGCCGGCCAGCGCGTTGAGCAGGCTGGACTTGCCCGCGTTCGGTCGGCCGACGATGGCCACGCGCAGGCCATCGTTGAGGCGCAGGCCGCGTTGCGCCTCGCGCAGCAGTGCGTCGAGCTGCGCGCGCAGCGCATCGAGTTGCTGCGCGATGGCGGGGTCGGCGAGAAAGTCGATTTCTTCCTCGGGGAAGTCGATCGCGGCCTCGATATGCACGCGCAACGCGATCAGTGCCTGCAGCAGCGCGTCGACCCGCTGCGAGAACACGCCCTCCATCGAGCGCAGCGCAGCGCGCGCGCCGGCCTGCGAACGGGCGGCGATCAGGTCGGCCACGGCTTCGGCCTGGGCCAGATCGAGCTTGCCGTTGAGGAAGGCGCGCTCGGTGAATTCGCCGGGGCGCGCCAGCCGCGCGCCGAGTTCGCAGACGCGGCGCAGCAGCGCGTCGAGCAGCACCGCGCTGCCGTGGCCCTGCAATTCCAGCACGTGTTCGCCGGTGTAGGAGGCGGGCGCGGGGAAGTACAGCAGCAGGCCGTGGTCGATCGCACCGCCCTGCGCATCGCGGAAACTGGCGAAATGCGCGTGGCGCGGCTGCGGCGCCCGGCCCAGCATGGCCTGCGCGATCGCCGGTACCCGCGACCCCGACGCACGCAGCACACCCACGCCGGCGGCACCCGGGGCGCTGGCGATGGCGGCGATGGTATCGATGGTCTGGTTCATGCGCGGCGAGCAGCGTGGTCGGTGGATCGTACGAGATCTTGCAGGAGCGCAGCCTGTGCGCGATGGCTCTGGCGCTTGATCGAAAGCCAGGAGCACGCGCCCAGGCTGCGTTCGTGCAGGGCGGCCCAAGCTGATGGCGCGGGCGGGTTCCTAGCGTAAACGAAGACGGCCGCGCGGTTGCCCGGCGCGGCCGTTTTATCGAGCAGTGCGGCCATGGATGACCGCTCACTTGCTCTTTGCGACTATCGTCCTTGGCAGTCGCCCTTCGGGCCATCGCTGACGCGATGTCAAAAATCGCTCCTGGCGATTTTTCGCGATCAGGACGATCGCAAGAATCAGGCCTTGGCCGCCGCTTCTTCCCGATCCATGTGGTGGGTGATCCACCACTGCTGGCCGAGGCCCACCAGGCCGTTCACCGCGTAGTAGAGGCACAGGCCAGCAGGGAAGAACGCGAACATCACCGTGAACAGCAGCGGCATGACCTTCATCATCTTCGCCTGGGCGGGATCCATGCCCGCCGCGGCCGGATTCAGCCACTGCGTGCCCAGCATCACCGCCGCGTAGATCAGCGGCAGGATGTAATACGGGTCGGGCGCGCTGAGGTCGGCCATCCACAGGAACGGCGCATGGCGCAGCTCCAGCGAATACTCCAGCACGTAGAACAGGCCATAGAACACCGGCATGGTGATCAGCACCGGGAAGCAGCCGGCCATCGGGTTGACCTTCTCCTTCTTGTACAGCTCCATCTGCGCCTGCTGCAGCTTGGCCTTGTCGTCGCCATAACGCTCCTTGAGCGCCTGGATACGCGGCGCCAACTTGCGCATCTTGGCGCTGGAGCGGTACTGCATCGCAGTGAGCCTCCAGGTGGCGGCCTTGATTGCAAGCACCAGCAGGATGATCGCCAGGCCCCAGTTCTTCACGATGGAATGGAAGAACGACAGGATGCCGTGCATCGGCACCGCGATGACCTTGAACATGCCGTAGTCGATGGTGAGATCCAGGCCCGGCGCCACCGCGTCCAGCTTGCCCTGCAGGTTGGGGCCGACATACAGGCGCGCCCTGGCGTCCACGCGCTGGCCAGGCGCCACGCTGAGCGTGGGACCGACCGCGCGGATCAGGTAGCGCGGATGCTCGCTGCCCGGGTTCACCGTGTCGGTGGCGTAGTGCGCGGCCTCGCCGGCAGGCGGAATCCACGCGGCGAAGAAGTACAACCGCAGCATCGCCGCCCAGCCGCCCTTGAAGTCGGCGTTGAGCGTGTCTTTCGGCTCGCTGAAGTCCTTGAACGGCAGTTTCTCGAACTTCTCGCCGGTGTACCACGCCGCTCCCTGGAAGCTGCGCGACTCGGGATTGGAGATGTTCTTCAGCCAGTTGCCGGTGTGCGGCGGCTCGGTGCGCAGCAGCTGGGTATAGGCATTGCCCTGCCATGCCGTGCTGCCGCCGTTGTCGATCTGCTGGTCGAGCGCGATCACGTAGCTGCCGCGGGTGAAGCGGTAGATCTTGGTGACCTTGAGGCCTTTGGCGTCCTGCCAGGTCAGCGGCACGTCCAGCTCGTTCTGGCCCGGCGCCAGCGCATACGAAGACTGCGCGGCCTGGAACGCGGCGAGATGGTTGGGCTGGTCGGCCGCGGCGGAATCGCTGCTGCTGACCAGGCCGTTCTGCGCCACGAAGTAATCCGTGTCGCCATGGTCGAACAGGGTGACCGGCGCAGGGTCCGGATTCTTGCGCGTGCGCGGCGCCACCGGGTAGTCCAGCAGTTGCGCCTGCACCAGGCTGCCGCCACGGGTGTCGATGGTGAGCCGCAGCACGTCGGTGGTGACCGTGACCAGCGACGACGGCATGTTCGCGCCGGCCGCGCTGCTGATCGCCGGCGTGCCGGATGCGCTGCCTGGCTGGGCGTTCGGCACGCCGGGCGCGCTGGCCGCGCTCGCGACGCTGCCGGCGGCGGGCGCAGGCGGCGGCGTCATGTAGTCCTTCTCCCAGGCCATGAACAGGAAGTAGGCCACGGCAAGCAGGGCGAACAGGAGAAAGTTGCGTGTTTGGTTCATCGGCTCACGGATCCGGACGACGCCACGCGGCACGCGGCCACTGGGGAAAGGGAAAGATCAACGCGCGATTGTGGCGGCGGCATCCATTGGCATCAATGGCGCGGGACGTCCGGGGCTTCCAGCCGGACCGCCGCGAGGCGCCGCCACAGCACGTCGGCTTCGGCCAGCAGCTCCGCGCCGGGCACGCCGGCAGCCACGTCACGGGCCATCACCACCACGTCCACCGGCGGCAGCTGGTCGCGGATGCGGCGGAACGATTCGCGCAGCAGGCGCTTCAGGCGGTTGCGCTCCACTGCGCGCTTGGACGCCCGCTTGGAGATCGCCAGGCCCAGCCGCGCGTGCCCCAGCCCGTTGGGCCGGTAGCGCAAATGAAAACAGCGGCCGCCTAGGCGACCGCTGCTCGTGCGCAACGCTGCGAAGTCGCCGGCCAGACGCAGCCGCAGTTCGCGCGGCAGGCCGGCAGGGTGCATGACGTGCGTGCCGCTTACGGGATCAGGCGCTTGCGGCCCTTGGCGCGGCGGGCGTTGAGGACTTTGCGACCGTCGGCGGTGGCCATGCGGGCACGGAAGCCGTGGGTGCGGGCGCGCTTGAGCTTGCTGGGCTGGAAGGTCCGCTTCATGGCGTTGCTCCGAAGGGAATGGTATGTGGATAAAAAGGTTGGAAATTATGCGGGTCGGATGGCCGCGATGTCAAATCGGCGCGGGTTTGCCGGCTGAAACGCCGTGCCGCAGCTTGTGGATATCCGTGTGGACGATCCGGGGACGGCAAGCCGGAACGTGCTGCTAGACTTGTCCGTCCACCCCGCGCGCAAGCGCCCCTGCCTGTGGACGAGAAACATTCATGAGTGAGTTGTGGCGGCGCTGTCTGGAGCGTCTGGAAGGCGAATTGAGCGCCGAGGATCTGCATACCTGGCTGATGCCGCTGCAGGCCCGCGAGGATGAGACCGGACTGGCCCTGTTCGCCCCCAATCCGTACACGCTGGAAACGGTGCGCGAGCGTTATCTGCCGCAGATCGCCACCCTGCTCGGCCAGCTGGCCGGCCGCGAGCTGCCGGTGCGGCTGGAAGTAGGCTCCAGCGCACCGCGCGCCGCCGCCAAGCCCGCCACGGCACCGCGCACCGGCGCGGTGGCCGAGCCGGCGGCAGCGCCGGCGCCGGCCTTCAGCCACAACCTCGACCCACACTACACCTTCGAAACCTTCGTCGAGGGCAAGTCCAACCAGCTCGGCAAGGCCGCCGCGATGCAGGTGGCGCAGAACCCGGGACGCGCCTACAACCCGCTGCTGCTGTATGGCGGCACCGGCCTGGGCAAGACCCACCTGATGCACGCCGCCGGCAACCTGATGCGGCAGAACAACCCCGCCTGCAAGGTGCTGTACCTGCGCTCGGAGCAGTTCGTGGGCGCGATGATCGAGGCGTTGCGCACCAAGAGCATGGACCAGTTCAAGCTGCGCTTCCGCTCGGTCGACGCGCTGCTGATCGACGACATCCAGTTCTTCGCCGGCAAGGACACCACGCAGGAGGAGTTCTTCCACACCTTCAACGCGCTGTTCGAGTCCAAGCAGCAGATCATCCTTACCTGCGACCGCTATCCCAAGGAAGTGGACAAGCTGGAGCCGCGGCTGAAATCGCGCCTCGGCTGGGGCCTCAGCGTGGCGATCGAGCCGCCGGATTTCGAGACGCGCGCGGCGATCCTGCTCTCCAAGGCGCACGACAAGGGCGTGGCGGTGGACGAGCACGTGGCGATGCTGCTGGCCAAGCGCATCCGCTCCAACGTGCGCGATCTGGAGGGCGCGCTCAACACGCTGGCGGCGCGCGCGAACTTCTACGGCAGGCCGATCACCGCCGATTTCGCCGAGGAAACCCTGCGCGACCTGCTGGCCACGCATGCCCAGGCGGTGACGGTGCCGAACATCCAGAAGATCACCGCCGAATACTTCAACGTGCGCCTGCAGGACCTGCTCTCCAAGCGGCGCGTGCGCTCGCTGGCACGGCCGCGGCAGATCGCGATGGCGCTGTCCAAGGAGCTCACCGACCACAGCCTGCCCGAGATCGGCGAGGCCTTCGGCGGCCGCGACCACACCACGGTGCTGCACGCCTGCCGCACGATCAAAAAGCTGCGCGAAGCCGATGCGCGCATGCGCCAGGACTGGGAACAGCTGATCCGTACCCTTACCGGTTGAGTTTTCCGCCCGGCACGCGCACAAGTTCTTGATAAGCTGGACGGGAAGCTGTGGATAATGCGTGGATGAAGAATGCCGGCAAGTTATCCACATTTCGCCCACGCCGGAGGCACCGCTTTCCACACAGCCGAATACAAGTGCAATCCATTGATTTTAAACGGATAAACGGCACGAAAAAGTTATCCACGCCGTCTACAACAACCACCAACTTTCTTTCAAAGACAGAACAGCAGGCATAGGGGACGCGCAGACATGCAATTCAGCATCCAACGAGAAGCTCTGCTCAAGCCGTTGCAGCAGGTCGTCGGCGTGGTGGAACGCCGGCAAACCCTGCCGGTGCTCGCCAATCTGCTGGTGAAAGTCACCGACGGTCAGCTGTCGCTCACCGGCACCGACCTGGAAGTGGAGATGATCGCCACTACTGCGGCGGACAAACTGACCGACGGCGAAATCACCATTCCCGCGCGCAAGTTCTTCGATATCGTGCGTGCGCTGCCGGACGGCGCGGGCATCGAGCTCAAGCTCAACGGCGACCGCGTGGCGCTGAATGCCGGGCGCAGCCGTTTTACCCTGACCACCTTGCCGGCCAGCGAATTTCCCACCGTCGACTCGATCGAGCTGGTGGAAAAGGTCAGCCTGCCGGAAGAAGTGCTGCGCGACTTGATGGAACGCACCGCTTTCGCGATGGCGAACCAGGACGTGCGCTACTACTTGAACGGCATGTTGCTGGACCTGCAGGAACACAGCCTGCGCTGCGTGGCCACCGACGGTCATCGCCTGGCCATGAAGGAAACCAGCCTGACGACTTCGGTGCAGGCGCGCCGCCAGATCATCATCCCGCGCAAGGGCGTGAACGAACTGATCGGCCTGCTGGAACCGGGCGAGGGCGAGGTGGAGCTGGAATTCGGCCGCAACCACCTGCGCGTGCGCCGCGGCGGCGTCACCTTTACCTCCAAGCTGATCGACGGGCGCTTCCCTGACTACGAGGCGGTGATCCCGCTGGGCGCGGACAAGACCGCCACGCTGGATCGCGAAGTGCTACGCGGGGCGTTGCAGCGCGCGGCGATCCTCTCCAACGAGAAGTACCGCGGCGTGAAGCTGGAACTGTCGCCGGGCAAGCTGCGCATCGTGGCGCACAACCCCGAGCAGGAAGAGGCCGTGGAGGAAGTCGAGGCCGACACCCATGTTTCCGATCTTGCCGTGGGCTTCAACGTGGGCTATCTGCTGGACGCGCTTTCCGCGCTGCGCGGCGAACAGGCGCGTTTGAGCCTGCGCGACGCGCAGTCCAGCTGCCTCGTGCAGGAACACGACAGCGAGCAGGCCCGGCACGTGATCATGCCTTTGCGCCTCTGACGCATGCTTGCCGGGAAGCAAGGCCTGATCCCGCAACGCCGGAGTCGTCGCCAGACGCTCCGGCGTTCTTGCATGGGGCCGTACCGGACATGAGGCTGGATCGTCTGCGCATCCAGGATCTGCGCTGCCTGCACGAGGTCGATCTGGCGCTTGCGCCGGGCATCAACGTCTTTGTGGGTGCCAACGGTGCGGGCAAGACCAGTGTGCTGGAGGCCGTGTTCCTGCTCTCGCATGCGCGTTCGTTCCGCAGTGGCGCCAGGGAGGCGCTGCTGGCGCGTGGGGCATCCCGTTTGTCCGTGTTCGCCGAATTGCGGCGCACTGGCGACCGTCTGCTTCGTTTGGGATTGGGCCGCGAGGCTTCCCGCTGGGAAGCGCGCCTGGACGGCGAGGGCAGGAGCCTGGGCGAGCTGATCGCCGAATGCGCGGTTACCTGCTTCGAACCCGGCTCCCATGCATTGATCGCGGGTGCCGCGGAGGAACGGCGCCGTTTCCTCGATTGGGGCGTGTTCCACGTGGAACACGCCTTCCTGGGTACCTGGCGTCGCTACCAACGCGCCTTGAAGCAGCGCAACAGCTTGTTGCGTGCAGGCACGGAACCCGGTTCGCCGCTATATGGACCCTGGGAAGCCGAACTGACGGACCTTGCCGACTGGATTGACGACCAGCGTAGCGCCTATCTGCAGCGCCTGCGTTCCAGGCTGCACGATTGCGTGAACGCCTTGTTGCCTGAGCTGGGCGTGCCGGAGCTGCGCTATCGCCGGGGATGGGCCGAGGACCGCGATCTGCGCGAGCAGTTGGAATTGCAACGGGGTCGGGATCTTTCCCGGGGCCATACCAGCCTCGGGGCACATCGAGCCGATTGGTCGCTGGCTTTCGAGCACGCACCGCAGCGCGAACACCTTTCCCGTGGCCAGGAAAAGCTTGCCGCACTGGGCTGCATGTTGGCGCAGGCACGGCTATACGCAGAACAGCATGGGGACTGGCCGATCATCTGCCTCGACGACCTGGCCTCCGAGCTGGACGAGGGGCACCAGGCCGCGGTGATCGCCCAGTTGGCCGAAAGTGGGGCACAAGTACTGGTAACCGGCACCAGCTTGCCGGAGCCACTGCGCGGGCTGCCGCATCGTTTGTTCCACGTGGAACAGGGCTGCCTGGCGCCCCTGCTATAATCGAGGATTGCACTGCAGCTCAACGGCTTGCATGCCGCGTCTGCCGCACCATCAGGAACCGGATTCGCATGAACGAACCCACCAACGAATCGCATTACGACTCCAGCAACATCAAGGTGCTGAAAGGCCTGGAAGCGGTCCGCAAGCGCCCCGGCATGTACATCGGCGACACCGATGACGGCACCGGCCTGCACCACATGGTGTTCGAGGTGGTCGACAACGCGATCGACGAGGCGCTGGCGGGCTATTGCGACCACGTGGTCGTGACGATCCACGAGGATGGCTCGGTCAGCGTTAGTGACAACGGCCGCGGCATCCCGGTGGACATCCATCCGGAGGAGGGCCGCTCCACCGCCGAGGTGGTGATGACCGTGCTGCACGCGGGCGGCAAGTTCGACGCGAATTCCTACAAGGTTTCCGGTGGCCTGCACGGCGTAGGCGTATCGGTGGTGAACGCGCTCAGCGAACACCTGTGGCTGACGATTTATCGCGATGGCCAGGAACACCAGCAGGAATACTCGCTGGGCGAGCCGCTGTATCCGCTGAAGGTGGTCGGTCCGTCGAATCGGCGCGGTACCACGGTGCGTTTCCTGCCCAGCCCGCAGACCTTCACCCACATCGAGTTCCACTACGACGTGCTGGCCAAGCGCCTGCGCGAGCTGGCCTTCCTCAATTCCGGCGTCACCATCGACCTGCGCGACGAGCGCGGGGAAGGGCGCTCGGACACCTTTGCCTACGAGGGCGGCATCCGCTCCTTCGTGCAGCACCTGGCCCAGCTGAAGACCGCGCTGCACCCGAACGTGATCAGCCTCAGCGCCCAGCAGGACGGCATCACCATCGAGCTGGCGATGCAGTGGACCGACTCGTACAACGAGACGATGTTCTGCTTCACCAACAACATCCCGCAGCGCGACGGCGGCACCCACCTCACCGGTTTCCGCGCCGCGCTCACCCGCTCGCTGCAGGCTTACATCGAGAAGGAAGGGCTGGCCAAGAACGCCAAGGTCGCGCTGTCCGGCGACGACATGCGCGAGGGCCTGATCGCCGTGCTGTCGGTGAAGGTGCCCGACCCGAAGTTCTCCTCGCAGACCAAGGACAAGCTGGTCTCCTCCGAGGTGAAGACCGCGGTGGAGCAGGCCGTCAACGAGAAACTGGGCGAGTTCCTGCTGGAACACCCGAACGAGGCCAAGGCGATCGCCTCCAAGGTGGTCGACGCCGCGCGTGCCCGCGAGGCCGCGCGCAAAGCGCGCGAGATGACCCGCCGCAAGGGCGCGCTGGACATCGCTGGCCTGCCCGGCAAGCTGGCCGACTGCCAGGAGAAGGACCCGGCGCTGTGCGAGCTGTTCCTGGTCGAGGGCGACTCCGCCGGCGGTTCGGCCAAGCAGGGCCGCAATCGCAAGACCCAGGCTGTGCTGCCGCTGAAGGGCAAGATCCTCAACGTCGAGAAGGCGCGCTTCGACAAGATGCTGTCCTCCGCCGAAGTCGGCACGCTGATCACCGCGCTGGGCACCGGCATCGGCAAGGAGGACTACAACCCGGACAAGCTGCGCTACCACCGCATCGTCATCATGACCGACGCGGACGTGGACGGCTCGCACATCCGCACCCTGCTGCTGACCTTCTTCTACCGCCAGATGCCCGAGCTGATCGAGCGCGGCCACGTCTACATCGGCCTGCCGCCGCTGTACAAGCTGAAGCAGGGCAAGCAGGAGCTGTACCTGAAGGACGACGCGGCGCTCAACGCCTACCTGATCTCCAGCGCGGTGGACAACGCCGAGCTGGTGGCCGATCCGGCCGCGCCGGCGATCACCGGGGAGGCGCTGGAAAAGCTGCTGCGCGACTACCAGGCCGCGCTGGACCAGATCGAGCGCCTCGGCCACCGCTTCGACACCAGCGTGCTGTCGGCGCTGCTGGAGCACACACCGGTCACGCCGGAACTGTGGGCAGATCCGGTCGCGATGCAGGCCTGGCTGGACGGCGTCACCCAGCGCCTCGCCGCCAGCGGGCTGGGCAAGCCGCGCTACCGCTTGTCGCTGCGTCCTGCGCACGGCGAGCAGCCGGCGGCGATCGAGGTGGTGCGCGACCAGCACGGCCTGAGCCACACGCTGCTGCTGCCGCAGCCGTTCTTCGCCGGCGCCGAGTTCCGCCCGATCCTGCACGTCAGCCAGCAGCTCGCCGGCCTGATCCAGGCCGAGGCGGTGGTCCGCCGCGGTAATGCCTCGCGCGGCGTCACCCGCTTCGCCGAGGTGCGCAGTTGGTTGTTGGACGAGGCCAAGAAGGGGCGCACCATCCAGCGCTTCAAGGGCCTGGGCGAAATGAATCCGGAGCAGCTGTGGGAGACCACGGTGAACCCGGAGACGCGGCGCATGCTGCAAGTGGGCATCGAGGACGCGTTCGCCGCCGACCAGATGTTCTCCATGCTGATGGGCGAAGCGGTGGAGCCGCGGCGCGACTTCATCGAGGCGAACGCGTTGAAGGTGGCCAATCTCGACATCTGAAATCCCCGGGTCCGGCAGGGAAATCCTGCCGGACCCGGCCCCGTATCCCGTCATGTATCAATGTACTAATGCATTAATGCGATATGGATCGCGGCGGCCGGGTCGCCGCGCTTTCTGCGCGATCCGCTGCGGCAGCTTGCGGAAATGTCGGTCAATTCGGCTGCGTATGGAGATGTTTCACGCAAGTCATTGATCTGCAAGGTTCTTTCTTGTCGCAATGCAACTTGTCACGCACGCCCCGCACAAGGTAGTCTCAACGATCCCCTGCGCACCACGCATTGCGTAAACCCGGAAACTTGAGGATCGTCATGAAGCACACGCCCCTGTTCACGATGCTGGCCGGCGCCGCGCTGGCGTTCACCTTCGCCGCCGCCCCGCTCCCCGCCCATGCGGCGAGCGCATCGAAGGACAAGCAGGAAGTGCTGTACCCGAACGCCACGCGCGTCGCGCCGAAGCTGGACCTCACCAGCGAGAAGGAACAGAAGGCGCTGAACGAGGGCCTGGACGCGGTGAACGCCGGCGACAAGGCCAAGGCCGAGCAGATCCTCCAGCCCATCGTCGACAGCAGCAAGAGCAAGTACGCCCAGGCGATCGCCCTGCAGGGCCTGGCCAACGTCACCTACAACTCGGGCGACGTGAAGGGCGCGATCCCGCTGCTGAAGCGCGCGATCGACAATGGCGTGATGCCCAACGACACCTACTACCAGCTGATGTACGAGCTGGCCCAGCTGTACGCCGCCGACGATCAGTACCAGACCTCGCTGGACACCCTCACCAAGTGGCGCGCCGAAGGCAAGAGGGAAACGGCCGACTCCTACGGGCTGGAGGGCATGGATGATTACCGTCTCCAGAAGTATCCGGAGGCGATCGCCGCGATCCAGAAGGCCAAGACGCTCACCGACAAGCCGCAGGATTCCTGGAACCAGATCCTGATGGCCAGCTATGCGGAATCGGGCCACGGCGGCGACGCCGCGAAGATGGCTACCGACGAATACCAGAAGAACCCCACCGACAGCGGCCTGCTGCACAACGCCAGTGCGATCCTGCTGCAGCAGCAGGACTACGCCGGCGCGATCAAGGTGATGGAGCAGGGCCGCGCCAACGGCGCGCTGAAGGACGAGGGCGACTGGATCAACCTGGTCAAGGCTTACCTGCTGCAAGCGCAGAACGGCGGCGACCCCAAGACCGGCAGCGCGAACGCGCTGCAGGTCTTCGACGACGGCATGGCCAAGGGCGCGATCAAGCCCACCGCCGCCAACTACAAGCTGGCCGGCGATGCCGCGGTGATCGGTGAGAACGACGCCAAGGCGATCGACTACTACCAGAAGGGCTCGGCCGTGGCCAGCGACGGCGAGGTCGATGTGGCGCTGGGCAAGGTCTACTTCCAGGACCAGAAATATTCCCAGGCGCGCAAGTACCTCACCCAGGGCCTCGGCAAGGGCGTCCAGCACAAGGGCCAGGCCTACATGGTGCTGGCCGAGACGGACCGCGAACTGAAGGACAAGCCCGCCGCGATCACGGCCATGATGGAAGCCGCCAAGGACCCGGAAACCGCCGACAAGGCCAATGCGTGGCTGCGCAAGGCCGGTGTGGGCAAGTGATTGCCAGGCAAGGAAACGTGGGACGGATGGACGTCCATCCGCCCGCCCCGCGAGCGCTATACAAAAGCCAGATGCTGTTGTACCGTTGAAACCTTCCCTGCGTAACCCCAACGGCGCGTTCCGTCCATATGCCGGACGGAACATGCCGGATCGGCGGCGACGCTTTCTCCGTTCCCAGCTCCAGATAGTGACAGATGGCCTCTAGTACCGAAGACAAAGAACGCGAAGAGGGGTTCAGTTGGAAACGAACCCTGGCGTTGGCATTCGCCATCGGCCTGCACGCCTTCGCGTTCCTCATCCTGCTCGCGCCGATGGCGCCTCCGGGGCAGAAGCACGAGAAGAAAGAGCAGATCGTGCAGGTGAATTTCATCGAGCCGCCGCCGCCGCCGCCGCCACCGCCGCCGCCGCCGCCGGAGCCGCCCAAGCAGCCGCCGCCGAAGATCATCAAGCAGGTGATCCCGCCGCCGACCCCGCCGCCGCCGGCCCCGCCGCCGCCGGTGGAAGAGGTGTCGAACAACGCGGTCGCCGCCGCGCCGCCGGCTCCGCCTGCGCCGCCGGCTCCGCCGGCCGACATCAGCGCCGGTCAGGATCTCAGCTACAACAGCCGGATCCAGCCGCGCTATCCGCCACAGGCCATCCGCCAGCGCCATGAAGGCACGGTGACCCTGTTGATCCTGGTGGGTGTCGACGGTTCGCCGAAGGACATCAAGGTCGACAAGTCCAGCGGATACCACGAACTTGATCGCGCGGCGATCGAAGCGGCACAGAAGTGGCGCTTCAATCCCGAGGTCAAGAACGGCAAGAAGGTGGAAGGCTACGCACGCGTTCCGGTCACCTTCAACCTCAACAACCTGTAATCCTCGTTACAGCCTCTACAGTTCACGCTTGACTTCCCAAGGGTAGCGTTATGTTCCTACAGACTCCTGCACCGACCGATGCCGCCGTCCAGGCGGCTGGCAACTCCAACGCCGAAGCCATGAAGCAGATGGGCTTCGCCAACCTCGCCCATGGCTTCGATGCACTGGGCTGGATTGTTTTCATCACCCTGGTGGTGATGTCCTTCCTGTCCTGGTACTTCATCATCGCCAACACCATCCGCAACGGCATGGTAAAGGGTCGTGCCGACGGCGTGATCAACGGCTTCTGGAACAACCCGTCCACCCAGGACGCGATCCGCGAGCTGGAAACCCAGCCCAAGGGCGAACCGTTCTCGAAGATCGCGCTGGACGCCGCTTCCGCGGTGGCCCACCACCAGCAGGTCAACAAGGGTGGCCTGGCCGAGTCGCTGAGCCGTTCCGAGTTTGTCGACCGCGCGCTGCGCCAGGCCGTGGCCCGCGAGAGCCTGCGCCTCGAAGGCGGCCAGACCCTGCTCGCCACCGTGGGTTCGTCGGCGCCGTTCGTCGGCCTGCTCGGTACCGTGTGGGGCATCTACCACGCGCTGATCGGCATCGCCGCCAGCGGCAACGCCTCGATGACCGCGGTGGCCGGCCCGGTGGGCGAGGCGCTGATCATGACCGCCATCGGTCTGTTCACCGCGATCCCGGCGCTGCTCGCGTTCAACTTCTTCAACCGGTCGAACCGCGTCATCTTTGCCCGTTTCGACGAATTCGCGCACGACCTGCACGACTTCTTCGCGACCGGTTCGCGCGTCGAGTGAGGGCTTGATCCATGGCAATGAGCGTCGGAGGCAATACCGGCGGTCCGGTTTCGGAGATCAACGTCACGCCGCTGGCGGACGTGATGCTGGTGCTGCTGATCATCTTCATGATTACCGCGCCGCTGATGTCGCATCCGGTCACGATCACGGTGCCGGTTGCGGCTCCAAAGAACGACGAGAAGGCCCCGGAGACCCCGCCGCTGGACCTGGCGATCAAGGAAGACGGTTCCATGTACTTCCAGGATCACCAAGTCAGCGAGGCGGAGCTGAAGGCACAGTTCGCCGTGAATGCGCAGAAGTCGCCGCAGCCGGAGCTGCAGGTGCGCGCTGACAAGGCGATCGAGTGGAAAATCGTGCGCAAGGTCATCAGCGACGCCAAGGCCTCCGGCATGGTGCACGTCGGCTTCATGACGACCGCCCCGGCGAAGGAGTAACGAGCCATGGCCTTTTCCACCAAGTCCACGGGCGGCCCGATGGCGGACATCAACATCACGCCGCTGATCGACGTGATGCTGGTGCTGCTGATCATCTTCATGGTCACCGCGCCGATTCCTCTGCTGAAGATCAAGATCGATCTGCCGCAGCCGAATCCGAACGTGCAGCAACCGCAGAACCCGCCGGAACCGATCAACCTGAAGATCGACCAGTCGGGTGCGTTCTACTGGAACGACACGCCGGTCGACGAACTGGGCCTCAAGGCGCAGTTCGCGGTGATCGCCCAGCAGACCAACCAGCCGGAGATCCAGATCAAGGCTGCCGATGCCGTCGCCTACCAGTACGTCGCTACCGTGCTGGCCGACGCCAAGCAGTACAACCTGACCAAGATCGGATTCACCGATAGCGACAATCAGTAAGTCGCGACTGTCGCAAACCCAGCGTTACCCGCGCCAACCCCCGCCCCGTGCGGGGGTTGGCGTTAGTGGCGTCCGGACGTCCTTCAATGCGCCCGACGGCGCCCGCAGGAGCGCACCCTGCGCGCGAATGCTCCTGGCTCCGATCAGGCACCAGAGCCATCGCGTACAGGGGGCGTTCCTAGCGCAGGATCTGCAGGTAGTTGCGCACCGTGGCGGCCAGGCCCTCGTATAGCGCCTCGCCGATCAGCGCGTGGCCGATCGACACCTCGGCAAGGCCCGGGATCGCGGCCTTGAACGTGCCCAGGTTCGCCTGGCTGAGGTCGTGGCCTGCGTTTACCGCGAGTCCCGCCTGCTGCGCCTGCCGTGCGGTTGCGGCGCAGCCCGCGAGCACGGCATCGGGTTCGCCTTCGGCGAAAGCCTCGGCATAGGGGCCGGTGTAGATCTCGATGCGCTGCACGCCGATCGCCTTCGCCGCCGCGAAATCCTGGCCGCCAGCGTCCACGAACAGGCTGACCCGGCAGCCGATCGCGTTGAGTTCGTCCACCAGCGGGCGCAGGCGTTCGAGGTCGCGCGACAGGTCGAAGCCGTGGTCCGAGGTGATCTGGCCGTCGCTGTCGGGCACCAGGGTCACCTGGCTGGGACGCACCTCGCGCGCCAGCGCGATCAGGCCGGGATAGTCGCCGCGCGGCGCCGCGAACGGGTTGCCCTCGATGTTGTATTCCACCCGGCCGCGCAGCATCGCGGCCAGCGCGCGCACGTCGTCGGGGCGCACGTGGCGCAGGTCCGGCCGCGGATGCACGGTGATGCCGCCGCAACCGTTCTCGATGCAGGTCTGCGCCGCGCGACAGATGTCGGGTTCGTGGCCGCCGCGCGAATTGCGCAGCACGGCGATCTTGTTGAGGTTGACGCTGAGCAGGGTCATGGCGGTGATCCGTCACGGGGAAAGAACGCAACACTGCCGCTAACGGGCCGTATCGGCAAGCGCATGGCAGCGGATGCGCCGTGCCGCACCGCGCCAGGCCAGCGCGGCGAACGCGTCGTCGCCCACGTCCAGCCGCCGCAGCTGCCATGCGGCGGGGTCCTCGCCGTCCAGCCGCTGCAGCACCAGCCCGCCGGCTTCGCGGCGGAATGCCAGCCGGTCCAGTCCGAACGCGAGTCCGCGGCCCAGCGCCTTCAGCACCGCTTCGCGCGCGGTCCACAGCTCGAGGAAGGCGGTGCACCGCTCGGCTTCTTCCAGGGTGCCCAGCCAGGCGGCTTCCTCCGCGGTGAAGAAGCGCTGCGCGATCTGCAACGCGTTCGCGCGTTCGCGGCGCCGCTCCAGGTCGATGCCGGGCGCGAGGCCGCGCGCCAGCGCCACCAGCGCCTGATCGCCGCTGTGCGACCAGTTGAAGTCCAGCGCGTCGCCGTGGACCGGGTCCAGCGCAGGCCGGCCGTGCTCGCCCGCGGCCAGCCGCACGTCGGCTGGCGCGATACCGAGATAGGCCGCGAGCAGGGCCAGCAGCGGCGCGCGGCCGGCGCCTCCGGGCCGGGACAGGCGCCAGACGTGAATCTCGTCAGCGTGCAGGGGCTCTGCTACTTTCGCGGGCAGGAATCCGTCGGTGACTTGCATGCGCGCATGCTGACGGACAGGTGCCGCCGCGCACAAGCGGACGGCTTGCTCCAACGGGATCGCGGGAGGGCGCTTGATCGCCGGCTGGCTGCTGCTGCTGGTATCGCTGCTGTACGTGGGGCTGCTGTTCGGCGTGGCCTGGGCGGGCGACCACCGTCCGCTGTATCCGCGCCAGCCGCGCCTGCGCCCCTACGTGTATGCGCTGGCGCTGGCCACCTATTGCACCTCGTGGACGTTCTACGGCGCGGTGGGCACGGCCGCCCGCTCCGGGCTGGCCTACCTGCCGATCTATCTCGGGCCGATCCTGCTGTTCGTGTTCGGGTTCGGACTGATGCGGCGCCTGGTGCGGGTGGCAAGCCGGCGCAACATCACCTCGATCGCGGACTTCATCGGCGCGCGCTTCGGCAAGTCGCACGGGCTGGCCGCCCTGGTGGCGGTGATCGCGGTGGTGGCGGTGGTGCCCTACCTGGCACTGCAGCTGAAGGGCGTGGCGATGTCGTACGCCGTACTGCAGGGCGCGACGTCGGCGCCGGGACCGATCGGCGACACCGCGCTCTGGTGCGCGTTGCTGCTGGCGCTGTTCGCGATCCTGTTCGGCACGCGCAGCATCGACGCCAGCGAACACCATCACGGCCTGATGCTGGCGATCGCGCTGGAGTCGCTGATCAAGCTTCTGGCCTTCGCGGCGCTGGGCCTGTACGCCTGGCGGCACGCCCCCGAACTGAATGCCGTGCTGGCGCTGCCGCTGCGCAACCGCGAGCAGGTCGTGCAGCCGGCCTTCATCGCCCAGACCGTGCTGGCCTTCTGCGCGGTGTTCTGCCTGCCGCGGCAGTTCCAGATCGGCGTGGTGGAGTGCGAGGACGTCGACGACCTGGGTTGCGCACGCTGGTTGATCCCCGCCTACATGCTGGTGGTCAGCGTGGCGGTGCTGCCTATCGTGGCGGCCGGCGAATTGCTGCACGCCGTGCGCGACGGCGCGCCCGACGCCTGGGTGTTGAACCTGCCGCTGGCGCACGGCAGCCACGGCATGGCCCTGCTGGCCTACCTGGGCGGCTTCTCCGCCAGCACCGGCATGGTGATCGTGGCGGCGGTGGCGCTGTCCACCATGGTCAGCAATGACCTGGCGATGCCGCTGCTGCTGCGCATCCGCCGCCTGCGCGTGGAGCAGCGCAGCGACCTGTCGCGGCTGCTGCTGCGTGTGCGCCGCTGCGCGATCGTGGTGCTGGCCCTGATGGCCTATGCCTATTACCGGCTGGCCGCGGACGTGGAAAACCTGGCGGCGACCGGCCTGCTGTCGCTGGCCGCGGTGGCGCAGTTCGCGCCGGCCATCGTGGCCGCGTTGTACTGGCGCGGCGCCAGCCAGCGCGGCGTGGTCGCCGGCCTGCTGGCCGGCTTCGTGACATGGATCTACACGCTGCTGCTGCCGGCGATGAGCCACACCGCGCCGTGGCTGCAGCACGGCCCGTTCGACATCGCCTGGTTGCGGCCGCAGGCACTGTTCGGCACCGGGAGCTGGGATCCGGTGTTGCACAGCATGTTCTGGTCGCTGCTGGTCAACGTGACCTGCCTGGTGTTCGTCTCGCTGCGCTGGCGGCCCAGCCTGGAGGAACGCCTGCACGCGGCGCTGTTCGTCGACCCGCATGCCACCGGCCGCGTGGGCGCGGGCGACTGGCGCGGCCGCGTGCGGGTCGCCGACCTGCGCACGATTGCCGAGCGCATCATCGGCATGCGCGGCACCCAGCGCGCATTCGACGACTACGCGCGCCGCCGCGGCAAGCCGTTGCAGCCGGGCGAATCGGCCGATCGTGCGCTGATCCAGCACACCGAGCGCCTGCTCGCCGGCGCGGTGGGCGCAGCCAGCGCGCGGCGCATCCTGATGGGGGTGCTGTCCGGCTCGGGCCTGGACATCGCCGAGGCGATGGCGCTGATGGACGAGGCTTCGCAGGAGCTGCGTTTCAACCGCGAGTTGCTGTCCAGCACGCTGGAAAACGTCTCGCAGGGCATCAGCGTGGTCGACGCGCAAATGCGCCTGGTGGCGTGGAACCGGCGTTACCTCGAACTGTTCGGCTACCCCGACGGCATGGTCTACGTGGGCGTGCCGGTGGCCGATCTGATCCGCTGGAACGCCGAGCACGGCGAATGCGGCCCCGGCGAGGTGGACGGCCATGTGGCCAAGCGCCTCGGCCACCTGCGTGCCGGCACGCCGCACGTGTTCCAGCGCGTGCGTGCGGACGGCAGCACGATCGAGATGCGCGGACGCGCGTTGCCCGGCGGCGGCTACGTCACCACCTACACCGACGTCACCGCCTACAAGCGTGCCGAACAGGCGCTGATCGAGGCGAACGAGACGCTGGAGCAGCGGGTGGAACAGCGCACCGCCGAACTCAGCGAGGCACTGGCCGCCACCGCGCAGGCGCAACGCACCGCGGAGGCGGCCAACGCGTCGAAGACGCGTTTCCTCGCCGCCGCCAGCCACGACCTGCTGCAGCCGCTGAATGCCGCGCGCCTGTTTACCTCGGCGCTGCGCCAGCAGCCGGCGCTGGACGCGGAGGCGCGGCAGCTGGCCGAACGCATCGATGCCGCCTTCCGCGCCGCCGAGGACCTGCTCGACGCCCTGCTCGACACCTCGCGCCTGGATACCGGCAGCTACCTGCCGGAAGTCGGCGATTTCGCGCTGGCCGAGTTGTTCGAGTCGCTGCAGGGGCAGTTCGCGGTACTCGCCGAGCAGCGCGGCCTGCGCCTGCGCGTGGTGCCCACCGGGCTTGCCGTGCGCAGCGACCCGCAGCTGTTGCGGCGGGTGCTGCAGAACTTCCTCTCCAACGCGTTGCGCTACACCCGCCACGGCGGCGTGCTGCTGGGCGCGCGGCGCGCGGGCGGCGAGGTGCGCATCGAGGTGTGGGATACCGGCCCCGGCATCCCCGCCGAACAGTGCGCGCGGATCTTCGGCGAATTCCAGCGGCTGGAGCAGCCCTCGCCGTGGGGCGAGAAGGGCCTGGGCCTGGGTCTGTCGATCTGCGACCGCATCGCCGCGATGCTCGACCACCGGCTCGACCTGCATTCGCGCCTTGGCCACGGCAGCTGCTTCGCGATCATCGTGCCGCGCCGCGCCGCAGTGCCGGAACGCCGGCAAGGCGTGCGCCGCGCCGGCGGCAGCGACGAACAGCTGCCGCTCACCGTGCTGTGCCTGGACGACGATGCAGCGATCCTCGACGGCATGCGCGCCCTGCTCGGCCGTTGGGGCGTGGACTGCCGCACCGCGCGCGACGTGGCCGCCGCCGCCGCCGAGCTGCGCCGCGGTCCGGTCGACCTGATCCTTGCCGACTATCACCTCGCCGACGGCATCGACGGCCTGCAGGCGCTGCAGCAACTGCGCACCTCGTGCGATCCGCTGCCTCCCGCCGCCCTGATCACTGCCGACGGCAGCAGCGATCTCAAGCAGCGCGCCCGCGCGCTGGGTTACCCGATCCTGCACAAACCGGTGCGCCCCGCCGCGCTGCGCGCCCTGCTTACCGCGCGGCGGCGCCAGGAGCAGGTGCCGCGGCCGTGATCCGCGGAACGCCGCGAGCCGCGGGAGGCCGGGCCGGTGCGCGCCCGGTGCGCTCCTACAACGGCAGTTCGCTGCGGCCCATCAGGTATTCGTCCACGGCGCGCGCACACTGGCGGCCTTCGCGGATCGCCCACACCACCAGCGACTGGCCGCGGCGCATGTCGCCGGCGGCAAACACCTTCTCCACGCTGGTGCGGTAGCTGGCCGGGCCTTCGGTGAGCGCGCGGACGTTGCCGCGCAGGTCCTTGTCCACGCCGAAGGCGTCGAGTACCCGGGCGCGCGGCGCCACGAAACCCATCGCCAGCAGCACGAGGTCGGCGGGTATCTCGAATTCGCTGCCCGGCAATTCGTTCATCCTGCCATCCTTCCATTCCAGGCGTACCGCGGTGAGGCTCCGCACGCGGCCATGCCCGTCGCCGTTGAAACGCTTGGTGGCGATGGCCCAGTCGCGCCGGCAGCCTTCCTCGTGCGAACTGGAAGTGCGCAGCTTGAGCGGCCAGTACGGCCAGATCAGCGCCTTGTCTTCCTGCTTCGGCGGCTGTGGCAGCAGCTCGAACTGGGTCACCGCGGCGGCGCCGTGGCGGTTGGAGGTGCCCACGCAGTCCGAGCCGGTGTCGCCGCCGCCGATCACCACCACCTGCTTGCCGGCGGCGTGGATCTGTTCCTCCACGTGGTCGCCCGCATTGATGCGGTTCTGCTGCGGCAGGAAATCCATCGCGAAGTGCACGCCCTTGAGCTCGCGGCCGGGTACCGGCAGGTCGCGCGGGGTCTCCGAGCCGCCGGCGATCACCACGGCGTCGAACGCCTGCCTGAGTTCGGCCGGGGTGATGCTTTCGGTGCGGCCGATGCCGATGGCGTCGTGCGGGTTGCCGACGTAGACGCCGGTGCGGAACGCCACGCCCTCGGCGCGCAGCTGCCCGATGCGGCGGTCGATGTGGTCCTTCTCCAGCTTGAAGTCGGGGATACCGTAGCGCAGCAGGCCGCCCAGGCGGTCGTTCTTCTCGAACACGGTGACCGCGTGGCCGGCGCGCGCGAGCTGCTGGGCGCAGGCGAGGCCGGCGGGGCCGGAGCCCACCACGGCCACGCATTTGCCGCTGGCTCGCGCGGGCGGCTGCGGCACCACCCAGCCCTGCTCCCAGCCCGTGTCGATGATCTTGTGCTCGATCGACTTGATGCCCACCGGGTCGCTGGCGATGTTCAGCGTGCAGGCCGCTTCGCAGGGCGCGGGACAGATGCGGCCGGTGAACTCGGGGAAGTTGTTGGTGGAGTGCAGCGAGTCCAGCGCGCGCTTCCAGTCGCCCCGGTACACCAGGTCGTTGAAGTCCGGGATGATGTTGTTGACCGGGCAGCCGCTGTGGCAGAACGGGATGCCGCAGTCCATGCAGCGCGCGGCCTGCTGCTGCGCGGCCTCGTCGCCGAGCTGGCGCACGAATTCGCGCCAGTGGCGCTTGCGCTGCGCGGGCGCCTCGACGGGTTCCGCCACGCGCTCGAGTTCGAGAAAGCCGGTGATCTTGCCCATGGGATGCTCCTTCAGGCGGTGGCCTTCGCGGTGGACGGAGTGGCATCGGCCTGGCTGCGGGCAGCCAGCGCGCGCTTGTATTCGTGCGGCATCACCTTGACGAAGCGGCTGCGTGCGTTGGGCCAGTCGGCAAGGATCTCCTTGGCGCGGAAGCTGCCGGTATGGCGGAAATGCGCTTCCAGCAGCTGCCGCAGGATCGTCTCGTCGGTGGCCGGCGCGGCGCCGCGCGCGGCGTGGTGCCACTGTCCGCGCGGGATGCGCACTTCCTGCTCCACGCCGGCGAGCACCGGCTCCAGCGCCACCATCGCGAGATTGCAGCGGGATTCGAACCGGCCTTGCGGGTCGTACACGTAGGCTACGCCGCCGGACATGCCGGCGGCGAAGTTGCGCCCGGTTTCGCCGAGCACCACCACGGTGCCGCCGGTCATGTACTCGCAGCCGTGGTCGCCAGTGCCCTCCACCACCGCGCGCGCGCCGGAGTTGCGCACCGCGAAGCGCTCGCCGGCCACGCCGTTGAAGTACGCCTCGCCGTCGGTGGCGCCGTACAGCACGGTGTTGCCGACGATGATGTGCTCGGGACCGAAGCCGTGGAAGTCGTTCGGCGAGCGCACCACGATACGGCCGCCGGAGAGGCCCTTGCCCACGTAGTCGTTGGCCTCGCCGACCAGGTCGAGGGTGACGCCGCGCGCGAGGAAGGCGCCGAAGCTCTGCCCCGCGGTGCCGTCCAGCTGCACGTGGATGGTGTCGTCGGCCAGGCCCTCGTGGCCGTGGCGGCGCGCCAGCTCGCCGGAGAGCATGCTGCCCACGCTGCGGTTGACGTTGCGCACGTCGACGATGAAGCGGGTCTTCTCGCCGCGCTCCAGCGCGGCGGCGGATTTCTCGATCAATACGTGGTCGAGCGTGTGGGCCAGGCCGTGGTCCTGTTCCTCCGCATGCCGGCGCGCCACGCCGTCGGGCAGCTCCGGGCGGTGGAACACGCGGCCGAAGTCCAACCCCCTGGCTTTCCAGTGCGCGATGCCGGCGCGGGTGTCGAGCAGGTCGGCGCGGCCCACCAGGTCCTCGAAGCGGCGGATGCCGAGCTGCGCCATGATCCGGCGCACTTCCTCGGCGACGAAGAAGAAATAGTTCACCACGTGCTCGGGCTTGCCGGTGAAGCGGCGGCGCAGCACCGGGTCCTGCGTGGCCACGCCGGTGGGGCAGGTGTTGAGGTGGCACTTGCGCATCATGATGCAGCCTTCCGCCACCAGCGGCGCGGTGGCGAAGCCGAACTCGTCGGCGCCGAGCAGGGCGCCGACCACCACGTCGCGGCCGGTCTTCATCTGGCCGTCGGCCTGCACCCGGATGCGCCCGCGCAGGCGGTTCAGCACCAGGGTCTGCTGGGTCTCGGCCAGGCCCAGTTCCCACGGCGAGCCGGCGTGGCGGATCGACGACCACGGCGAGGCGCCGGTGCCGCCGTCGTGGCCGGCGATCACCACGTGGTCGGCCTTGCACTTGGCCACGCCCGCGGCCACCGTGCCCACGCCGACTTCCGACACCAGCTTCACCGAGATCGAGGCCTGCGGGTTGCAGTTCTTGAGGTCGTGGATGAGCTGGGCGAGGTCCTCGATGGAATAGATGTCGTGGTGCGGCGGCGGCGAGATCAGGCCCACCCCCGGCACCGAGAAGCGCAGCTCGGCGATGTACTCGGACACCTTGTGGCCGGGCAACTGGCCACCCTCGCCGGGCTTGGCGCCCTGCGCCACCTTGATCTGGATCTGGTCGGCGGAGACGAGGTAGGCGGCGGTGACGCCGAAGCGGCCCGAGGCGACCTGCTTGATGCGTGAGCGCAGCGAGTCGCCAGCCTTCAGTTCGAGGTCGCGCTCGACGTGCCGGCTGCCGATCACGCCGGCCAGCGTGTCGCCGTCCTTGATCGCCTCGCCCTTAAGTTCCGCGCGGTAGCGCGCCGGGTCTTCGCCGCCCTCGCCGGTGTTGGACTTGCCGCCGATGCGGTTCATCGCCAGCGCCAGCGTGGTATGCGCCTCGGTGGAGATCGAGCCCAGCGACATCGCGCCGGTGGCGAAGCGCTTCACGATCTCCTTCGCCGGTTCCACTTCGTCCAGCGGAATCGACTTCGCCGGGTCGGTGCGGAACTCGAACAGGCCGCGCAGGGTCATGTGGCGGCGGCTCTGGTCGTTGATGAGGCGCGCGTATTCCTCGTAGGTGTTCGCGTTGTTGGCGCGGGTGGCGTGCTGCAGTTTCGCCACGGCGTCGGGCGTCCACAGGTGTTCCTCGCCGCGCACGCGCCAGGCGTAGTCGCCGCCGTCGGCGAGCGCGCCGGCCAGCACCGGGTCGTCGCCCCAGGCGGCGGCGTGCTGGCGCAGCGCTTCCTCGGCCAGCTCGAACAGGCCGATGCCTTCCACGTTCGAGGTGGTGCCGGTGAAGTACTTGTCCACCAGTTCGCGCGCCAGGCCCACCGCCTCGAAGATCTGCGCGCCGGTATAGGACATGTAGGTGGAGATGCCCATCTTGGACATCACCTTCTGCAGGCCCTTGTCGATCGCCTTGACGTAGTTGGCGATGGCCTTGTCGACCGTGATCCCGCCCGGCGCCTTGGCGTGGTGCGCGGCCAGCGTTTCCATCGCCAGGTAGGGATGCACCGCCTCGGCGCCGTAGCCGGCGAGCAGGGCGAAGTGGTGCACCTCGCGCGCCGAGCCGGTTTCCACCACCAGGCCGGTCGAGGTGCGCAGGCCGCGTTCGACCAGGTGCTGGTGCACCGCCGAGGTGGCGAGCAGGGCGGGAATCGCCACCCGCTCGCGGTCGGCGTGGCGGTCGGACACCACCAGGATGTTGTGGCCCTGCTGGATCGCGTCCACCGCCTGCGCGCACAGCGAGGCGAGCCGCGCTTCGATGCCGGCCTTGCCCCAGCGCGCGGGATAGGTGATGTCCAGCGTGTGGCTGCGGAACTTGCCCTTGGAGTAGCGGCCGATCTTGCGGATCTTCGCCATCTCGGCGAAGCCCAGCACCGGCTGCTGCACTTCCAGGCGCAACGGTGGGTTGACGTTGTTGATGTCGAGCAGGTTCGGCTTGGGCCCGATGAAAGACACCAGCGACATCACCAGGTATTCGCGGATCGGGTCGATCGCCGGGTTGGTGACCTGGGCGAAGGTCTGGCGGAAATAGTTGTAGAGCGGCTTGGCCTGGTCGGACAGCACCGCCAGCGGCGCGTCGTTGCCCATCGAGCCGATCGCTTCCTCGCCGTTCTGCGCCATCGGCAGCAGCTGGAACTTCAGGTCTTCCGCGGTGTAGCCGAAGGCCTGCTGGCGATCGCGCAGGTGCTCGCCCACCGGCGGCTCGGGCGGCGCGTCGGGCAGGTCATCGAGCTTGATCCGGATGCGCTCGATCCACTGCTTGTACGGCCGCGCGTTGGCGAGCTGGGATTTCAGCTCGGCGTCGTCGATGATGCGGCCGGCCTCCATGTCGATCAGCAGCATCTTGCCCGGCTGCAGGCGCCACTTCTTCACGATGCTGGCTTCCGGCACCGGCAGCACGCCGGCTTCGGAGGCGAGGATCACCAGGTCGTCGTCGGTGACCAGGTAGCGCGCCGGGCGCAGGCCGTTGCGGTCCAGCGTGGCGCCGACCTGGCGGCCGTCGGTGAAGGCGATCGCGGCGGGGCCGTCCCACGGCTCCATCATCGCCGCGTGGTACTCGTAGAACGCGCGCTGGTTGTCGTCCATCAGCGTGTGCCTTTCCCACGCCTCCGGGATCATCATCATCATCGCGTGGGCCAGCGTGTAGCCGGCCATGGTGAGCAGTTCGAGGCAGTTGTCGAACGAGGCGGTGTCGCTCTGCCCGGGGTAGATCAGCGGCCACAGCTTGGGCAGGTCGTCGCCCAGCACCGGCGAGGCGATCGCGCCGGTGCGCGCGTTCAGCCAGTTCACGTTGCCCTTCACCGTATTGATCTCGCCGTTGTGCGCGACCATGCGGTAGGGATGGGCCAGTTCCCACGCGGGGAAGGTGTTGGTGGAGAAGCGCTGGTGCACCAGCGCCAGCGCGGACACCGTGCGCGGGTCGGCGAGGTCGCGGTAGTAGCGGCCCACCTGGCCGGCCAGCAGCAGGCCCTTGTAGACCACGGTGCGCGTGGACATCGACGGCACGAAGTATTCCGTGCCGTGCTTGAACTTCAGCGCGCGGATCGCGTGGCTGGCGGTCTTGCGGATCACGTACAGCTTGCGCTCCAGCGCATCGGGCACCATCACGTCGGCGCCGCGGCCGATGAAGATCTGCCGGATCACCGGCTCGCGCTCCTTCACGGCCGGCGACATCGGCATCTCGCCGTCCACCGGCACGTCGCGCCAGCCCAGCACCACCTGGCCCTCGGCGCGCACCTTGCGCTCCAGTTCCTGTTCGCAGGCCAGCCGCGAGGCTTCCTCCTTGGGCAGGAAGACCATGCCCACGCCGTATTCGCCCGGAGGGGGCAGGTTCACGCCCTGTGCCGCCATCTCCTCGCGGTACAGCGCGTCCGGGATCTGGATCAGGATGCCGGCACCGTCGCCCATCAGCGGATCGGCGCCCACCGCGCCGCGGTGGTCGAGGTTCTTCAGGATCGCCAGACCCTGCCGGATGATCGCGTGGCTCCTGCGCCCCTTGATGTGCGCGACAAAGCCCACGCCGCAGGCGTCGTGCTCATGGCGTGGGTCGTACAGGCCTTGCGCAAGTGGCTGGCTCATCGCGGGCTCCCGGGGCGGTCTCTCCCCGAATATACTGCACCGCAACAACTTGGCAACCATACCACTTCGGAAAATGGCTTTTGGACGTCTATAGTTCTGGACGTCCGAATGGTTACCTAGGAAATTTTCCTAGGAGAGCGACGGTTTTCCCGGTCATCTAGGCGCAAACTTGGGTCCAGCGCTTTGGATTCGGGCATCCGTGACCGTCGAGGCACAGGCCGGCAAGCCGCATCGCGCGCAGGCGCTCAGCGCTGCCGTCCACTTGGCCAAGTTGTTAGGGCCCACTGATAGCCCCGGTGGATACAAGAATCTCATGGTAGCGAGCCTCGTTGATGCCGTGACCTTGCTCGTGGGCGAACATATGCACCGCGCTTGGAGGAAACCGCAAGGTTGGGCGCTCTGTGCTACTACCAAACTGGATGAGAACAGGTGTGCCGACAAGTTGCGGATACGCTGGAACATTGTTTGCGAGCACGCCAGTGGCCTCGGGCTCACCTGTGGCATCGTGCTCATACACTTGCAGATAGCGTTGAAACACGGCCTCTGACACCTCAGCCCAGACACCCCAGCCGAACTCGCCCGGGCGCTCGGTGAACGGAACGAACAAGATGCAGCGGATGAAGAAGCGGCTACCTAATTGACAAAGGTCCGCGCTCCATTGTGCGCGAGCCTCGCGTTCTTGCACGGGTATTGCCCACACATCGTCTGGAAGGCAATACGCGTAGTCCGTGGGCAGACCCTCATGAGCATTGCCACAGATTGAGCAAGTAAACGACGCTGCCATCTTGTGGACCCTAACGCTGGAGTTAAGCGGCGCGCGGTACGCGCGTCCGCTTGGACGAATTGTTAGGGCTGCGTGCGACAAGCCAAAAGGCAGTCGCGGCCGCAGCGCCGCATGAACCAAAGATCGCTACAGACTCAAGATACTGTAGCCAGCCGGCAAGAGTGGGCACCCCGTTAACAAGAGTGCTGACGCCATCAATGCTAGCTGACGCGCCGGGCGGGTTACCTAGCGGCCAGGACACCGTGGCGACGGGGACCCCACCCAAGATGAAGCCACTTCCAACGGTAGAGCACCAGCGTACCGCTTTGCGCCACCGAAGGATGGCGTAGGCGGGAATACCGAGAACGACCACATGGGCTGCCGCAATTAATGCGCAAAGGACGATGAAGTGTCGGGTACGAACCCAAATGTAAGGATCGTTTGGCGCGAAAGTGGTGAACTGGCCCCACAGGTACCAGGCAGCCAAGATGCACGTTGGTACCAGGATGGCTGCGAGGAACGCGAGAGTGATTTTCATAAGCCCTAACGCTTGAGTTAAGCGGCGGCGAAGCCGTCCGCCTTGAACGAGATGTTAGGTACCGTTGAGTATTGTGATTAGCACGCCCAATGCTTTAGCAGTTAGCTCTGGTGTCTCCGAACAGTGTGTATGCGTGACAATAAGGCTAGAGTTTGAAGTCCACTGGAGACCAACAATACCTGTGCGCTCACTAAATGCACATGTGTTGTTAAATGTAGCTACTCTTACGGGTGGTGATTTGCTTTGATCCGTAAGCTCAACCGCCGTGAATGCATAGGCGCCACCGAAGCCGCCGCCCTTCACGGCAAACGCATGTGCCGTAATCTCTCCGTTGGGTGACATGGCCGTTTTTGACCAAACGGTAGTCTGGTCCGGGCCACATGCACCAAGCACGAAGCAGGCAAGGATCACACTATGTCGGATGGTTGCTCTAAGAATAACCATGAGCCTAACGCTGGAGTTAAGCGGCGGCGTAGCCGTCCGCCTTGAACGAAATGTTAGGCGCGTGCACCGGAGCCACCTGAAACCTGCTCTACAAGGCCCAAATGAGAACGCACAAGCAGGAACATGCCCCATATGCCAAGAACGCAACCAACGGCAAGCAGTGCGAATGTTGTTTTGGCAATAAGCAAGTGCGTTGGAACACTCAGAGAGATGAAAAACGGGAGCCCGCCAAGTACCGCGTAGACAAGGCCAACGAGCGCGCCTGAGGCGAGCAACGTGAAGCAGCGATTGCGATTACGCATGAGTGCCCAAGCGTAGATTGCAAGAAGTGAGAGCTGGGCGACTACTGCGAAACCGACGATGAGCTTGCCCAATGTGTAGTACGTATCCATAAGCCCCCTTTGACAGCCTAACGCTTGAGTTAAGCGGCGGCGCAGCCGTCCGCCTTGAACGAATGGTTAGACGTTGCTGCGGCGCTGAGCTAGACGAACGAGCGCTACGGCTGCCGGCAGCATGAACGCTGCTAAAAATATGCCGGGAAGAAACTCCATGGCGTTACTAAACGCCGCAGGGTCAGTGAAGACGAGGCGGTACTGCCAGAGAAAGCCGGGCACAACTGCAAGAAGCAAATAGATGAAAATTTTGCGAGGCCGCAATTTGCACAGAACGTAAGCAACTGGCAGGCAGAACACAATGTTGATTAGCCAGTCCTGTGCGTACAGAACGGCCTTCCAAGAAAAGCCTGTAACACCATGCGTAGCCAGCCAGGGAGGAATTGGTGAATGGACTGCTATGTACTCCCACGCATAGAGCAGAAGGATCGTTTGTAAAATGCCCACAGCCAGCGCAACTGGGGCCGCGATGAAGAAACTGTCAGATTTCACGGATGCCTCCAAGAAACGTCTAACGCCAAGTAGACCCCAAATCCGGGGAATAATATCGATGCTCCATGACCGGCAGACTTGGGTCAAGCCAAGAAATTCTGCGTAGCATCAATGGGCTATCCATCGTCTACGGGTTGATATGTGCATGGATGCCGAAGTGCATATCGCGCGATACGAGGCGTATATGCGTTATCGCTCCAAAATCGCTGATATGCACGGCATGCCTTGACCAATGCGTGCATGGACGAAAGCACCGTGCATGACCGGCGCCATCGCCAGGGATTCCCCTCACTCCCCGTCATCGTCCCGCGGCAGCGGCTGCATCGCGCCGGGTTCGACGGCGAGCTGGCTGGCGGCGAGCGCGACCTGGGTGCGGTTGTTGACGCCGAGCTTGCGCATGATCGCGGTCATGTGCGCCTTCACGGTGGCCTCGGAGACGCCGAGTTCCCAGGCGATCTGCTTGTTGAGCAGGCCCTCGGCGATCATGGTGAGCACGCGGAACTGCTGCGGGGTGAGCGCGGCGACGCGGGCTGCGATGTCGGCTTCGTCGGGCTTGAGTTCGGCGTTGCCGCCGACGAGTTGCGGCGGCAGCCAGACGTCGCCGTCGAGCACCGCGCGGATCGCGTGGACGATGTCCTCGCCGGCGGTGGATTTGGGGATATAGGCGGCGGCACCGTGGGCCAGCGCACGGCGCGCGACCTGTGCCTCCTCGTGGCCGGATACCACGATGATCGGCAGGCCGGGGTATTGCCCGCGGATGTGCGCCAGCGCGGAGTAGCCGCGCGCGCCGGGCATGTGCAGGTCGAGCAGCAGCAGGTCGGCATCGGGGTACTGCTCGATCAGCGAGTACAAGCCGTGCACGCTTTCGGCGCTGCGCACCTGCGCCTGCGGCAGCGCGGCGAGAACCGCGCGCTGCAGGGCGTCGCGGAACAGCGGGTGGTCGTCGGCGATCAGGATGTCGGGCATGGTAGTCGGCCCGTCACCCCGGCGAAGGCCGGGGCCGGGGTCCAGTGTCTTGCGTCCGCGAGGCGCTGGATTCCGGCCTTCGCCGGAATGACGAAATAAGGGTCACTTGATAAGGCGCTCCTCGACCAGGCTCTTCACCACGCTGGGATCGGCGAGGGTGGAGATGTCGCCGAGCTGGTCGGGCTGGTTCTCGCCGATCTTGCGCAGGATGCGGCGCATGATCTTGCCGGAGCGGGTCTTGGGCAGGCTCGGCGCCCACTGCAGGTAATCCGGCGTGGCGATCGGGCCGATCTCCTTGCGCACCCAGGCGACCAGCTCCTTCTTGAGCTCGTCGGTGCCGCTTTCGCCGGCCACCAGGGTGACGTAGGCGTAGATGCCCTGGCCCTTGATGTCGTGCGGGCAGCCCACCACGGCGGCCTCGGCCACCTTGGGATGCGCCACCAGCGCGCTTTCCACCTCGGCGGTGCCGATGCGGTGACCGCTGACGTTGATCACATCGTCGACGCGGCCGGTGATCCAGTAATAGCCGTCCTCGTCGCGGCGCGCGCCGTCGCCGGTGAAATAGTTGCCGGGGTAGGCGCTGAAATAGGTCTCGATGAAACGCTGGTGGTCGCCGTACACCGTGCGCATCTGGCCCGGCCAGGAGTCGGTGAGCAGCAGGTTGCCCTCGCAGGCGCCTTCCTGCACCTCGCCGTTGGCGTCGACGATGGCCGGCTTGATGCCGAAGAACGGCTTGGTGGCGGAGCCGGGCTTGGTGTCGATCGCGCCGGGCAGCGGGGTGATCAGGATGCCGCCGGTCTCGGTCTGCCACCAGGTGTCCACGATCGGCAGGCGGCTGTCGCCCACCACGCGCCAGTACCACTCCCAGGCTTCGGGGTTGATCGGTTCGCCCACCGAGCCCAGCACGCGCAGCGAGGCGCGCGAGCACTTCTTCACCGGCGCCTCGCCCTCGCGCATCAGCGCGCGGATCGCGGTCGGCGCGGTGTAGAACAGCGACACCTTGTGCTTGTCCACCACCTGCCAGAAGCGGCTGAAGTCGGGGTAGTTCGGCACGCCGTCGAACATCACCGTGGTGGCGCCATTGGCCAGCGGGCCGTACACCACGTAGCTGTGGCCGGTGACCCAGCCCACGTCGGCGGTGCACCAGTAGATGTCGTCCTCGCGCAGGTCAAACACGCATTCGTGGGTGTAGCTGGTGAACACCAGGTAGCCGGCGGAGGTGTGCAGCACGCCCTTAGGCTTGCCGGTGGAGCCGGAGGTGTAGAGGATGAACAGCGGGTGCTCGGCTTCCATCGGCTCGGCCGGGCAGTCGGCGGACTGGCCGTCCATCAGGTTGTGCCAGTAGCGGTCGCGCGGCGACTGCATCGGCACCGCGCTGCCGGTGCGGCGCACCACCACCACGGTTTCCACGCTGTTGGTGCCGGGCCGCTTGAGCGCCTCGTCCACGTTGGCCTTGAGCGGGATCTTCCTACCGCCGCGCACGCCTTCGTCGGCGGTGACCACCAGCTTGCACTGCGAGTCGGCGATGCGCCCGGCCAGCGAGTCGGGCGAGAATCCGCCGAACACCACCGAGTGGATCGCGCCGATGCGCGCGCAGGCCAGCATCGCCACCGCGGCCTCGGGGATCATCGGCAGGTAGATCGCCACGCGGTCGCCCTTGGCCACGCCCAGGTGCTTCAGCGTGTTGGCGAACTTGCACACCTCGGCGTGCAGCTCGCGGTAGGTGAGCTTGCGCGATTCTTCCGGGTCGTCGCCCTCGAAGATGATCGCCACCTTGTCGCCGCGCTCCTTCAGGTGCCGGTCGAGGCAGTTCGCGGCCACGTTGAGCGTGCCGTCCTCGTACCAGCGGATGTGCAGGTTCTTCGGGTCGTAGGAGACGTCCTTGATCTTGGTGGGCTTCTTCACCCAGTCCAGCCGTTCGCCCACCCTGGCCCAGAAGCCTTCGGGGTCCTTCACCGATTCGGCGTACAGCCGCTCGTAATCGTCCTTGCGGATGCGCGCCTTGGCGGCGAACGCGGGGTCGACGGGGTGGATCGCGGACATGCGGATCTCCTGCTGGCGAGGGTTTGAGGCAGGCGCGGGGCCTGGTGCGGACGGCACGCACAGGCTTTCGAGTGTAGCGGCGTCGCCGCTGCGGCGAGGAGCCCTGTGCATCGACTTTGGTCGAGGTACGACCATCGGCGAATAGTCATGCGCGCGAGGGCATGAGCATGCTCGCACCACTGCCATCCTGGGGAAGCCCGCATGAGCCCGACACTTATCCGTCGTTGCCGCCGTCCGTTGGCGCTGGGCATCGCCTGCGCACTGGTGCTGCCGTGGGCGGCGCAGGCGCAGACCAGCACCTCATCGACCGCGGGCGCGGCCACCACCAGCGCGCGCGAGCAGCAACTGGAGCAGCGGGTGGACCAGCTGGAGCAGGAGCTGGACCAGCTCAAGGCGATGATCCAGGCGCAGAAGCAGCAGGCGGCCAACCAGCCCGCGCCGGCCGCACCGGCGCAGAATATCGCCGCCGCGCCGGCCGCCGGGTCCAAGCCGGTGTTCACCACCGCGCCGGGCCTGTCGGTGGCCCTGCACGGCTTCATCAGCGCCACCGCCTTCAGCCAGAACAAGAGCTTCACCTATGGCAACGGCACCAATGCCGAATACCCGGTGGGCGGTTCGAACGGTTCGCTCAGCGGCGTGGACGTGCGCAACACTCGTTTCTGGCTCGACTTCAGCGGTGCCAGGCTGACGGACGACTGGATCGGCGGCGGCCGCATCGAGATGGACTTCTTCGGCGGCTACAACGGCACCGGCGCCTACAGCCAGCAGCAGCCCACGCCGCGCCTGCGCCAGGCCTACATGGATCTGACCAACCCGGACACCGGCAGCACGATACGCATCGGCCAGCAATGGGAGCTGTTGTTCCCGCTGGACAACGTGACCGCCTCGCTGGCGCACATCGCGTTCCCGCTGGGTTTCGGCACCGGCATGATCGGCTGGCGCTTCCCCGGCGTGGTGTGGATGCAGGACCTCAATCACGGCAGCGAAGGCACGAAATGGCGCCTGGACCTGGGTGCGTTCGAGGGCTCGTGGAACGGGCCTGACGGCGCGGTCAACAACACCAACTACCTGACCGCCGGCAACGCCGGTTTCCGCCCGCAGCTGGAAGCGCGCCTGCACGCGCAGGGCAAGGACTGGCTGGCCTACGCGGTGGCGCATTACAGCGAGGTGGACCTGCGGGGCGTGGGCGGCACCGCGCCGGTGCCGGTGCAGTCCAGCGTGAAGAGCGTGGGCTACGAGGTGGGCGGCCAGTGGAAGCCCGGCCCGTGGGTGTTCAGGGCCAATGTCTATACCGGCAAGGGCCTTGGCGAGGTGTTCGGCGACCTGTCGCAGTTCGGCGACATCAAGGACACCGGCGGCTACCTGCAGGCCGGTTACAACTTCACGCCGAACTGGAGCCTCAACGCGCTCTATGCGACCAGCAAGCTCAACCGCGACGACGTGGTGCGCTGGATGGGCAATGGCTCCACCGGCCTGCTGCGCGGTCGCCAGACCGGCCTGAACCTGGACTACGCGGCCGGCAACTACGAGCTCGGCCTCGAATGGCTGTACGGCTGGATCGACAGCACGACCAACGGCACGAACACCAAGACCAACAGCGGCAACCAGGTCAGCGTGAGCGCGCTGTACCACTTCTGATGAGCCACGGCGGCGGCAGCGGAGCCGCCGCCCGCGTTCCGTTCCACGACAGCGGGCATGCCCGCGACGACACGAGCCGGTGCGCGGTGCGTGGATGGCCCGCCGCGCGCGCTGCACACGGCATCCGGCATCGCCATCCGACCACCTGGGGAACACCACGATGAGCGACGCGAGCACGCAAGCGAAGTTTTCCAATCCTGCGCCATTGGGCCTGGCCGGCTTCGCGCTGACCACCTGGCTGCTCAGCATGATCAATGCCGGCTGGTTCGCCGGCGAGGCGATGGGCATGGTGCTGGCCTGCGCGATGGCCTATGGCGGCACCGCCCAGGCGATCGCCGGCGTGATGGAACTGCCCCGCGGCAATACCTTCGGCGCCACCGCCTTCCTCAGCTACGGCGCGTTCTGGTGGTCGTTCGCGCTGTTCGTGCTGTTCCTGCACGACAAGGTGCCCGCCGCCTTCGTGGGCTGGTACCTGTTCCTGTGGGGCGTGTTCACCTTCTACATGTGGCTGGGCACGTTCCGGGCGCCGCGTGCGCTGCAACTGATCTTCCTGGCGCTGTGGATCACCTTCTTCCTGCTTGCGGCGGGCGAATGGACCGGCGTCGCCGGCCTGCACCAGGCCGGCGGCTACATGGGCCTGCTCACCGCGGCGCTGGCCTTCTATCTGTCCGCCGCCGAGATCATCAATGACAACCAGCAGCGCACGGTGCTCCCGGTGGGGGCGCCGCGCGCCGCATGAGGCGCGCCGCGGCCCGGGCCGCGGCAGGGGTGTCGCCCGTGCTGAGACATGGCGGGCGCACACTGCCCCGATGGAATTCCCCGACACGCAGCCAGCGGCCATCAAGGGCCGCGGCGCTGCCTCCAACCCGGAAGGGCGCTTCGAAACCATCCGCCATCACCCCGAGGACGACGGCTGGCAGAGCGCGCTGCTGGACGAGGCCGCGCCGCGGCCGCGCACCGAGGTCACCGAGGAGCGCGCCCGCAGCGTCATCACCCGCAACGACTCGCCCGACATCGGTTTCGACCAGGCGCTGAACCCCTTTCGCGGGTGCGAGCATGGATGTGTTTATTGTTTTGCCCGACCCAGCCACAGCTATCTCAACCTCTCGCCCGGGCTGGACTTCGAGACGAAGCTCCGCGCCAAGGGCAACCTCGCCGAGGTGCTGCGCGCCGAGCTGGCGAAACCCGGCTATGTGCCGAAGCCGATCAACATCGGCAGCAACACCGACCCCTACCAGCCGATCGAGAAAAAGTGGCGGCTTACCCGCGCCGCGCTGGAAGTGTTGGCCGAGTGCCGCCACCCCTGCACCCTCGTCACCAAGAACGCGCTGGTGGAACGCGACCTCGACCTGCTCGCCGTGCTGGCGCGCGAACGCCTGGTGCAGGTGTTCGTCTCGGTGAACGCGCTGGACAACCGGCTCGCCGCGAAACTGGAGCCGCGCGCCAGCGCGCCGCATCGCCGCCTCAAGGCGATCGCCGCGCTGGCCGGGGCCGGCGTGCCGGTAGGCGTGCTGGTGGCGCCGATCATTCCCGCACTCAACGACCAGGACATGGAAGCCGTGCTCGAACGCGCGCACGCAGCCGGCGCCCGTTGCGCCGGCTACACCGTGCTGCGCCTGCCGTGGGAACTGAAGCGGCTGTTCCGCGAATGGCTGGCGCTGCACGCGCCGCAGCGCGCCGAACACGTGATGAGCCTGGTGCAGCAGATGAACGGCGGCCGCGACTACGACAGCGACTTCCGTACCCGCATGCGCGGCCAGGGCGTGTTCGCCGAATTGCTGCGCAAGCGCTTCGAAGTCGCTTGCCGCCGGCACGGCTTCGGCCGCGCCCGCGAACTCCGGCTCGACACCTCGCGCTTCGTGCCGCCGCGCAAGCCGTCGCCGCAGGGCGAGTTGTTCTGAGAGCCTGTTCAAACTCTCTCCGTGGTCCGCGCCGGGAGCTGTTTGCCCGCAGGCCAAGGAAGAGTGAAGGCACGCGGGGAGAGTCCATGGATGGACTCGGCTCTGAGGAGCGAGGAGTGGACGTCGGTCCACGACGGAGGGATGACGCAGGGATGCGGGCAAACAGAACCAGCCCTTCGGGTTGCCTTGCCATGGCCGCCAGGTGGTAGTGCATGGCGCAGCGCCTGCCTGGCTGGCAGGTCAAGCCGCGCGCTGACGCATGGCGGCCATGGCAAGGCAACGCGGACTACGGGGAGACTTTGAACAGGCTCTGGGCTGGCCGCGCGCCGGAACGGCTCACAGGTCGATGCGCGCCCCGATCTCGATCAGCCGCCGCGCCGGTATGCCGTAGTAGGTGGTGGCGGGGGTGGCGTTGCGCGCCATCCAGGCGAACAGGCGCGCGCGCCAGCGCGCGATGCGGTAGGACTTGTCGTCCTCGGCGCTGACCTTGTCGTGGCCGAGGAACCAGACCGCCTTGTCCGCTTCCAGCGCGGGATCGAACTTGAGCTGGCGCAGCCTGGCGGGCACGTCGATGTGCTCGGCGAAGCCGAAGCGCAGCGTCACCCGCCAGAAGCCGTGCTCCAGTTCCTCGATTTCGCCGCGGGCGTCGCCGCGCGCGCGCGGATGGTCCAGGCCGTCCACCGTGAGCACCACGTTGCGTTCGTGCAGCACATGGTTGTGTTCCACGTTGTGGCGCAGCGCCTGCGGCACCCATTCGCGGTTGCCGGTGAGGAACACCGCGGTGCCGGGCGCCTGCAGCGGCGGCTTGTCCTGCAGGTGGGCGATGAAATCCACCAGTTTCTCGCCCTCGGCATGCAGTTGGCGCCCGACGAGCTGGCGCCCGCGCCGCCATACCGTCATCACCACCATCATCGCCAGCGCCAGGGCCACCGGAAACCAGCCGCCGTCGGGAAGCTTCAGCAGATTGGCGCCGAAGAACGCGGCATCGATGAGCACGTAGGCCAGGCCGAACGCGCCCAGCCGCAGCGGCCCCCAGCGCCAGCGCATGCGCGCCACCACCAGGAACAGCAGCGTGGTCAGCAGCATGGTGCCGCTCACCGCGATGCCGTAGGCGCCGGCCAGCCGGTCCGAACTGCGGAAGCCCAGCACCGCGGCGATCACCGCGAGGAACAGCAGGAAGTTCACCGTGGGCAGGTAGATCTGGCCTTCCATGTCGTCGGAGGTGTGTTCCACCCGCGAGCGCGGCAGGTAACCGAGCTGGATGCCCTGGCGCACCATCGAGAAGGTGCCGGAGATCACCGCCTGCGAGGCGATCACGGTGGCCGCGGTGGCCAGCACGATCATCGGGTACAGCAGCGCGTGCGGCGCCAGCGAATACAGCGGGTGTTGCGCCGCCGCCGCGTCGGCCAGCAGCAGCGCGCCCTGTCCCGCGTAGCTCAGCAGCAGCGCCGGCAACACCAGGCCGAACCACGACAGGCGGATCGGCCGGCTGCCGAAATGGCCGATGTCGGCATACAGCGCCTCGCCCCCGGTCATCACCAGCACCACCGCGCCGAGCGAGGCGAAGCCCTTGAAGCCGTTGTGCAGCATGTACGCCACCGCCCAGTACGGATCGACCGCCGCCAGCACCTCCGGATGGCGCAGCAGGCCATGCACGCCCAGCGCCGCCACGCTCAGCAGCCACAGCGTCATCACCGGCCCGAACAGCGCGCCGACCAGCGCGCTGCCGCGCTTCTGCAGCAGGAACAGCGCCACGATGATCGCGGCGCCGATCGGCAGCACCCAGCGGCCGAAATCCGGCGAAGCCAGCTTCAGCCCTTCCACCGCCGAGAGCACGGAGATCGCCGGCGTGATCACGCTGTCGCCGAAGAACAGCGCCGCGCCGGCCAGGCCCAGCATGACCACCCACCAGGAGAGGCGCCGGTGCCGGCGCACCGCGTTCCGCGCCAGCGCCGCCAGCGCCATCATGCCGCCTTCTCCGTGGTTGTCCGCGCGCATCACGAACAGCACGTACTTGACGCCGACCACCAGCACCAGCGCCCAGAAGATCAGCGACAGCAGCCCGAGGACGTTGTCGTGCCGAGGCGCGATGCCGTCCTTGCCGAAGGCCTGCTGCATGGAATACAGCGGGCTGGTGGCGATATCGCCGAACACCACGCCGATGGCGCCCAGCAGCAGCCTGGGCAGCGGCGGCTTGCCCTTGGCGCCGCCATCGCCGTCGTCTTTGGGTTTTTCTGCTTCCATGGGGCGCGCGTGGTCCGGGCGGAATGCTGCGCCGGCCAGCCGTGTGGTCGAGGTCAGGAGACGATGTGGCCCCCGGCGTGTGTAGCGCGTGATCGGCCGATGAAATCGGGCAACACGCACCCGGCTGGCCGGCGTGGGACTGGCCCGCAGGCTTCAGTCCACTTCCCGCCCGCGGTAGTAGCGCCGCTGCGCCAGCGCCAGCATCGCCGCGTCCTCGTGGGTGTCGCCGTAGGCGTAGCACGCGGCATAGGCGGCGAGGTCGTGGCGTTCGCGCACGCGACGGGCCTTTTCCTCGCCCACGCATTGCGCGCCCTGGTAGCGGCCGGTGAGCTGTCCGCCGCGCGTTTCCAGCCTGGAGCAGATCAGTTCCAGGCCGTGTTGCCGGCACCACGGCGCGAGGTAGAAGTCGAGGCCGCCGGAAACCAGCACGACCTTGTCGCCTTGCGATTGGTGCCAGGCGAGGCGCCGCATGGCGCCGCGGCGCAGCAAGCCGGGCAGTACCTCGGCGGCGAAGCGTTCGCCGGCGGCATGCACGGGCGCGGCGGCCACGCCACGGAAGCCGAACGCGGCGACGTGGCGGCGGATGCGGTTGCCGGAGACCAGGCCCAGCTTGTAGCCGGCCAGCATCGGCGCGAACAGCGGCGCGCCCAGCGCACGGCGCAATGGCGTCACCGCATGGCGCATGAAGTCGCCGAAGGTTTCGCGCGTGGTGAGGGTGCCGTCGAAATCGAACAGGGCGAGGTTCATGGATGGTCGTCGTCCGTGCCGAAGCGCCCGCGCAAGCGGGACAGCGCGGCATGGTTGGTATCGGCAAGACGGCGGAAGCCGTCGCTGATCGCCGGGTGTTGCGCCACGCGCTGCCAGTACTGCTCGGCCCAGGCCGCGCCCTGTCGCCATTGCGGCAGGGCGGCGGGTGTGGGCGGCGGCGGTTCGAACACGCGTGGCACCACGGCGCCGTTGGCGGCGGGGCGGTAGAGCATGGGCAGCATGTCGTAGCTGGGCGCGAGTCCCAGCGGCAAGGCGTCGCCGAGGAAGAAGCCGAGGTTGCCGAAGTGCATGTCGGTGTTGCCGATCAGCCGGCCGAACCACCAGCGGTGCCGTACTTGTTCCAGCGCCTCGTCGCGCAGCCAGCCGCCGCGCCGCATGCGCGCGGCAGACGCGGCCCAGTCGTCGCGCTCGCCGTCATGGGCGTCGCTCCACGCGGCCAGCGTGACGAAGCCGCGCCGGCCATGCGCGCCGAGGCGGTCGAAGCGGGTGGCCTCCAGGCACAGCCGGCCCTGCGACCAGAGCAGTTCGGTGCGTGCGCTGGCGTGGCCGTATCCGGCGAGCAGCTCGCCGGCGAGATGTTCGCAGACCAGCAGGTCGGCCCAGCGGCGTGCGCCGGCGTGGCTGTCCACCGGCTCGCTGAATTTCACGATGACGTGGCGCAGGCCGCCGTCGGCATCGGCGACGCAGGCGGTGAACTTGGGCTGCTCGCCGGCGGCCGAGGAGCCGGCCAGTTCGCCGGCGAGCGCGGCCTGCGCCAGTTCGGCGTAGCGCTGTTCGCGTGCCGCCGCGGGAATGGCCGCGGGTTCCGCGCGCAGCGCATGTTCCAGTGCGGTGTCGCCCAGCACGAAATCGCCGGGACCGTCGTCGCCGTGCAGCAGCAGGGCGGCGAGCACGGCGTCCTCGTTCCAGCGCAGGATGTCGGCGGGCAGGCCCAGTTCGCGTGCCCAGCGCTGGCCGAACTGGCGGCCGAGGAAGCCTTGCGGGCGCTGGTCGTCGAGGAACCACGGCAGGCCGGGGAACAGGCCGTCGACGAACTCACCCTGCAGCCAGTCGGGCGGCGTCGCCGTCGCGACGAGGCAGCCGTCGCCGTACAGCGCGGTCAGCCGGCCGAATTCATGCGGCCGGCCCTGTCCGTCGATGCGGTACAGCGGCCACTGCGTGCCCAGGCCGCGCACGTCGCGCGCGGCGGCGTAGCGGCTGCGGCGGGCCTGGCCGATGCGCACCACGCGCGAGCCTGCCGCCGCCAGCGCGCGCGAGATGCTGGGCTGGCTGGCGCCCAGTGCCTCGCCAAGCTCGCGCGCGCTGGCGAGCTTGCGCAGGCGCAAGGCATCGAGCAGGCGCTCGGGCGTGGCGGCTGGATGGGCCATGCATGAATAGATACTTGAATAGATACTTCAAGTCAAATGACTTTATGGTCAGTGACTTATGCCTCAAGTATCAATCTATGTGAATAGATTTACAGGCTCATGGCCGACCTTTCCGTGTGCAGGAAAGGCCGGCCACGACGCGTCACTTCGACGCCGGCAGGTACTTCGCGAACCAGTCCAGCGAACGCTGCAACTCGTCGTTCCGGTGGGCCGGGTTGCTGAAGGCATGGCCTTCGTTGGGATACACCACCAGCTGGGTGGGCACGCCCAGGGTCTTGAGCGCGTGCCAGTACTCGAAGGACTGCGGGGCGGGGCACTCCTCGTCGCGGTCGCCCACCACGATCAGCGTGGGGGTCTTCACGTTCTTGACGAAGTTGATCGCCGAGCTCTTCGCGTAGGGCGCGGGGTCGTCGTACAGCGAGGCGCCGAAGTACGGGATCATCCACTGGTCGATGCGGTTCTCGCCGTAGTAGCTCTGCCAGTCGGACAGGCCGGCGCCGGCGACCGCGGCGCGGAAGCGATGGGTCTGGGTGGGCGCGAACATGCTCATGAAGCCGCCGTAGCTCCAGCCGGTGAGGCCGAGGCGGTGGTCGTCCACCGGCGCCATCTTCTCCACCGCGTCGATGCCGGCGAGGATGTCGCGCAGGTCGCCGTAGCCGAAGTCCTTGCGGTTGGCCTGCACGAAGGCCTCGCCCTGGCCGAAGCTGCCACGCGGGTTGGGCATGAACTGGAAGTAGCCGCTGGCCGCATACATCGCGCCCATGCCGGGCCAGCGCGAGGTGACGGCCGCAGCCGGGCCGCCGTGCACGCTGACGATCATCGGGTAGGTCTTGTGCGGATCGTAGTTGACGGGATACAGCAGCCAGCCCTGCACATCGCGGCCCTCGTTCTTCCACTCCACCGACACCGCCTTGCCCCAGTCCGGTTTCAGCCCGGCGTTGAGCGAGGTGACCGCGGGCGGCGGCGTGCCGTCGAGCTTGCCGGCGTGCACTTCCGGCGCGTGCTCGAACGAGCTCTGCTGGAAGGCCACGCGCTTGTGGTCGGCGGACAGCGACACCGCGAGCACCGCGCCGCCGGAGCCGATCGACGCGGACACGGTGAAGTACGGCGCCTGCGCCGTGGCCTTGCCGCCCTGGATGTCGTAGCGGACCAGCTGCACCTTGCCCTTGGCGTTCTGGCTCACCGTCAGCGCGTCCTTGCCGGCCCACGCGAACCACTGCGGCGTCACGGTGATGCCGGGGGTGAGGTCGGTCGGCGCGCCGCCGCTGGACGGCACGCTGTACAGGTCGCCGCCGGTGGAGCCCTGGTCGCTCATCAGGCCGCCGATGAAGGCGATCCGCGAGCCGTCCGGCGACCAGCGCGGCAGCGCCATCTGCAGGCCGTGCAGCGAACCGCGGACGGTAGCCGGATCGACGACCATGCGCGGCGCGGCGCCTTCATTCGCATCCTGCACGTAGAGCTTCGCCACCCACCAGTTGTTGTCGCCCGGCGGCGGCGCGGCGGTGTAGGCGATGCGCGAGCCGTCCGGCGACCAGCCGAATTCGTAGGCGTAGATCGAGGCCGGCGTGAGCGTGTGCACCGCGCCGCTGGCCACGTCGAGGCTGGCGACGCGCTGGATTTCCTCGTGCTCCTCCTCGCCGATCACGCCTACCTGCGCCTTGCCCGCGGCAGTGGCGGCGGCGCGGCGGGTGGCGCCCGGCACGTAGAGGAAGCCCAGCGATTTGCCGTTGGCCGTCCAGGCCAGGGCGCGCGCGTAACCCGCGAGCTTGGCCAGTTCGCGCGGCGCCGCCTTGCCGGCCACGTCGGCGAGATAGACGTCCATGTGCATCGCCTCGGTATTGGTGAGGTCGTGGCCGCAGTTGGCGATGAAGGCGATCCCGCGCGAATCCGGCGACCAGGCGAGGTCGCTCTTGCTGCAGTCGGCAAGCTTCGCGCCCACGTCCAGCGCCTGTGCGTGGTGGCCGTCGGCATCGGCCAGCTCGATCACCGACTGCTTGCCGTCCTGCTGCATCCAGGCCAGGCGCGTGCCGTCGGGCGAAAGCGCCACGTCGCCGATGCGCTTGACGCGCCCGAGCTTGGGCAGCGGCGTGGCGGCGCGCATGGCGGACTGGACGGGCGGCGTGTCCGGCGCCGCCTGGGCGAGCAGGGGCGTGGCGAGCAGGGCCAGCGAAACGATCAGCTGCGAGGATCTCGGCATGGTGCGAACCCGTGTGCGGGGGAAACCGCCACGCTACAACCGCGAGTTGCGGCACGCCATGTGCAGATCGTCAGGGGTTCGCCGCGATTCGCGCCGCCTCGCGCGCGGCGAGCCTGGCGCGGATCTCCGGGATCGCCGCCAGCGCGGCCTTCTCGCCGGCGAGGATGGCCAGGTCCTTCTGTTCGAAGTCGGTGGGGCCGATGCTGCCCAGGTCGGGGCGGATCACCACGTCGGCGCGCGCGATTTCCTGCGCCGCCAGTTGCCGGCCCATGATGGTGATCGACTGGCCCACGATATTCAGCATGCCCTGCGGGTTGCTGCCGCTGGGCGAGGCGGAGATGTCCACCGCGATCACGAAGTCGGCGCCGAGCTGGCGCGCGGCGTCCACCGGGATCGGGCTGACCACGCCGCCGTCCACGTAGTGCCTGCCGCGGATTTCGACCGGCTCGAACACGCCGGGGACGCTGCAGGAGGCGCGCACCGCCTCGCCGGTGTCGCCGCGCACGAACACCGTGCGCTGGCCGGTCTCCAGTTCGGTGGCCACGGCGGCGAACGGCAGCTTCAGCCGCTCGATCGGCTGGTCGTGCACCAGCTGGTCCACGTAGTCCTGCAGCGCCCTGCCCTGCACCAGGCCGCCGGAGAACAGCCGCACGTCGCGGATCTTCGACTCGTCCAGGCCGAACGCGACCTGCTGCATCTGGAACGCATCCATGCCACTGGCATACAGCGCGCCGACCACGCTGCCGGCGCTGGTGCCGGCCACCACGTCGGGGTGGATGCCGCTGGCCTCCAGCATCTTGATCACGCCGATGTGCGCGAAACCTTTCGCCGCGCCGCCGCCCAGCGCGAGGCCGATCTTCAGCTTCGGCGGCGGCGGGGGTGCCGGTGCCGGCGGAACGGGCCTGGCCGCGTGCGTGCAGGCACCCAGCACGAGCGTGGCGAGCACGGGCAGAAGCAGGCGACGGAAACGCATGAGGGAGTCTGGAAAGGAGGGAATGGGCAGCCCGTTTTCCCCCTCCCCTGCCTGCAGGGGAGGGAACGTGCATCAGCCTTGCGCGCCGTCCGCCTCGCGGTGGTAGTGCGTGGCCAGTTCGACTTCCTGCTTCGAGCCCAGGAACACCGGCACGCGCTGGTGCAGGGCGGTCGGTTGCAGCGCCATGATGCGCTCGCGGCCGGTGCTGGCCGCGCCGCCGGCCTGCTCCACGATGAAGGCCATCGGGTTGGCCTCGTACATCAGGCGCAGCTTGCCGGCGCCGCCCTTGGCGAGGATCTTGGCGTCCAGCGGGTAATAGAACACGCCGCCGCGGGTCATGATGCGGTGCACGTCGGCCACCATCGAGGCCACCCAGCGCATGTTGAAGTCCTTGCCGCGCGGACCGTCCTTGCCGGCCAGCAGCTCGCCGATGTAGCGCTGCATCGGCGCCTGCCAGTGGCGCTGGTTGGACATGTTGATCGCGAACTCGGCGGTCTGTTCCGGGATGCGGATATCGCGCCGGCTCAGCACGAAGCTGCCCACCTCGCGGTCCAGCGTGAACTCGTGGCTGCCGTGGCCGAAGGTGAGCACCAGCACGGTGGACGGTCCGTACACCACGTAGCCGGCCGCGAGCTGGGTGGTGCCCGGCTGCAGGAAGTGCTCGGCCTTCGGCTCGGCCACCTCGTCGGGGCAGCGCAGCACCGAGAAGATCGTGCCCACCGAGACGTTCACGTCGATGTTCGAACTGCCGTCCAGCGGGTCGAACAGCAGCAGGTGGTGGCCCTTGGGATACATGTCCGGGATCGGCTGCGGGTCCTCCATTTCCTCCGACGCGCAGGCGGCGAGATGGCCGCCCCAGGCGTTCGCCTCCAGCAGGATCTCGTTGGAGATCACGTCCAGCTTCTTCTGCGCCTCGCCCTGCACGTTGTCGGTGCCGGCGTTGCCCAGCACGCCGCCCAGCGCGCCCTTGTTCACCGCCACCGCGATGCGCTTGCAGGCGCGCGCCACCACCTCGATCAGCAGGGACAGCTCGGCGTTGATATGGCCGGCGCGGCGTTCCTCGATCAGGAACTGGATCAGCGTGATGGGTCTCATGGCGGGTCCGTGGCGAAAAGTGCCGCCATTCTCCCGGCTCCGGCTGAACGGTTCCAGCCCGATTGCTGACAGCACGATGGCAGCAGGGGGTGGGCAAGCTGTACCTCCATCAAGGGAGGGAACGACATGCGCGACACGGTTTATTTCCTCGTTTTCGACGGCTACGCCGACTGGCAGGCCGCGCTGGCCCTGTGCGAGATCCGCCGCCCCGGCGATTGGCGGGTGCAGGCGGTGGGCTTCTCGACGGCGCCGGTGCTGTCGATGGGCGGACTCACGGTGCAGCCCGAGCTGAGCGTGGCCCAGCTCGACCTCGACCGCGCGGCGCTGCTGATTCTGCCCGGCGGCCACCTGTGGGCGCGCGGCGAAGGCCTGGCCGCGGTGGCCGCCGCGCGCCGGGTGCACGCGGCCGGTGCGCCGGTGGCCGGCATCGACGGCGGCGTGCTGGCGCTGGCCCGCGCCGGCCTGCTCGACCACTGCCGGCATACCGGCAACCACGCCGGCCACATCGACGCCCACGTGCCCGACTACTGCGGCGCCGAGCAATACGACGGCTCGGTGCTCGCGGTCAGCGACGGCGGCACGCTCACCGCCAGCCAGCTCGGCAGCGTGGAGTTCGCGCGCGAGGTGATCCGCACGCTGGACCTGTACAACGCCAGCGACCGCGAGCACTGGTTCCGCCTGTACAAGCACGCGCTGCCGCCGCCGTGGCTGGCGGGCGGTACCCATGCGCTCGTCCATGAGCGCAGCTTCGACCACGTTCCGGTTTCGGGAAGGAGTCCGAAATCGGCGAGTCCAACCGCGGCCATCCATGGCCGCACTCTTCAGGCAGAGCTGACACCATGACGAAGAAGCCCATGCTCGATCGCGTGCTGATGGCCTATCGCCCGCTGTACCTGCAGGGCCTGCTGCTGGATGGCCAGTACCGCCTGCCGCAGGCGACCAAGCCGAAGGACACCCATGAACGTCCCGTGCACCGCCGCCGCCTCACCCTGGTGGCGCTGCTCGGCCTGCATCACCTCATGCCATCCATCCGGGGCCGGAAATGACAGAACGACGGGATCGGCGTTTTGCCCGCCCGCGGGGCGCCCGTCAGGATGGCGCAGAGGGAGGTGCGTCATGAAGAAGACCTACCACGGCAGCTGCCACTGCGGCGCGGTGCGCTACGAGGCCGACCTCGATCTCGCCGCCGGCACCGGCCGCTGCAACTGCTCGATCTGCGCCAAGACGCGCTGGTGGGGCATCACCCTCAAGCCGCAGGACTTCCGCCTGCTCGCCGGCGAGAATGCACTGTCCGACTACCAGTTCGGCACGCTGAGCGCGCACCACCTGTTCTGCCGCCATTGCGGCGTGCGCTCGTTCGGGCGCGGCCATGTGCAGCAGATCGGCGGTGACTACGTCGCGGTCAACCTCGCCTGCCTCGACGACGTCGAACCGCAGGAGCTGATAGCCGCACCATTGCGCTGGTGCGACGGCCGCGCCAACAACTGGATGAACCCGCCCGCCGAGACGCGGTACCTCTGAGAGCAAGCCCATGAGCAAACCCATCGTCAACATCGACGAACTCGAACCGGTCCCGTTCGAGACCCTGAGCAAGCAGCAGGGCGGCAATCCGCCGCCGCCCCGTTTCGGCGGCGGCATGGCGCGGATCGCGTCGCAGCTGGGCGCGCAGAAACTCGGCTACAGCCTCATCGTGGTGCCGCCGGGCAAGCGTGCCTTCCCGTTCCACTCGCATCGCGTCAACGAGGAGATGTTCTTCGTGATCGAGGGCGCGGGCGAAGTACGCATCGGTTCTGAGACCTGGCCGATCCGCATGGGCGACGTGGTCTGCTGTCCGCCCGGCGGCCCGGAAACCGCGCACCAGATCGTCAATACCGGCGACGCCACGCTGCGCTATCTCGCAGTGTCGAGCAAGGAAACGCCGGAGATCTGCGAATATCCCGATTCGGGCAAGTTCGCCGTCATGCATACCGGCGGCGTGGACGCAGACGGTCGGCCGCAGGGCTTCCGTCACGTCGGCAGGCCGGGCGATGCCTGCGACTACTGGGACGGCGAGTAGCCGGCACTGGCGATCGATGCGCCGGCCAGCCACCATGTGCGGATGCGTCGCGCCGATCGCCTGTTCCTCATCATCCATGCCCTGCGCGGGCGGCGCACCGCGCTGCCCGCGCGCAACCTCGCCGAGACGCTGGGCGTGTCGCTGCGCACCGTCTACCGCGACGTGGCCGACCTGCAGCTTTCCGGCGTGCCGATCGAAGGCGAAGCGGGCGTGGGTTACGTGTTGCGCAAGGGTTCGGACATCCCGCCGCTGATGTTCACCGCCGACGAGCTCGAATCGCTGGTGGTCGGCACGCGCTTCGTGCGCGCCTTCGCCGGCGAGAAGCTGGCCGCCGGCGCGCAGGCCGCGCTGCTGAAGATCGAAGCCGTGCTGCCGCCCGAGCTGCGCGAGCGCGCCGCGCGTACGCGCATCTACGCGCCGGTATGGCGCGACCGGGAGCGCGCCGATTTCGCGATGCTGATCGACCGCCTGCACGCGGCCATCGCGGCGAACCAAGTGCTGCGGCTGGATTACCGCGACGAGGGCGGCCAGCCCAGCCTGCGCGAGGTGGAACCGTTGTGCCTCGCGTTCTGGGGCGGCAAGTGGACGCTGGGCGCGTGGTGCCGGCTGCGCCGCGACTTCCGCAACTTCCGCCCCGACCGCATCCATGCCAGCGAGGCCACCGGCGAGATTTTTGCCGAAGTGCCGGGCCGGGGCCTCGACGATTACCTGCGCGCGGTGGGCGGCAGCCAGATCGGCATGAGCTGAGCCTCACGCCGCGGCGACGCGGCATCGGCTACTCGTCGGGCTTCGCCGTCGTCGTGAGGTCGATCCCATGCACGCCCATCATCCGCTGCAGCCGGTGGCGCCGGCCGAGCTGCGTCCCACCCAGCTCACCGTGGGCTATGCCGAGGTGGCCGCCAAGCGCGCCGAATGGGAGCAGCTGGGCAAGAAGCAGCGCAAGGAACTGCTCAGGCGGCACTGGTTTCCCGGCGTGCTCGGGCCGAAACGGCGCTGCTACATCGTCGACCATCACCATCTGGGCCTGGCCCTGCTGGAGGAGGGCGTGGACAGCGTGCCGGTGATGCTGCTGCGCGACTTCTCCTACCTGCCGCCGGAGCGCTTCTGGCGCGCGATGGAGTTCTACCACTGGGCGCATCCCTACGACGCGAAGAACCGCCGTCGCGACTACGACGCCTTCCCGCGCAGTCTTGCCGACCTTCAGGACGACCCGTATCGCAGCCTCGCCGCCCGGCTGGAACAGGCCGGCGGCTACGCCAAGGATGCCGCGCCCTATGCCGAGTTCATGTGGGCAGGATTCCTGCGCGAGCACTTCAAGTTGCACAAGGGCGGCCAGCCTTCGCCGGAGCTGGTGGCGGAGGCGCTGGCGCTTGCGCACGGCCGCGAGGCGAGTTACCTGCCTGGCTGGAGCGGTATCGCGGCATGACCTCCGCCGTATTGCGCCGGAGCGCGCAACGTGGGACGGTTTCGCGCCTGTGCATCCGATGCACCGACACCTGCCCGGAAAACCGCGAGGAAACCCCGTGAACAAGACCCTGCTGCTGGCCGTCGCGACGACGCTGGCCTTCACCGCCGGCCTGCCGCCGGCCCTGGCCGCGGGCGCGGATGCCGCTCCCTCCAGCACCGCTCCGGTCGATGCCGACGCGCGCTTCACGGCCATCTATACCGCCGAATGGGCGTGGCGCACCGGCAAGGCCGGGGTCAGCGCCTCGGGCGAGGCGCAGCCGAACAACGGCCGCCTCGACGACGTCGATGCCGCCAGCCAGCAGCAGCGCCTGGACTACTGGCAGAAGGTGATGAGGCAGCTCGACGCGATCGACGTGCAGCAGCTGTCGCCGGAGAACCGGGTCAACTACGCGGTGTACCGCGAGCAGATCCGCAACTTCATCGCGGACCAGCAGTTCAAGCAATGGCAGATGCCGTTCAACAGCGACTCGGCGTTCTGGAGCGACGTGGGCTACGAGCTGGGCGGCGACCGCCTGCGCACCGCGGCCGACTACCGCAAATACCTCGACCGCCTCGGCCAGATCCCGCATTATTTCGAACAGCAGATCGACAACATGCGGCTGGGGCTGAAGCGTGGCTTCAGCGTACCGCGCGAGGTGCTCAAGGGCCGCGACAAGTCGATCGTCGCGGTGGCGGACCTCAAGGACCCCACGGCCAGCAGTTTCTACGCGCCGTTCAAGCAGATGCCGGCAACGATCCCCGCCGACCAGGCGCAGGCGCTGCGCGGCGAGGCGGTGCAGCGCATCCGCGACCAGGTGGTCCCCGCCTACGCGAAACTGCTGAAGTTCTTCGACGACGAGTACGTGCCGCAGGCGCGCACCACGCTCGCCGCCGAGGCGCTGCCCGACGGCAAGGCCTACTACCGTCAGCAGATCCGCGAATACACCACGCTGGATCTCACGCCCGACCAGATCCACCAGATCGGCCTGGAACAGGTGGCGAAGATCCACGCCGAGATGCTGGATGTGATGAAGCAGACCGGCTTCAAGGGCAGCTTCGCCGACTTCCTGCATTACCTGCGCACCGACCCGCAGTTCTACGCCAAGACGCCGCAGGAATTGCTGGACAAGACCGCCTGGATCGCCAAGGAGGTGGACGGCAAGATGTCCAAGTTCTTCGGCCACCTGCCGCGCGAGCGCTTCACCATCGTGCCGGTGCCGGCCGCCATCGCGCCCTACTACACCTCCGGCCGCGGCGGTCCGGACGAATATCTGGTCAATACCTACGACCTGAAATCGCGCGCGCTGTACAACATGCCGGCGCTGACCCTGCACGAGAGCTACCCCGGCCACTCGTTGCAGCTTGAGCTGGCCGAGGAGGATCACAGCCAGCCGGCGTTCCGCCGCAACGGCTACATCTCCGCCTACGGCGAAGGCTGGGGCCTGTACTCCGAGTACCTCGGCAACGAGATGGGCATCTACCAAACGCCCTGGCAGAAGTTCGGCTATCTCACCTACCAGATGTGGCGCGCCTGCCGCCTCGTGGTCGACACCGGCATCCACCACCTCGGCTGGACGCGCCAGCAGGCGATCGACTACCTCACTGAGAACACCGCGCTGAGCCCGCTGGAAATCGCCAACGAGGTGGACCGCTACATCAGCTGGCCCGGCCAGGCCGACAGCTACGAGCTGGGCTACCTCACCATCCTCAGGCTGCGCGCCAAGGCGGAAAAGGCGCTGGGCGACAAGTTCGACATCCGCGCCTTCCACGACACCGTGCTCTCCACCGGCTCGGTGCCGTTGCCGGTGCTGGAGCAGCGCATCGACCGCTTCATCGCCGAAGGCGGCCCGGAACCGGACTACGGCTGCGATTGCGCGAATGGCGGCAAGCGCCGGTGACGTTCGATACCCGCGCGGGGAACAACTAGAGGTTCCTCGCGCGGTATCGCCGCAGTACCTGCGGTCAGTGCATGCACTCCGGCATCTTGCCGCCATTCGCGCGCAGCTGCTGCTGGCCGACCTGCATGGCGAACTGGTGGATCGCGTCCTTGTGCGAGCGGTAGAAGGCCATGTTGGCCGCGCTGACCGGCGTGCCGCCGCTGGCCGCATGCGTCTCCTGCAGGCCAGCGCGCAGCAGCGTGGTCGCGCCGGTCAGCATCTCGCCTGCCGTCAGGCCATGGCGCTGCAGCATGTCGTGCACGCCGGGCTGCGCGTCGTAGCGGGCCGCGGCCTGTTCCAGCGACATGCCGCCGCCGTTCGCGCCGCCCATGCCCATGCCCATGAACTTCGCGAAGCCGAGCCGGCACGGATCCTTGGCGATGTCCAGCTCGGCCGCCTGGTACTTGGCGAGGAAGCCGTCGGTCAGGGTGAAGCCCTGCGGGTCGGCGCCGCCCGATGACGACGCGGCGCAGGCCGCCGGAACGGTCGCGATCAGGCACAGCGCCAGTGTCGCCATGCCGCGGGTAAGGCCGTTTGCTTTTTTCATGTTTCGACTCCTCGGGTCGGGTCGCAGGGGGGAAGGGGAACGGGCGTCGGCGCGCGGTGCCGTGGCCGGATCGATCGTCAGGATGCGGGCGGCAGCGCGGATGCCGCCGGCCCTGGGATCGCCACGGCATGCCCGCATTCCGGGCAGAAGCGGCTGCCGGCCGGCAGCTCCGCGTGGCAGCCGGCGCAGCTCGAGGGCGAACCCAGCGCGTGCCCGCACTGAGGGCAGAATTTTCCGCCGTGCGCTTCCGCCCCGCAGGCGGGACAGACCAGCTGGTGCGCAGCGGCGACATCCAGCCTGCCGGCCAAGGCGGCACCGACGCCGCGCGCCTGCTCCGTGGCGGCTTCCAGCGTGCCGCCGTGCCGCGCCGCCTGCACTTCGCTGGCGATGTCGGGCGCACAGTTGCGGCATAGGCCGCCGTCGATGCTCCAGCAGCTGTCGCAGACGTAGTGGTGGCAGCGTGCGCAGCGATGGAAATGGCCCTGCGCGGCGGCGATCGCCTCCCTGAAGGCCGTATCGCGGGCGCTGCCCCAGCCGGCCTGCGCCAGGCCCTGCACCGCGTTGTCCACGTCGTAGCCCACGCCGCCCAGCAGGCTGCCGACCAGGCCGCTGGCCCGCTGCACCCAGCCGGAGGCCTGGCCGCTGCGGTAGGGTTCGAACGGCGAACGCCAGGTGTCGTTGCAGCACTCGCAATAGAACTCGAACTGGAAACCGGCACCGGTGCCGGTCTGCTGGCACAGGTCGCGGTAGTTTTCGGCAAAGTGCAGGTCGTCGCTCATCGTGGATGCGCTGTCGGGGAAGTGGGGATCATTGCTCGACCAGCTCGACGCGGCGGTTGCGTGCCTTGCCGGCATCGTCGCGATTGCTCGCCACGGGCGCGTACGAGGCCACGCCCTTGGCCGCCAGCCTGGCCGGTGCAATGCCGTAGTCCGTCGCCAGCGCCTTCGCCACCGCCTCGGCGCGTTGCTGCGACAGTGCGAGGTTGTGCGCCAGCGAGCCGCTGTCGTCGGTATGGCCGACGATGTAGACCTTCAGCGCCGGCTGTGTCTTCAGCAGCTTCGCCATCTCCGCCAGGGTCGCGGAGGAATCCTTCGTCAGGGTCGCGCTGTCGCTGGCGAAGTGGATGCCGTAGAGCGCGATGTGGCCGTCCTGCGCCAGCCCCCGGCTCATCGCCTTGGCGTCCACAGTGACCTGGCCGGCGGCCATGGCCTTGGCTTCGACGATCTGCAGCAGCACGCCGACTGGTGCATGGCTGTTCTGGCTGACCAGCAGCGAAAGATCGACGTTCCCGGCCGGGCGCACCAGCCGTGCGGTGAGCGCCCGGACATCGCCGTTGGTCGATTCGATGGTGCTGACCATCAGGTTGCGCTCGCCGTGCAGGCCGTCGAGCAGGGGTTCGAGCGTGGCCGTGCTGAAATCGAAGCCGCCGCAGTCGTCGCTTCCGCCGCAGGCGAACAGCTCGTGGAAGCCGGCGGCGCGCAGCGCCTGTTCGAAGTTGCGGTAGACCTCCAGCGTGGTCTTGCCGGCCGGCGCCACGTAGGCGATGCGGGTGACCGTGCCTTCCGGCTGCTCGCTGTCGGCGTAGTGCGATGGCTTGTGGGCATCGTAGCGGGCGAGCGGCAGCGTCGCGGTGTCGAAGTCCTTCTGCGCGTACCCCACGATCACGGACCCGGCGAAGCGGGAGACCACCGGGTGATCGTGGCTGCCGGCCACGTCGTGCGCAGGAACCTCCAGGGCAAGGGCGGAAGTGCTTGCGGCAACGAGCAGCGCAAGCAGCGGGCGGCACGGGAGTCCACGCATGCGACGTACTTTCATATGCTTCCGGATCCATCGCGAAGGCCGAGACAATAACAAGCTTGCGCATGCGCAACACGCGGCGGCGCGCCCTGCGATACGGTTTCATTCAGTCGCGCCGCAGCGTCCAGCGGAAGCTTGTGCGGGATCCGCGGCACATGTCTCGCGCATGAACACGACGCAAGTCTTTTCACAAAACTGCCGCATTTCTGCGGTAGGGTCGGTAACTGGGAGTGGCGATGGAGCGGAAATGCCGCGACGTCGCCTTCCCCGGCGGGATGCCGGGTCGAGAGGCTGCACAGGGGGCGCATCCACTTGTCAAAGGAGAGATTGTCCGGTCGTTCAGGCGGCCGGGCCGTCGTCAGTTGAAAAGGGGATACCCCATGAGTGCACGTTCCATCCGCGACCGCGCCCTGCGCATCCGCCAGCGCGGCCAGGGCATGACCGAGTACATCATCATCACCGCGCTGATCGCGATCGCCGCGATCGCCGCCGTCACCTATTTCGGCGGCACTGCCCGCGCGCAGATCGGCGGCATGGCCAGGGAGCTTTCCGGCCAGAGCTCGAGCGATGACATCAATCGCGCCCAGAACCAGGGCAATTTGGCGCACAGCGAGGGTACCAAGGACAAGACCCTCAACAGCTACAACAACGCCACGGCCAAATAAGGCTTCCTCGAAACCCAATGAGTCGGGATGTGGCGCCTGGGCGCCATATCCGGCGGTGTCTCTGCGTGCCAATGAATCTTGTGGCACGCACAGGCACCGTGCTCGATTGCTGACATGAGGGAGTGTGTCTTGGCTGCTTCGAAGCATGTGGCTCCGGAGTGTGGTGATCCGAGATTGCCGCCACGCATGCGCTGCGGCGCATGCGTGGCGCGTCGCGCGCGGCTGCGCCAGGGCACGCAGCGCGGACAAGCGCTGATCCTGGCGATCATCGCGTTGCTGGTGCTGTGCATCGGCGTGATCGTGGTGTTCAACACCGGGCAGGCGACCTCCAAGAAGGTGCAACTGGTCAATGCCGCGGATGCGGCCGCCTACAGCGCCGCCGTGCAGCAGGCCCGCGCCTACAACCTCATCGCCTACATGAACCGCGCCTCGGTGGCCAACGAAGTCGCGGCGGCGCAGATGGTGAGCTGGTATTCATGGATGAATTTCACGCTGCGCGGCACCGACAATTTCAAGGACGCGGTGCAGGGGATCGCCATCATCTTCGACGTCAGCATCGTCGGCTCCGAAGTCGGCGCGGCCCTGCAGGAAGTGGTCACTGCGCTCAACGAAGTGAAGACGGCGGTCCGGAGCATCCGCGACGGCATGCAGGTGGCGTTCTCGGCCGGCATGACCGCCATCGGCGCCATCAACAAGGCCTACTCGCTGGCGTCGTATGCCATCGCCAAGGTCGACTCGCAGGAGTCGTTGAAGCTGGTCCCGGACATAGTCAAGTGGAATACCGCGGGCGAGGCCACGATCGGAGCGCGTGGATATGCCCTGCTGGAAGAGGATGCGCTGCAGGCGATGTCCTACAGCAACCAATACCAGATTCCCACGAGCAGCGGCGGCACCGCCGCGGAGCGTTACGGCGCGGACCGCTACGCGAACGTGGTGATGGAGGCCAGGGACGGGTTCTCCCGCAAGCGTGGCGGTGGCGTAGGCCCCTTGCACAAGCGCGGCGGCACCGACCTGGTGAATTACCGGGACTGGGTGGGCATCGACACGCTCAATGTCAAGGTCGGCTGGCTGTTCCTGAACGTGCCGATGGCATGGGGCGGTGCGGCGGCCGTGACCGGCACGCCCGCGTCCTTCAGGTCGATCGCGAGCCCGGGTTTCGACAATGGCCGCGGCTGGGACTCGCAGTACGAGCTCGATCCAGGGCACTACGACCGGTATTCCGGCGGCATCGACAACGGCGAGGCGGGCAAGATGGTGCTTTCGTCGCCGGCCATGGACGGCAACGACAAGGCCTGGCTGAAGGATTACACGCCGGACACCGATCCCGGGCTGCAGCCTTACGTCGACATCAAGGACGACAAGGCCACCGTGCCCTACGAGGTCGACGGGGAAAGCGCATCCGCGGCGGGCGTGGCCGCGCTGGATGTCGGGCCGATCTTCACCGTGCTGGTCGAGCAGCCGATGAAGACCGTGCGCACCAGCACGCATGTGCCGGGCATCGGCGGCCAGGATGCCTCTTCGGCCTTCTACGTGCCCGACCAGGCCGTGGCCGACGACATGACGGCGCTGTCCTCGGCGCAGGTGTACTTCGATCGCCCCCGCGGCTTCGGCCTGTTCGACAGCGTGACCAGCCCGTCGAGCCGCGAGCTGGGCAACCTGTTCAGCCCCTACTGGCAGGCCCGGCTGGTCGACACGCCGTGCACGGTGCGCCAGCAAGTGGCGATCGCCTACGGCGCGGTTGCTCCCTGCGTCCCCGGCAAACAGTGAATCGCCACATGAAAAGAACCAGCGAGGAAATCCGCCCGATGTACAGAACTTTGATGCCACTGGCCGTGGCACTGGCGGTCGCGCTTCCGGCGACGGGTTGCACGAGCGGTGCAGGCGCTACGTCGCAAGTGGCCTCTACATCCGGGCAGGCGGGCGGCAACACGCCGCCGATCCATGTCGAGCAGACGATCGTCTTCCTGAAGAATGGTGTGCCGGCCGTCGAGGCGAACTACCGGGCGGCGCTCGCGAAGTGCAGCGCGGGGCCGTTGCCGGTTCAGTCGCTGAGCCCCGATGTGGTCGGCAAGCTCGGGCGCACGTACCTCGACATCCGCTACGAGGGCGCTCGCATGGCGGTCAATGCGGACCACTGGGATTTCAAGAGCGTCGAACATCCGGCCACGGTCGGCTGCGCGTTCGGCGTCGTGCACGCGTCGCAACTGACGATCGTCAAGCCGGGCGCCTCGATCGGCATCGATCTCGTGAAACGGACGGGCAGCAGCGAAGCGTCGCCCGGAGTGGTCCGCTCTGCCGTACCGGCGGCCCCATCCGGCGGGGACGACAAGCTGCAGGCGGCGGTGGCGGCCGAGCTTGCCAAGCAGGGCCAGGGCGACCTGATGGGACAGGGCGCCGGCAACGGCACCGGTGCGGGCCAGCCCTGCAAGCGCGGCCACTCGACCTTCGGCGAGTTCTGCGTGTGGAGCGGCGGCCGGCAATGGGGCTTCGTCACCGACAAGGCCGAGACGAACGACCGCATGGATGCGCCGACGGACAGCATCACCCTGTGGAGCAAGCCGGTCGGCGGCAACGGCTACCAGCTGACGACGCAGAGCATGACCGTGGGTACGCCGATCGACGGGAAGGTGTTCGAGGTGCCTTCGAACGTCGCGATCAGCAAGGCGAATTGAGCGGGCTGTGCAGGAGCAAGCCGTGAAGACGATGCCAGTGAAGAAGGAACGGCCATACCGGATTGCGATGCGGCAAGTGCATGGCGGCAAGGCCCAGCGCGGCCAGAGCCTGGTCGAGATGGCGGTGGCCCTGATCGTGCTGGTGCCGCTGGCGGCGGGCGTGATGCTGCTGGGCCAGTACATCCACATCAAGCAGCAGACCCAGGCGGCGGCGCGCGAGGCGGCGTGGGCGGCCACGGTGGATCCGGCGCTGGCGGACACACAGCTGCCGGACCAGGCGAGCGTGCAGACCGAACTGCGCAGCCGCCAGTTCGCCGATGCCAAGACCACGATCCGCAGCAAGGCGAGCGCGCCGGCGCGCTTCGGCGACACCATGCTGACCACCTTCGCGGACCAGGAACTGCTGAAGACGTCCGGACTTTCGCTGGCGGTCTACCAGCAGGAAAGCGCGCCTTCGTATCTCGACCAGGGCCTGGATCTCATCGGCAAGGCGGCGAAGACCCTGGGCAATCTGCCGCCCAACACCAAGGGCCTGGTGACCGCCGAGGTACACGCCAGGCCGGAAAAGATCGTGGGAACGGATGGCAGCCCGCTGGCGTTCCTGGATCCGCTGGACACCATGCAGCTCGACTTTTCGGCGCGCACGGTCGTCCTCGCGGATACGTGGGCGGCATCGGGCGGCGGCGAGCTGGCGAACGGCAAGGAAGCGCCGCAAGCGGCATTCAGCAACCGCACGGTGCGCAACGTGATCAAGCCGCTTGTGCCCACCAGCTGGCTGGGGGACAAGTCCGACGACGTCTTGAACGACGTCGTCCACGTGCTCGGGAAGATCCCGCTGATCGACCAGATCTTCACGCCGGGGCTCGATCAATTCGAGCTGGGCCGCATGGCGCCGGACGTGGTGCCGACCGACAAGCTGGTGAAGTACAGCCATGCGCGCTGAGCGGCGGCTGCCATGGCTGGTGCTGGCGCTGCTGCCCGGCGTCGCCTGCGCCTATGGCTGGCCGCAGACGCCGCTGCCCGACGGCACGGCGACGGCGGAGGTCGCCCGCCGCATCGTCTTCAACGGGCTGGACATGCGTGCGCAGACGTTCCAGTCGCGGCAGAGCCAGGCCGATGTCGTGGCGTTCTACCGCAAGCTGTGGAACGGCAAGGTGGTGGTCAATGCCATGGGCGGCGCCGAGGTGATCGGGCACCAGCAGGGCGACTACTACATCACCGTGCAGGTCAGCAGTTCCGGCAACGGCAGCAAGGGCGACATCGGCATCGTCGATGTCGCCACGGCGCCGAAGCATTTCGAGCGCGGCGGCGGCCTGCCCAGGCCGATGGGCTCCAAGGTGTTCAACGACATCGCCTATCCGGACGACCCGACGCCGGCACGCACCGTGGCGATGCGCAACACCTTGTCGCCGGCGCAGAACGCGGGCTTCTTCCGCGAGCGCCTGCCGGCCGATGGCTGGAAACCCGTGGATGCCGACCGCTGCGCTGGCGACAACTGTGTCCTGCGCTACGAACGCGGCGACAGCAAGATGACCCTGGTGATGAACCAGCTGGATGGCCAGTCGCAGGTGGTCATCAACGTGCTGAACCCGTGATGCAGAGGATGAGCGACATGCCCGTGCGACAGCGGATCGCCAGCGGGGCGCACAAGCCGGCCCGGCGGCAGCATGGCGGCGCGCTCGTGGAATACACCGTCGTGGCGTTGCTCCTGGTGCTGGTGCTGGTCGCCGACCCGAACGCCATACCCCAGCTGGCCAAGGCGCTGCGCGACGTCTACGCCAGTTTTGTCTACGCACTTTCCGTCTCATGGATCTGAATCGAATGGAACGACGCATGCCGGCCATCAACCGGAACTTCCTCTACCTGGGCGGCGCGATCCTGCTCGGCATCGTGGCCAGCTTCATGACCGTCCACTACATCAACAACCAGGTGGAGGTGCGCACGCGCACCACGCCGACCGAAATGCGCCAGGTGGTCGTGCCTGTGCGCGACCTGGACAAGGGGACCAGCCTCACCCAGCAGGACATCGCCTCGCGCGAGGTTCCCGCCGAGTTCGTTCCCGCGGATGCGGTAACCCCCGACAACTACCAGGATTACCTGGGCCAGGTGCTGCGCGCCCCGCTGATGCACGGCGCGCCGATCAGCGGCAGCGCGGTGGACCGGGTCACCGACCATTTCTCCAACCTGATCGATCCGGGCAAGGTGGCCTATTCGATCCAGGTGGACGAATCCAACTCGGTGTCCGGCCTGATCGTGCCGGGCGACCATCTGGACATCCTGCTGCTGATGTCGGGCGACGGCACCGACCAGATCCGCCCCCTGCTCAGCGATGTGCCGGTGCTGGCCACCGGCCGCATCGCGAAGGGCCTGCGCAACGACGGCAAGAGCAACGACGCCACCTATTCGAACATCACGCTCGGCCTTCCCCCGAAGGATGCCCAGCGCCTCGGCATGGCCATGAAGGTGGGCGAGCTGCGCGTGATGCTGCGTTCCGCGGGCAACCAGCAAGCCTTCGACCTGAAGGCGCTGAGCAAGGCGGATCTGCTCAGGTACGGCCGGCCGGTCCGCGGCAACGGCATTCAATTCATCATCGGCGGGAATGGTTGAGATATGGAAGCATCGACACGTTCAAGAAGGATGCCGGGCCGGATGCTCGCGTGCGGCCTGCTGGCCATGCTCGCGCTGCTGTCGTGGCGGCCGGTGCGCGCGGAGGCCCCGGTCATCGCGGACGCGATCAGCATGTATGCCGGCCAGGCGCTGGTGCAAAGCGCGCCCGGCGCGCTCAAGCGGGTGGCCGTGGGCGACGGCAAGCTGCTCCAGGTCAAGGCGATCGGCAGCCGCGAGCTGGTGCTGATCGCCAACCAGCCCGGCGATACCTCGGTGCAGCTGTGGATGACCGACGGCACCCAGCGCAGCGTCAGCGTGCACATCGTGGTCGGCAACAGCGAGGAGACCGCGAACCTGGTCGGCAAGCTGCTCGGTACGGGCAGCGCGATCACCGTCAACTCGGTCGGCGGCAACGTGGTGCTGACCGGCAACAACCTCTCGCCGGCGGACATGGCGCACATCGCGGCGATCAAGAAGATCTACCCGCAGGTGCTCGACTTCACCACCGCGAACGCGGTCGAGATGAGGCCGATGGTGATGATGCACGTGCGCATCATGGAGTTCGACAAGAAGGCGGTGAACCAGATCGGCATCAAGTGGGACACCATGATCGCCGGCCCCGGCGGCGGCCTGGTGCACGACTGGGTCACCAATCCCTACTACCGGTTGACGCCGAGCAACTTCGCGGGCATCGACGGCACTGGCAGCGCGGCCAACCTGCCGCTGCGGGTGCCCGGCACCGCGGCGTATTTCGGCATCGCCACCTCGATCGCCTCGCAGATCAACCTGATGATGCAGGACGGCAATGCCTGGGAGCTGGCCACGCCCCAGCTCGCGGCGCGCAGCGGCGGCGTCGCCGACTTCCTGGTGGGCGGCGAGGTGCCCATCCCGGTCACCCAGGGCCTCGGCGAGACCGACGTGCAGTACAAGCAGTACGGCATCAAGCTGCACATCGCGCCGGTGGTCAACAGCGAAGGCGACATCTCGACCGACATCGAAACCGAGATCAGCAAGATCGACCCGACCGTCACCGTGAACGGCTATCCGGGCTTCATCACGCGCCGCGCTAGCGCGCAGCTCAACGTGCACACCGGCGACACCATCGTCATCTCGGGCCTGGTGGACGCCAACGCCTCCAAGAACTTCGACCGCGTGCCGGGCCTGGGCAACATCCCGATACTCGGCGCGCTGTTCCGCTCGCGCGACTTCCAGAAGAACCGCACCGACCTGGTGATCTTCGTGACGCCGGTGGTGGTCGATGCCAACTCGCCGGAAAACCGCAAGCTGATCGAGAAGAGCGACCGCCTGCGCGACGACTTCCGCAAGGCCATCGGCAGCGACATCGTGGACTGAGGGCGCGCCATGTTCGAAGTACTGATCGAAACCCCCAACCGCGACCCGCGCCAGGTGCGCTGCCTGCACAACACCTGCGGCATCGGCCGCGGCGAGGACAATCTCGTCGTGCTGCAGGGCTGGGACATCGGCCGCGAGCACGCCATGTTGAGCATGCGCAAGGGCGGCGTGTTCATCGAGGCGCTGGGCGGCCGGGCGCCGGTGATGATCAACGGCACGAAGCTCAAGGGCGAGCACGGCCCCCTGCACCGCGAGGACATGGTGCACATCGGCGCGTACCGCCTGCGCGTGCTGACCGAGCAGGCCGAGGACATGCCGGCGAAGGTGCCCAGGCAGGCCGCGAACGCGCCGGTCAGGCTCGATCCGGTGGCGTCGCCGGTGGCCGCGGAACCGCCGGCGCCCGCCAGGACCGTCGGCGGCTTTCCGGCCGCGCTGCCGGTGTCCACGGACATGCTGGAATGGCGCACCCGCGTGCACCAGTCGCTGGTGCGGCAGATGGACCTGCGCCGCGTCGACGTGCGTGGCATGAGCGAAGAGATGCTGCGCGAGAAGACCGCGGCGCTGATCGAGGAGATCATCGAGCGCGAGTTCGCGGACGAGCTGCCGAAGACCATCAACCGCCGCCGGCTGGCCAAGGAGGTGCTCGACGAGGCGATCGGCCTTGGGCCGCTCGAGGACCTGCTGGCGGACGACAGCGTGACCGAGGTGATGGTCAACTGCTCCAGCGAGATCTATATCGAGCGCGGCGGCCGCATCGAGAAGTCCGCGGTGATCTTCACCAGCGACAAGGCGGTGCTGGCGGCGATCGAGCGTATCGTGGCGCCGCTCGGCCGGCGCATCGACGAAAGCTCGCCGATGGTCGACGCGCGCCTGTCCGACGGCTCGCGCGTCAATGCGGTGATCCCGCCGGTGGCGCTGCGCGGGCCCAGCCTGAGCATCCGCAAGTTCAGCAAGCGCAAGCTCAGCGGCGACGACCTGCTGCAGTTCGGCTCGATCAACGAGCCGATGCTCGAATTCCTGCAGGTCGCGGTGCGCGAACGCAAGAACATCGTGGTGACCGGCGGCACCGGCTCGGGCAAGACCACCTTGCTGAACATCCTCTCCAACTTCATTCCCGACGAGGAGCGCATCGTCACCATCGAGGACGCCGCCGAGCTCAAGCTCAGCCAGCCGAACCTGGTGTCGATGGAGGCGCGCCCGGCCAACCTCGAGGGCAAGGGCCTGATCACCATCCGCGACCTGGTGCGCAACGCCCTGCGCATGCGTCCCGACCGCATCGTGGTCGGCGAATGCCGCGGCGGCGAGGCGCTGGACATGCTGCAGGCGATGAACACCGGCCACGAGGGTTCGCTCACCACGGCGCACGCCAATTCGCCGCGCGACGCGCTGTCGCGCCTCGAGGTGATGGTGCTGATGTCCAGCATGGACCTGCCGATGACGGTGGTGCGCGAGCAGATCTCCTCGGCCATCGACCTGATCATCCACCAGCGCCGCTTCCCCTGCGGCTCGCGCAAGATCACCCACGTGTCCGAGATCACCGGCATCGAAAGCGGCACGATCCAGACCCAGGACCTGTTCGTGTTCCGCGCGCGCGACCAGGGCGGCCCCGGCGGCAAGGTGCGCGGCGAGTTTTCCGCCACCGGCGCCGTGCCGGAGTTCTACGAGGAACTGGCGGACCGCGGCGTGCCGGTCGACCTGTCGATCTTCAAGCCGGAGCGGGAGCACCCGGATGATTAGCATGCTGCCCGTCGTGGCGATGGTGTTCCTGTGCGTGACCCTGGTCGGCTTCCTGCTGGCGCGCAGCTCGACCGTGTTCTGGGGGCGTTACCAGGAGGCGTTCACGGAACAGGCGCGCTTCAACCTGGCCGACATGTTCATGTTCATGGACACCGGCAACCTGTTCCGCATCAACGTCATCGCGCTGGTGCTGGTTCCCGTGCTGATCTGGTTGGCGACCGGCAATCCGCTGCTGGCGATCTTCGCGTTGGTGCTGATCCTGGTGCTGCCCAAGAAGATCTACACGTGGATGCGCCAGCGCCGCATCGACAAGATCCAGCAGCAGCTCCCGGACGGGCTGATGATGGTGGCCGGCAGCATGCGCGCCGGCCTCGGCTTCGCGCCTGCGCTGGAAAGCCTGGCGCGCGACATCGAGCCGCCGCTGGCGCAGGAGTTCGCGCTGGTGCTACGCGAGCAGCGCATGGGCATCAAGCTGGAGGAAGCCCTGGAGCACCTGCACGAACGCGTGCCGATCCAGGACGTGGCGCTGTTCGTCTCCGCCGTGAACATCTCGCGCGAAGTCGGCGGCAACCTCGCCGAGAGCATGGCCTCGCTCGCCGACACTCTGCGGCGGCGGCTGATCATGGAGGGCAAGGTGAAGTCGTTGACCGCGCAGGGCCGCCTGCAGGGCATCGTGATGGCGATGATGCCGCTGGGCCTGGTCGGCTTCCTCAGCTTCGCCTATCCCGACACCATGCATGCGATGTACCACAGCTACATCGGCTGGGCGGTGATCGCCGTGGCGGCGGTGATGGAGTACCTCGGCTACCGCATGTGCCGCAAGATCATGAGCATCGACATATGAGCTGGATGATCCCCGTCCTGGCGGTGGCGATCACGGGCTGCGTCGGGCTCGGCTTCTGGGCCGTGTACGGCCTGATGCGCGAGGTGCCGCAGGCGGACCGCCACTACCAGGATCCGCTGCCCTACGGCCTGCGCCTGCTGTGGCCGCTGGTGAATGCGGCGACCTACGTGCTCGGGCCGAGGCTGATGCCGGACAAGCTCGAAAAGGCGCACCGCGAATTGCAGACCGCCGGCCAGGACTTCGTGCTGAGCCCGGAACAGCTGTACGGCCTGCGCACGGTGAGCGCCGCGCTGGTGGTGATGTTCTTCTGGCTGCTGCTGTTCCTGCTGGACAAGCATGGCCTGCTGCTCTACCTGCTGGCCCTGCTGCTGGGTGGGGCGCTGGGCTGGCTCTACCCGAGCCTGTGGCTGGGCGAGCGCCGCAACAAGCGGCGCCGGCTGGTGGTCAAGGATCTGCCGATCTACCTGGACTTCATCACCATGGCGGTCGAGGCCGGCCTCAACATCACCGGCGGCATCGAGCAGGCGACCCAGAAAGGACCGGTCGGACCGCTGCAGCAGGAATTCACCCGCCTGCTGCGCGATGTGCGCTCCGGCCTGCCGCGCGCCGAGGCGCTGAAGCGCATGTCGGAGCGGATGGAGATGGCGCAGATTTCCAGCTTCACCGGCACCCTGATCCAGGCCGACCGCGTCGGCGCCAGCCTGGGCGCCACGCTCAGGGCGCAGGCGGGGCAGCGTCGCGAGGAGCGCTTCCTGCGCGCCGAGAAGCTCGCGCTCGAAGCGCCGGTGAAAATGATGCTGCCGCTGGTGATGTTCTTCTTCCCGCTGATCTTCCTGGTGCTGGCGTATTTCATCTACCTGCGCATGAAGCAGGAGGGCATCTTTTGAAGCGCGGCGTGATCCTGCGTGAAGGGCGGCCGATCGTGCCGCAGGCGTGGTACGCCGACCGCCCGTGGAACCGCCTGCGCGGCCTGCTGGCGCGGGCGCCGCTGCGGGGCGATGCGGCGCAGGCGCTGTGGCTGGCGCCGTGCCCCAGCGTGCACACCTTCGGCATGGGCTACCCGCTGGACATCATTTTCCTGGGGGCTGGCGGCCGGGTGCTGGCATGTCACGAAAGCGTGCCGCCGTGGCGGATGCGCTGGTGCCGCGGCGCCCGGCAGACGGTGGAGATGGCGCCCGGCGGCATCGCGGTGCTCGCGCCCGTGCGCGGGGAGGAATGGTCATGGCGGGAAACCTGAGACACGCCATCGCGGCAATGGGCCTGCTGCTGCTGACCGGGTGCGCCACATCGCCCGCGTCCCGGCTCGCCGCGACGGTCGACCAGCAGCGGCAGGCCGAGCGGGCCTACGTCGAGGGCCATCTTGCCCAGGCCTTGTCCGCCTACCGGTCGTTGACGCATGCGATGCCGCAGAACGCGGATTTCTGGTTCCGCCTCGGCAACGTCTACGCCCGGCTCAAGCGTCCCGACGAGGCCGTGGACGCCTACCAGCACGCGCTGGCGATCGAGCCGGGCCACGCCAAGGCGTGGCACAACCTCGGCATCATCCGCCTGCGCCAGGCCGAAGCCGCGTTCGACCAGAGCGCGAGTGCCGCGGCAGGCATCGACCCGGGCCTGCAGGAGGACAGCGCCGGCAAGGCCCGCGACATCGCCGCATTGCGCGGCACGGCGAATCCGGACGATGTGCCCGCATCGGGCAGCACCGCGCCGGCAGGCGCGGCAGCGAGTACAACCGGGGCGGGCCCATGAAACGGCATGCGCCGCGGCGCCAGCGGGGCCAGGCGGTGGTCGAGACGGCCGTCGTGATCCTGGTGTTCGGCGTGTTCCTGCTCGGCGTCTTCCAGACAATCCTGTTCTACCGGGTCAAGAGCGTGGTCGATTACGCCGCGCTGCAGGCTGCACGCAGCGGCGCCACGCATTTCGCGGAGATGAGCGAGATACGCAAGGGTTTCGCCCGCGGCCTGATGCCGCTGTACGCGCACAAGCCCGACAATCTGGAAGTCACGACGGCCTACGGCGAAGCGCTGGTAGCCGCCAACAATCCGCTCGAAACCGAGGTCCAGATCATCAGCCCGACCCAGGCCGCCTACGCCGACTGGGCCGAGACGCAGTTCGACGGCGTCAAGGCGATACCCAACGACAGCCTGGAGTTCCGCCCGTCGACGCCCGGCGCGCGCAGCGGGCTGACCGTGCAGGACGCTAACGTGCTGAAGATCCGCGTGGTCTACGGCTACAAGATGATCGTGCCGGTGATCGACAAGATCGTGATCGCGATCTTCCGCGACTCTTTTTACAAAGGCATGGACGCGCGCGAAGCCGCCATGCTGGAAAGCGGTCGCCTGCCCATCGTCAGCCAGGCCGTGGTGCGCATGCAGACGCCGATCCGCGATCCGGACCAGTTGCCGTGAACCGGCGTGGCCTGCTGGTTTCCTGGGCGGTGGCCGGCGCGCTGGCGTTGCCTGTCCATGCGGCCGGGACGCCCGATGTGAAAATCCAGGCGGTGCTCGGCGGCGTGCTCGCGCACGATGCAGACGGCGTGGCGGCGGAGACCCTCTGGCTCAAGGGCGATCGTGTGCGGGTGGATTTCGATGCGGGCCAGGGCCGGCGCGGGCGCATCCTGCGCGATGGCCACGGCCACGCCTGGCTGTTCCTGTCGACATCCGACCGGGCGTTGCCGGCAAGGAACGTGAAGATCGGCGCCATCACGCGGCTGGATCCGGCACAACCGTGCTGGGAACTGGGCTTCGCCTGCGAGCAGGTGGACGACCGCGTCATCGCGGGCCGGCTGGCCCACGGCTGGCGTTACCGCCATGCCGAACAGTCCGGCCCGGGCGGAACCGACAGTGGGGTGTTCTGGATCGATGCGCAGTACGGCCTGCTGCTGGCCTTCGACGGCAGGGACCTGGGCGAGCATGCCCGCCGCATGGAAGCCACGGCGCTCGATTTCCAGGCGATTCCCGCCGGGACGTTCGAGGCGCCCGCGGCCGTCCGGCAGGAAATAGACGATGCGGATCGCCGCGCCGACGCGCTGCGCGGGTATTCCCATTGATGCCGTCGGCTTCCGCGCATCGGGCGGGAAGTGCATGCCGGCATGAGCTCCCGTGGAAGCATGGACTGGGTGACCACCCGGCTCGCGACAAACCGGGACACATCAGCTACCTGCCTGGCATCCCCGTTGCCCGCGGGTGCCCCGGCCGGTGGATGCCCCGGCGGATCACGAGGCAGCGCCAGGCCTGCCGGCCAGCGCGCTTTGAAGGTTGAGGGACGTGTTTTCCCATTCGTACGACAAGCAGCTGAAGATCGTCCTGGGCTGCGCGTTGGCTGCAGCGCTTCCTGCCTGCTCGCGCAGCACGACGGGCCAGGCGCCGGCCGGCGGTGCGCAGGCGCGGGCATTGTCCGGTGCGGGCGATTCGCGTGGTGTGGTGTTTTATCTGGAACAAACCGGAACGGTCGCCAACATCGGTGGCGTAAACGAAGACCTGCAGACCTACAAGTCGCTGTTGAAGAACTGCGAGGACGCCCATCAGCCCATCGTGGCGCTCAGCGCAGCGGACGAGGCTAAACTCGGCACGGCGCGCGTGAAGTACTGGCATGACGGCAACAACCGCAGTGCGCTGCTGATCGAGGAGTACCACCCGGATGCATCGGCCTCGAACGGAGTGGCATTGTGCGCATTCCGTCTCGGGCGCGCGGTCGATCTGTCCATAGTGAACGGCGACCGCATGTATGGGCTGGATCTGGTCAAGCGTACCGGCGAAGTGCAGATCATCCCGACGGGGACCGCGCTGGGCACGCCCGCAGATCCGCCGGACTGGAACCAAATGGCGGCGGCGGGAGTTCGCAAATCCGGCAGTGGTGGCTTTGCCGGACAGGCCTGCACGGTCATGAAAGACGACATGGGGCAGTCGACGTATTGCGTTTGGTCCGGTGGCGCGAAATGGGGATACGGGGTTCAGGCTCCCGAAGAATTTCCCACGAAGCTGGAGGGCCATACACCTGTGTTCTGGTCCAGGTCGGACAACGGCGGCAACGGGTTTTCCACTACCGATTTCGTGGTGGGGCGCTTGCCAGATACCGGCATTTTCGATATTCCCCGGGATATCCGTATCAAGAACATGGATGGGCCGTGAGGGACACGGGCATTCCTCATGCAGTGGCCACAGGCGATGCGCGCAAAGTTCCGGATGAAACCTGCGTGGCCTGCGCCGAAAGATGCGGGCAAACAGTCCCGACCCTTTCAAGCCTGCGCTTGCGCTTGTGTCGAAACAGGGTACGCCGGCGGTGGCTGCTTGCCTGGCGCGGGTGCCTGGTTGCATTAATATGATGCGTAGCTTCACACGTGGAGTCTTGCATGCAGACACTGCTGCGATCCAAGGCCAATCCCGCGGATGAATTGAGCTCTGCTGGTTTGCGCACATTCTTCCGGCTGGCCGGACACTGGAAGCTGCGCGTCGCCGAACAGCGCAAGCTGCTCGGCGATCCGCCCGAGTCCACGTTCTACAAGTGGAAGCGCGAGCAGGACGGCAGCCTGGGCCGCGACACGCTGGAGCGCATCAGTTATCTGCTGGGCATCTGGAAGGACCTGCAGATCCTGTTCCCCGATCCCGCGCAGGCCGATGCGTGGTTGCGCAAGCCGAACACCGCATCGCTGTTTGGCGGACACTCGGCGCTGGAACGCATGCTGTCGGGCAACGTGGCCGACCTGTTCGTGGTGCGCCAGTACCTGGACGCGCAGCGCGGCTGAAGCCGCGCCGCGGCGCCGGTCGCGCTCCGCGAGATCGTTTGCTGCCACGCTTCCCGCCCCCGGCCACGAGGAACATACGCGCCATGGATACCCGCGATGCCCGCTGATCTGCCGCCCGTCCGGCGCATCCGCTGGAACCAGGCCTTTCGCATCGTGCCCAGCCGCTTCCCGCCGGTGGGCGTGTACGACCGCATCGCCGATCCGGCGGACCTCGAGGCAGTGTTCGCCATCGAGGCGTTGACCAACCCGCGCCTGCGCGAGGAGGCCGGCGCGCTGAAGCTGGTGCCGAAGGAGCATCGCATCAGTGGCCCGGGCAGCACGCCGGTGATGGCCGCCTTCACCCACCTGAACCCGGAAGGCAGCCGTTTTTCCGACGGCAGCTGGGGCGTGTTCTACGCCGCGCACAACGTGGCCACCGCCGTGGAGGAAACGGTCTATCACCGCGAGCGTTTTCTCGCCGCCACCGCCGAACCGGCCTGCGACATCCAGATGCGCTGCTACCGTACCCGCGTCGACAGCCGCCTGCACGACATCCGCGGCGGCTGGAAACAGGAGCACGATCCGGATACTTATGCGGCGAGCGTGAAACTGGCACGCATGCTGCGCGAGGCCGGTTCCAATGGCATCGTCTACGACAGCGCGCGGCACCGGGGCGGCGAGTGCCTGGCCGCGTTCCATCCCGACGTCGTCGCACCCTGCGTGCAGGCGCAGCACCTGGTCTACCGCTGGGATGGTGGACGCATCGCCAAGGTGCTGGAAGTGAGCGAAATGAAGCGGTCCGGATCGTAGGACGTGCGTATCCGGCGCACACATGCTGTTTGCATCGCCTGGACGCCAGACCTGGAATTGTGATGCGGCGCCGGCAGCCACTGCGGCATGCTTGCCATCGTCATCAACGGAGTCATTCACGGAGCGCCATGAAAATCCTGCTATCACTGATGCTCGCCCTGGTTTCGTGCGTGGTGTGCGCTGGCGAAGCCCCGCATGCGTACTGGAACCCGGCCATCGCGGCTTTCGAGGCCGCCGATCGCGCCAATCCGCCACCGCGGGATGCGGTGCTGTTCATCGGCAGCTCGTCGATCGAGCACTGGAAATCCGTCGCCGCGGATTTCCCGGAAGTGAAGGTGATCAACCGCGGCTTCGGCGGTTCCGAGATCGGGGACTCCACCTGGTTCGCCGATCGCATCGTGGCGCCATACCATCCGCGCGCCATCGTGATGTATGCCGGCGACAACGATATCTACTATGGCCACACCCCGCAGCGGGTGCGGGACGACTTCGCGGCCTTCGTGCGCAAGGTGCGCTCGTTCGATCCCGGCGTGCCGGTGGCGTTCGTGGCGATCAAGCCCAGCATGGCGCGCCGGTCGTTGCTGCCGCAGATCAGGCAGGCCAACGCGCTGGTGCGCGAATACGCCGCCGCGCAGAAAGGCGTGAGCTATATCGACGTATTCACGCCGATGCTGGGCAAGGACGGCCAGCCGCAGCAGAAATGGTTCGGGGCGGACGGCCTGCACATGAACCGCCGCGGCTACGAGTTGTGGATCGGCTTGCTCAAGCCCTGGGTGGATACGCACGGGCGTTGATGCTGGGGCCGCGTGTCCGGAGCCGATCTTGACCGCGGACGTGCCCCGGCCTGCAACGGCGCCATGCGGCTTCAGGGCCTGTCCACGATCTCCGCACGCCGCGCGACGGCAAACCGAAGGGCCGGGTCCGTTTGCCCAGCTGCCTGCGTCATCGCCCGGTCGTGGACGGACGTCCACTTGCTCGTTCTTCCCTGGCCTGCGCGCAAACAGTTCCCGGTGCGAGCCACGCGGAGACATTGAGGCTCTCTGCCTGCCGGCATGACGCCGGAAGCCGCCGGGCGGGAACGCAGCCGGCTTCCGGCGCACGAGGCGATACGGCGCGTCGGTGTGCCAGGCAGGGGCTAGCACCCGTCAATTAAATGCGATAGATTCTCATTCGCAAATTTGATGCGGGCCGCGGCAGGAGCCGAGGCCCGGCAGACCACTCGACCGCCAGCCCAAGGACGCGTACACCGCGTCCCCTCTGCCAGCTCGTCACGCGCATCCACGCAAGGCAGAGGAACCTCCATGACATTCCGCAAGACCACGCTGGCCACCCTGGTGTGTGCCGCATTGGCGTGCCCGGCATTCGCTGCCGAACCCGCTGCGCCATCGACGGCCAGCGCCACCGAGCTGCCGCGGATCAAGGTCACCGCCACCGCACCCACGATCAAGCTGGATGTGCCGGGTACCGTTTCGGTGATCAACCGCGTGCAGATGGATCGCCACCTGGTGACCACCATCCGCGACCTGGTGCAGTACGAGCCGGGCGTCTCGGTGATCGGCACGGCCGGCCGCTTCGGCCTGGACAGCTTCAACATCCGCGGCCTGTCGGGCAACCGCACGCAGATCGAGATCGACGGCGTGTCGATGCCCGCCTCGTTCGGCGCCGACGTGGCCGGCGGCAGCTTCCGCGCCGGGCGCAACTTCATCGACCTGGACGATATCAAGCAGGTGGAGATCGTGCGCGGACCGGCGTCGGCGCTCGATCCGTCCGATGCGCTGGGCGGCATGGTGCGCCTGCAGACCAAGGACCCGGCGGACTACCTCGCGCCCGGCAAGGACACCTATGTCGCGCTGAAGGAACAGTACGACAGCGTCGACCGCAGCCTGGCCTCGACCGCCACCCTGGCCGGCGGCGATGCGCGCAACGGCGTGCTGCTCGTGATGAACCACCGCGAAGGCCACGAGACCGCGAATGAGGGCGACGTCGGCGGCAGCGGCGCCGCGCGTACGCGGCCCGATCCGCTCGACTACCGCCTCGACAGTTTCCTCGGCAAATACGTGCACACCGCCGACAGCGGCCGCACCGACCGGGTGATCGTCGACGGTTCGCAGATGCGCACGGACACCAACAGCCTGTCCGACCTCGATCCTGCGCAGGGCACGCACTACTACGACTCGCAGGACGAAGACATGCGCGTGCGCGCCAGCGTGGGCCAGTGGTTCCCGCAATTGAACGCCGCGCTGGCCGACACCCTGGACTGGAACGCGTACTGGCAGCTCAGCCGCACCCGCACCCGCACGCAGACCGACGCCATCAGCCAGGACATGAGCGATTACGGCGCGCCGCTGGCGCGCTTCTACGACAACCTCCCGCTGCAGGAATCGGTGGCCGGCGGCCGGCTGGTGGCGGTCAAGCACCTGAACGAGGGCGGCGCCGTCGCCCAGACCATCAGCTACGGCGTGGAAGCCTCGCACACCAAGGCGCGTTCCGAAGTGGACGGCTACGGCGTCAACGAGCTGACCGGCGCGAGCGGCAGCAGCGGCGCCTTCCTGCCCGGCAACTATCCCTTGCACCTGATCCCGGAAAGCAACACCAACCGCTACGCGCTGTTCGCCCAGGACGAACTGGCCCTGTTCGACGGCCGCCTCACGGTCACCCCGGGGCTGCGTGCCGACCGCTACGAGTACAAGCCCGACAACGATCCGCTGTACCAGGCCTACAACCCCGGCTTCGTGCAGGCCGACTACGAGCAGAACCACGTCTCGCCCAAGCTCGGCGCGGTATGGCATTTCAACGACGCGCTGAGCGTGTACGCCAACTACGCCTACGGTTTCCGGCCGCCGCTGTACAGCGAGATCGCCGGCTCGTGGAACGAGCAGCCGATCCCCGGCATCAACATTGCCTTCCTGCCGAACCCGAACCTCAAGGCCGAGACCAGCCGCGGCGCGGAAATCGGTTTCCGCGGCAAGGGCGACGCCGGCTGGTTCAGCGTGGACGCCTACTACAACCGCTACCGCAACTTCATCTGGTCGGGTTACGAACTGAATCCGGCGGACGTGCCGGCCTGGGCCCAGCAGATGTCGCCGGGCGCGTTCTTCAGCGAGTACTTCCGTGCGGTCAACACACGCAAGGCCACCATCAAGGGCATCGAGGCCAGCGGCGTGCTGCGGCTGGACGATTTCGCCGAGGTCTTGCAGGGTTGGTCGCTGCATGGCAGCGCGGCGGTGGCCAGCGGCGAACTGATCCAGCCCGGCGACACCGGCTACAGCCCGCTCAACACCGTCGACCCGGCCAAGCTGGTGCTGGGCGTCAGCTACGACGCCACGAACTGGGGCGCCGAGCTGGTCGGCACCGCCGTGCGCCGCCACAGCCGGCTCAGCGACCCGACCACGTTCCGCCCGCCGGGCTACGGCACGCTCGACTTCTATGCGCACTACACGCCGGTCGAGAACCTGGAGCTGTACGCCGGCATCGGCAACCTCACCGGCCGCAAGTACTGGGACTGGGGCAACTTGAACGGCGGCGCGCTGGGCAACCTGGTCAGCGGCAACGGCCTCAACGACGCCGGCCCCGGCAGCCTGCCGGTCGACCGCCTCACCATGCCCGGCCGCAGCATCAGCGTGGCCGCGAAGCTCGCCTTCTGAAGGAGAATCCGCGATGTTGAACGTATCGACGATGGCGGCCGGCCGCATGCCTCCCCCGCAGCTGCAGGAAGCCTGGCGGAAATTGCGTCGCGACGAACCCAACCTGCGCGCGCGCGACCTGGCCGAGCGCCTCGGCGTCAGCGAAGGCGAACTGGTCGCCAGCCGCTGCGGCGACGGCGTGGTGCGGCTGGACGGACCGTGGGCCGAGCTGATCCGCGCGCTGCCCGCGCTGGGGCGGGTGATGGTGCTCACCCGCAACGACAGTTGCGTGCACGAAAAGAAGGGCTGTTTCGACCATGTCGACCTCGGCCCCGTGATGGGCGTGGTGTTGAACGCTGCGATCGACCTGCGCATCTTCCTCAAGCACTGGCAGCACGGCTTCGCAGTCAGTGAGGCATCGCGCGGACGCCAGCTCGACAGCCTGCAGTTCTTCGACGCCGACGGCTGCGCGGTGCACAAGGTGTACCGCACCGACGACACCGACCTGGAAGCATGGCGCGGTCTGGTCGGCCGCTTCACGGCGGTGGAGCAGTCGCCATGGCTGCAGGTGCGCCCCGTGGACGATCCGCTGCCGCGCCTGCTCGACGACGCGGCGGTGGACGCGGAAAGCCTGCGTGCCGGCTGGCGCGCGTTGCGCGACCCGCACGACTTCTTCGCGCTGCTGAAGAAACACAAGGTGACGCGGGCGCAGGCGCTGCGCCTGGTCGGCGCCGAGTTCGCGCGGCCGGTCGGCGGCCAGGCGATCCGCCACGTGCTGGAATCGGCCGCGGCGAACGCGCTGCCTATCATGGTGTTCACCGGTTCGCCCGGCGTGGTGCAGATCCACACGGGTCCCGTACGCAACATCCAGGCGATGGGGCCGTGGCTCAACGTGCTGGACGAGGATTTCAACCTGCACCTGCGCGTAGACCATATCGCCGAGAGCTGGGTGGTGCACAAGCCCGTGCCGGAAGGCGTAGTCACCTCGCTGGAGCTGTACGACGCCAGGGGCGGCCAGATCGTGCAGGTGTTCGGCGAACGCAAGCCCGGCATTCCCGAGCGCAGCGACTGGCGCGCCTTGGCCGACAGCCTCGGGGCCGGACCATGAAGCGCGCCGTATTCCCGTTTGCCCCGCCTGGCGGCGGCGGAGCCGGACACCGACGCTGGTTGCTGGCGGCGGCGTGGCTGCTGCCTATGTTCGCCATGGCCGCCACCACGCCCGCGCCTGCGCGCATCGTGGCGCTGGGTGGCGATATCACCGAGATCGTCTACGCGCTGGATGCGCAGCAGGCCCTGGTCGGCGTGGACAGCACCAGCGAATGGCCGGCCGCGGCGAAGCAGCTGCCCGATGTCGGCTACGTGCGTCAGCTTTCCGCCGAAGGCGTGCTGTCGCTGCGCCCCGGGCTGGTACTCGCCACTGCCGACGCCGGACCGCCGCAGGCGCTGGCGCAGCTGCGCGAGGCCGGCGTGCGCATCGAGCAGATGCCGCTGTCGCACACCCCGGACAGCGTGCTGGACAAGGTGCGCCGCATCGGCCGCGTCCTCGGCCGCGAGGATGCGGCGGAGCGCCTGGCGCAGCAGCTGCAGGCCGACTACGCCACGCTCGCCGGGCGCGTGGCCGGGATGTCCTACCGCCCGCGCGTGGTATTCCTGCTCTCGGCCGGCTCCGGCAGTCCGATGGCGGCGGGGCGCGATACCGCCGCCGCGCACGCGATCGCCCTGGCGGGCGGGGTCGACCCGGCGGACGGCTTCGCCGGCTACAAGGCCTTGTCGGCCGAGGCGCTGGTGGCGCTGGCGCCGGACGTGATCGTGCTGATGGACGAGCGGGCCGATGCGTTGGGCGGTGCCGGGGGCGTGCTGAAACTTCCCGGCGTGGCGCAGACGCCCGCTGGCCGCGCGCATCGCATCGTGTTCGTGGACGGCCAGGCGCTGCTTGGCTTCGGGTCGCGCAACGCGGGGCAGGAGCTCGCCTTGCAGCGTGAGCTAGCCGACGTACGGCCATGAACGCCGTTGCGCTGCCCCGGTTGCGCACCCGCTCCACCTGGCACTTCGCGCTGGCCGGCCTCGCCGGCCTGCTGCTCCTGGCCGTCGTGGCGGGCATGGCCTGCGGCGCGATGCGCCTGAGCGCCGGCGAAGTGACCGGCGCGCTGTGGCGCTGGCTGGCCGGCCGCCCGGCGCAGGGCGACGACATGGTGGTGCTGATGCTGCGCCTGCCGCGCGTGCTGATGGCCGCGCTGGTCGGCGCCGCGCTGGCGGTGAGCGGCGCGGCCATGCAGGGGCTGTTCCGCAATCCGCTGGTCGAGCCTGGGCTGGTCGGTGTCTCGGCGGGCTCGGCGCTGGGGGCGATCGGGATGATCGTGCTGGGCGGCGGCCTGTTCGCCGCCATGCCGGCGCTGCTGGCCTCGTTCGGCATCGCGCTGGCCGCATTCGCGGGCGGCCTGGCGTCCACGCTGCTGGTGTACCTGCTGGGTCGGCGGCGGCCGGGCATGGCGATGCTGCTGCTGGCCGGCGTGGCGATCAACGCCATCGCGATGGCGGGCGTGGGCCTGCTCACCTACCTCGCCAACGAGCGCCAGTTGCGCGATCTCAGCTTCTGGACGCTGGGCAGCCTGGGCGGCACCGACTGGGTCCGGCTGGCCGCGGTGGCGCCGGCGATGCTGGTGCCGGTCCTGCTGCTGCCGCGCCGGGCGCGGGCGCTCAACGCGCTGCTGCTGGGCGAACAGGAGGCCGCATTGCTCGGCTTCAGGCCGGCGCGCCTGCGTCGCCAGTTGATCGCCCTGGTGGCGCTGGCGACCAGTGCGGCGGTGGCGATGTGCGGCGTGATCGGCTTCGTGGGGCTGGTGGTGCCGCACGTGCTGCGCCTGCTGTGGGGGCCGGACCATCGTCTGTTGCTGCCAGCCTCCGCGCTGGCCGGCGCGACGCTGGTGATCGGCGCGGACACCGTGGCGCGCGTGGTGGTGGCGCCGGCCGAGCTGCCGATCGGCGTGCTCACCGCGCTGCTGGGCGGCCCGTTCTTCCTCTGGCTGCTGCTGCGCACGCGGATCGGCGAGGCGCAGGCATGAACACCGTGGCTGTTTCCCGCGGGTGGAGCGAGCCATCCGGCGAATTGGCCGCGCACGACGTGCACCTGCGCCGCGGCGGCCGGCCTGTGCTGCAGGCGGTGAACCTGCGTGCGCAGCCCGGCCGCCTGCTGGCGCTGGTCGGGCCGAACGGCGCCGGCAAGAGCAGCCTGCTCGGCGTACTGGCCGGCCTGCTGGCGCCCACGCGGGGACAGGCCATGCTGGATGGCCGCTTGCTCGCGGAATGGCCGCCGGCGGCCTTGGCGCGGCGACGTGCGATGCTGTCGCAGCAGGTGCGCCTGGGCTTCGGTTTCCGCGTGGACGAAGTGGTGATGCTCGGCCGCAGCCCGTACGCCGTACGCCGCGACAGCCCGGCCGACCGCCGCATCGCCGAAGCCGCGCTGCACGCCGCGCACGCCTGGCACCTGCGCGGACGCGACTACCTGGAGCTGTCCGGCGGAGAACAGCAACGCGTGCAGCTTGCGCGCGTGCTGGCCCAGGTCTGGGAAGGCGACGACGGCGCCCGCTGGCTGCTGCTGGACGAGCCGGAGGCCGGGCTGGACATCGCGCACCAGCACTTCGTGCTGCGCCGCGCGCGCCTGCTGGCCTGCCAGGGCTACGGGGTGATCGCGGTGCTGCACGACCTCAACCTCGCCGCCCGCTATGCCGACGAGGTGGCGCTGCTGGAACGCGGCAGGCTGCTGCGGCATGGGCCGCCCGGGGAGGCGCTGGAACCGCGCGTGTTGTCCGATGTGTACGGCCTGCCGATGAGGCGGGTCGAGACCGGTGACCGCGGCTGGATATTGGCGCCGCTGTGATCGGCCCCAGCGGCGGGCCAGCCGCTTCCGTCAGGTTTTCCTGTCGCGCTCCAGGTGTCCGCAATCGGGATCGCGCGCGGGCCGGGATTCCCCCCCCCCCCGCCGAATCAGGTATCCGCGCCGGTGGCGAACCCTTCCCGCGTGCCGCGGTTGAACACGCGGTCGCCATCCAGCACATCCGCGGCGGCATGCGCAGGCTCGGCCCTGAGCCTCGCATAGATCGGCGTGAAGTCGGGGCGGGTGGCTTCGAACAGCTGCTCGAAGCTGTCGATCACGAAGTAGGTCTGCTGGTAGGTGTCGATGCGGTAGCGCGTGCTCATCACGCGCTCCAGGCCGAAGCCGATGCGGTTCGGCGCGGGCGAGTCCAGGCAGTAGATCGATTCGCCCTTGGAGCTGACGATGCCGGCGCCGTAGATGCGCATGCCTTCGCCGGTGTTGATCAGGCCGAATTCCACCGTGTACCAGTACAGGCGGGTGAGGTTCATCAGCGCCTCGGGGCCGATCCCGAACGCCTTCATGCCGCCGCGGCCGTAGGCCTGCATGTAGTCGGCGAACACCGGGTTGAGCAGCAGCGGCACGTGGCCGAACAGGTCGTGGAACAGGTCGGGCTCGCTGAGGTAATCCAGCTGCTCGGGTTTCCTGATCCACCAGCTCACCGGGAAGCGGCGGTTGGCGAGATGGTCGAAGAACACCTCGTCCGGCAACAGGCCTTCCACCGCCACCAGCTCCCAGCCGGTGGCCTTGGCCAGCACCTTGTTCAAGTCGGAAAACTTCGGGATGCCGCCGTCGCCCAGGCCGAAGCGCTCCACGCCGGCGAGGAATTCCTTGCAGGCGCGCTCGGGCAGCAGCTCGCGCTGGCGCTTGTAGAGGGTGTCCCACACCTCGTGGTCGGTGCGGCTGTAGCCGGACCACGGCTGTTCGACCACGCCGGTCGCGTAGACCGGGATGTAACCGCGGTCGGTCTGCTGGTGTTCGACCTTGCGGGGCGTGTTGTGATCCATGGCGGGTTCCGGATGTGGGCGGCTCGTCATCCCGGCGCAGGCCGGAGTGACGATCAAGAGCATACGGCGAACCCGTCGCACGAAGCTTGCAAAATTGCGTATATACAATGTTATGAAGCAATATTCGTGCGTCAATGAATGCTTGTGACGGGGTATCGTGCATGACCACGCTGGATCGCATCGACCTGCGCCTGCTCGCCACGCTGCAGACCGAGGGCCGCATCACCAATGCCGAACTGGCCGAACGGGTGAACCTGTCGCCTTCGGCCTGTCTGCGCCGGCTGCAGCGGCTGGAGGCGGACCAGGTGATCACCGGCTACGCCGCCCAGGTCAACCCGCAGGCGGTGGGCCTGGGCCTGCAGGCGTTCGTGCGCGTGCAGCTGGTGAAGCACGAGGCCGAGGTGATCGAACGCTTCGTCGAGCGCGTCGGCGGCTGGGACGAGGTGGTGGCCTGCCATGCGCTCACCGGCGACATGGACTACCTGCTGCACATCTACGTGGCCGACCTCGCGGATTTCTCGCGCTTCCTGCTCGACCACCTGCTCAATGCCGCGGGCGTGGCCGACGTCAATTCCAGCTTCGTGCTGCGCACGGTGAAGCGCTCGCCTTCGCTGCCGCTGCAACGTGCGGAAAATCCCCCGTCGCCGCACAACCTCGCGGGCAACAAACGTTAGACTAACGGGCTGATGGATACCGCCACGACTTCCCCGCCGCTCCGCGATCACCTGCGCCCGCTGCGCTACCTGTGGCGCGTGCCGCTGCTGCTGCTGCATATCGTGCTGGCCGTGCTGCTGGCGGCGTTCGTGATGAGCTGGAACCGCCATCGCGTGATGCGGAACGGCCAGGAGCCGTTCGCGCACAAGCTGATCCGCTGGTGGTCGACCATGCTGATGCGCATCTTCGGCCTGCGCGCGGTGCGCGTGGGCGAGCCGCTGGCCGATCCGGTGCTGTTCGTGGCCAACCACACCTCGTGGATCGACATCGTGCTGCTGCATTCGCAGCGCGCGGCCTGCTTCGTGGCCAAGGCCGAGATCGCGCACTGGCCGCTGGTGGGCTGGCTGGCGGCCAGCGGCGGCACCATCTTCCATCGCCGCGGCAACAACCATTCGCTGGCGTCGGTGATGCAGGTGATGGTGGAGCGCCTGCGCAGCGGCCGCTCGGTGGCGGTGTTCCCCGAGGGCGGCACCGGCCACGACGGCGTGCTCAAGGTGTTCCACGCGCGCATCTTCCAGGCCGCGCTGGATGCCGAGGTGGCGGTGCAACCGGTGGCGCTGCGCTTTGCGCGCGGCGGCAGGCGCATCGTCGATGCCGGCTTCCGCGAGCACGAGAGTTTCATGGGCAACTTCCTGCGCCTGCTCGGCGGTCCGGCGATGGATGCCGAGGTGCACTTCCTGCAGCCGGTGCCGGCCAGTCCCGATGCGCGCCGCCGCATGGCCGAGCTGTCGCGCGAGCGCATCGCCGCGGCGCTGGAGAATGCCCCGCAAGAGCCGCACGCCGCATGAGCCTGCCGTGCGGAAAGGATTTCCGTCCGCCCTGGCCGCTCACCAGCGGACATATACAAACCATGCTTTCCTCCAGCGGCGTGCGCCGCCTGCTGCTGCCGCGCGCCGCGCGCGCGGTGCAGGAAGGCGCCGAGCCGGTGATGGTGGACGGCGGCGGCGGCGTGCGCCTCACCGGCGCGTACACCGCGCAGAAATCGCGCGCGCGGCCTCGCGGCCTCGCCGTGTTGTTCCACGGCTGGGAAGGCAGCGTCGATTCCACCTACGTGCTGCAGACCGGCAGCCGCCTGCTCGCCGACGGCTGGGACATCTTCCGCCTCAACTTCCGCGACCACGGCGACAGCCACGGCCTGAACGAGGCGCTGTTCCACTCCTGCCGGCTCGACGAGGTGGTGCACGCGCTGGGCGAGATCGCGGCGCGCTGGCCGGCGCGGCCGCTGGCGCTGGCCGGCTTCTCGCTGGGCGGCAATTTCGCGCTGCGCGCTGCGCTGCATACCTCGCGCGTGGGCATCCCGCTCAGCTACGCGCTGGCGGTGTGCCCGATCATCGATCCCACCGAAGGCCTGTTCTCGCTGGAGGAATCGGCGCCCTGGTTCTACCAGGCCTACTTCATGCACAAATGGCGGCACTCGCTGCTGGCCAAGCAGAAGGCGTTCCCGCAGCACCAGTATTTCGAGATGTCCGAGCTGAAGCAGGACCTGCGCGGGCTCACCGAATCGCTGGTGCGCCGGCACACCGACTTCAACTCGCTGCAACAGTACCTGGACGGCTACTCGGTGGCCGGCGACGCGCTGATGGCGATGCAGATCCCCGCCACCATCCTCACCGCGCGCGACGACCCGGTGATCCCGGTGGGCGCGTTCGAACAGCTGCGGCTGCCGCCGAACGTCGAGCTGGACATCGCCGAATACGGCGGCCATTGCGGCTTCATCCGCGGCCGCAACATGACCAGCTTCACCGACGACTACATCGCCGCGCGCTTCAACGCGCTGGCGGACGGGGCGCCGGGCCGGTAACGCGCCGTCCCGCTCAACGCTCCCGCAGTGGATCGAGCAGGCGCTTCAGCCCGTTGTGGTCGATCTCCAGCATCAACGCGAGCAGCCTGCCGAGTTCGCCGCGCGGGAAACCCTCGCGCGCGAACCAGGCGAGGTAGGCGCCGGGCAGGTCGGCGATCAGGTGGCCCTTGTACTTGCCGAACGGCATGCGCACGGTCACCAGCCGCTTGAGATCCTCGCCTTGCAGTTGATCCGGTTTGCTCATGGTGCACGCACGTTAACAGCTTCCGTAGGGCGGCCAATGCCCACCTTCATTCCTGGCGAACGGTGTCCGCCCTGCCGTCTCCTTGTCGGCACCCTTTCCCCGAAGGAGAGGGATTCACTCGCAGCACTCACGCGGATTTCAAGTCTCTCGATCCATCGATCTGCACAGTACACCCGCTGAGGCTTATGCTTTAGCGGCCTGACCTGCGCAGGATCCACTGGGTCATTACAGGCTTTTGCTGTCATTTCAGCTAAAGCCGGAAAGGAGGATGGGTTCACTCTGGATCGTGTTTTCTTTCCGGGAACTTCCGCCAGAACCTCGTAGTCAAGGCTCAAGCGCATCGAGTGGATACGCGCCTCGGGGTGGAATCATGAAGAAGTTTGCATGCAGGGCATTTGTCCTTGTCGCGGGAGTGTTGGCCGTGCCTTGTGCCATGGCGGCTGCGCCGACGGCTCCGAAGCCTCCGAAGCCTGAAGACCGTGATGTGGCGGCGTTGCGCACGCTGTGGAACAACTATCAGCAAGCCGTCGCGACAAAGGACGCGCCTGCCTTGCTCGCGATGTATGCGAACGGGGATGTCCCCGTGATCGGCGGGATCTCCCAGAAGTCCTATGTGGTCATCAGTGCCGCGAACAAGCAGCCGGTGCCACGCACGGTTTCCAGTACCGCGAAGGAAGACGTGGCGAGCGAGGTACGGATGCCGCCGGATCAGACCGAAAACCTCGACATTCACTCCGATGGCGAAGTCGGATCGGTTTCGTGGGATTACAAAGCCAAGATCGGACACGGCCGGACCATCTGGACGACGGTTTACACGAACGATGGATGGAAGATTTCGTCGGTCGTTTACTCGATCAATGTTCCGGCGGCGGACAACGCTGCCACTCACGGGTAGCAAGAAACACGGGAAAACACGATCCAGAGTGAACTTCCCTCCGAGCTTCGCACCCGGCGGCCCGAGCAGAAAGCCTGGTGCAGGGAAGAAATCCACGGTGGATTAGCGATACTGCACTTCATGCGGCATGCTTTCACGCATCCCCATCCCGGATCACGCCCATGCAACTGCGCAGCGACAACTTCAGCAACAACCAGCCCATCCCCGCCGCCAACGCCTTCGGCAAGCCCGGCCACCCGGTGGCGCTGTCGGACAACCGCAGCCCGCATCTGGCATGGAAGGACGCGCCGGCCGGCACGCGTTCCTTCGTGCTCACCTGCATCGACACCGACGTGCCCAGCCGCGGCGACGACGTGAACAAGCCCGGCCGCACGGTGCCGGCCGACCTGCCGCGCGTGGAATTCGTGCACTGGCTGATGGCGAACATCCCCGAGGAGTGCGGCGAGCTGGACGAAGGCGCGTGCTGCGACGGCATCACGCCGCGCGGCAAGCGCGACCCGTTGGGGCCGCCGGGCAGCGTGCAGGGGCAGAACGACTACACCGGCTGGTTCGCGGGCGATGCCGAAATGGGTGGCGACTATCTCGGCTACGACGGTCCGTGCCCGCCGTGGAACGACAGCATCGTGCACCACTACCACTTCCGCATCCATGCGCTGGACGTGGCCGAGCTGGATCTGCCGCGCGGCTTCACGCTGGCCGAATTGCGCGCGGCGATGCGCGGCCACGTGCTGGCCGAGGCAGGCCTGGTCGGCACGTATGCCATCCATCCCGTGCGCGGGGTGTGACGGCAAATGTTATGTGTCATGCGGAGATCGTGAACGGGTGAACGGGCTCCATGCGCCCCTTCACGCGCAGATGGCAGCCATTGTGGATGAATGGCGACACGCGGCCGGACGAGTCGCGGCATGCATTCGTTCAAGAGGGCAAGGCCATGCTTCACTACGCACTGGTATTCCTGATCGTCGCCATCATCGCTGCGGTGCTCGGCTTCGGCGGCATCGCGGGCACGGCGGCCGGGATCGCGAAGATTCTGTTCATCGTATTCCTGATCCTGGCGATCATCTCTTTCCTGCGCCGCGCGAAATGAACCGTGGCGCGATGCGCGGCGAACCGGCATTCTTCCGCATGAGCTCCGTGGAGACAGCATGAACAAGCAGGCAGCAACGACCGAAAACGGCACATCCAGCCGCATCGACGAAGGCGCCGAGCGCGTCAAGCAGGCCACCACCAGCGCGGTCGCCAGCACCAAGGAGGCGGTGGAGCGCGCCGCCGACCACGTGGAGGAAAGCCTGCACCGCGCCACCGACAAGGTCGCTGCCGGTGCGCACCGCGCCAGCGACAAGCTCGACGAGGCGGGCGAGCGCGGCCGCGCCGCCTACGACGCCACGATGGACCGCGCCGACGAATGGCTGGATCAGGTGCGCGACTACGTGCGCGAGAAACCAGTGCAGGCGGTGGCGATCGCACTGAGCGCGGGCTGGCTGCTCGGCCGCCTGCTCCGGCGCTGATCCCGCATGCAGGAGGATGCCGGACGCGGGCAGGATCGCGCGACGGCGCCGGAGTCCCCGGCGCCGTCCTCGTCTCTGCTGGATGAACTAGGCCGGCTTGCCCGCGCGTTGCGGCGGCTGTTCGGCGCGCAACTGCAGCTGCTGGCGGCCGAGCTGGGGCTGGCGCGCAGCGCGGTGTCGTGGCTGCTGGCGGCCGCCCTGGCCGCCACCGTGGCCGGCGTGGCGCTGGGCCTGACCCTGCTTGGCCTGGTCGGCGTGCTGCTGGCCACCTGGTTCCATTCCTGGATCTGGGCGCTGCTGGTGCTGGCGCTGCTGCAGGCGCTGCTGCTGGCGGGCGCGATCGGTCTGTTCCGCCGCTGCATGCACTGGATGAGCCTGCCTGCCACGCGCCACGAATGGAGTGCGATGATGCGCGAGACGCTGCATCGCGCCGAGCGCGACGCCGACGGCGACGGCGGGACATCGGGGGAGGACAAGCCATGAGTCTGTTCGGGAAAATCGGCAAGGTGCGCGCGGCACAGGCGCGGGTGGCCGCGCACCGCACGGAACTGGCGGTGCCGGCCGCAGCCCTGCTGGCGCGCGGGGAACGGCATCCGCTGCTCGTGCTGGGTGCGGCGGGCGGCGCGGGTTTCGTGCTCGGCAGCCTCGACGTGCACCCGCTGCGCGTGCCGGGACTGGGCCCGCTGCTGCGCGGCGGCTTCGCCGAGGTGGTGGCGCACGGCGCGCGCCTGCTTGCCGAGGTGGCGGCCGGCAACCTCGGCGACGCTGACGCATGAACGACCCCCTGCCGACGCTTGGGCCCGGCGAGGGCGGCGAGGCCGTGCTGCCCGCGGCACCGGCGCCCGCGGTGCACTTGTCGCGCGGCCGCTTCGCGCGGCGCAGCGCGCGCGGCGTGCGCCGCCACCTGCGCGCGATCCGCGTGCTGCTCGATGCGCTGCTGCTGCTGGCGCTGCTGTACACGGTGACGCTGTGCAAGGCGTTGCTGATTCCGCTGGTGCTCGCGGCCTTCATCGGCCTGGCCCTGAACCCGATCGTGGCCGGCGCCGCCCGCTGGGGCGTGCCGCGCTGGCTGGGCGCCAGCGTGCTGATGCTGGCGTTGATCGGCGGCATCGGCACCGGCATCGCCCTGCTCACGCCGCCGGCGCTGGACTGGTTCCACGAGGCGCCGACTACGATCCGCCGCTTCGTGCCGAAGCTCGAACACATCACCCAGCCGCTGGAGGCGGCCAACCGCGCCACCCAGACCCTGGTCAACGGCCACCCGGTGCGCGTGCGGCCGCAACCGGCCGACGTGGCGGTGAGCGCCTGGGACGTGGTGTCGACGGCGCCGAAGGTGCTGGCGGCGATCCTCACCGTGGTGCTGCTGGTGTTCTTCTTCCTGGTCTACGGCGACCTGCTGCTGCGCCGCCTGGTGGAGATCGGGCCGGATTTCCGCTACAAGCGCCAGGCGGTATCGGTGGTGCGCGGCATCCAGCACGAGGTGTCGCGCTACATCCTCACCACACTGCTGATCAACATCACGCTGGGCGCGCTCACCGCCGGCCTGCTGTGGCAGTTGCGCATGCCCGACCCGCTGCTGTGGGGCGCGGTGGCGATGTTCGCGAACTTCATTCCCTATGTGGGCGCGATCGTCACCACCACCGTGCTGCTGCTGGTGGGCCTGGCGCATTTCGACGACATCGGCCATGCGCTGCTGCCGGCGCTGTGCTTCACCGGGCTCACCGCGTTCGAAGGCAACCTGGTGACGCCGCTGATCCTGGGTCGCCGCATGCGCCTCAGTCCGATCGCGATCCTGATCTGGCTGCTGGTGTGGGGCTGGCTGTGGGGCATCCCCGGCGCGCTGCTCGCGGTGCCGATGCTGACCAGCGCCAAGCTGATCGCCGGCCATGTGCGCGGCTGGGCATGGTTCGGGCACATGGTGCAGCGTTAGAGCCTGTTCAATGTCTCCGCATAGCCCGCGCCGGGAGTTGTTTGCGCGCAGGCCAAGGAAGAGTGAAGGAATGGACGTCCGTCCACGACTGAGGGATGACGCCGGCATGCGCGCAAACAGACCCGGCCCTTCGGGTTGCCTTGCCATGGCCGCCATGCATCACGCGCGGCTTGACCTGCCAGCCAGGCAGGCGTTGCGCCACGCACTACCACCTGGCGGCCATGGCAAGGCAACGCGGGCTACGGGGAGACTTTGAACAGACTCTTGAGCCTGTTCACCACGCGATGCGCTGGCCGTCGCGCAGCAGCGCGCCGTTGATGCCCGGTTCGGGCAGGCAGGCGGCGGCCACGATGCCGGCGGCGCCGCGTTCCACCGGGCCGCCGCCGGGGCCGCCGAGGCCGGTGGCGATCCAGCCGGGGCAGACCGCGTTGACCAGGATGCCGCTGCCGGCCAGTTCGGCGGCGAGCGCGCGGGTGTAGGCGTTGAGCGCGGCCTTGGAGACGCGGTAGGCGGGGTAGCCGATGGCGTCGGGCGCCATGCTGGCCGCGCAGCCGCTGGTGACGTTGACGATGCGGCCGTAGCGGTGCCGGCGCATCAGCGGCAGCAGCGCGCCGCACAGTTGCCAGGCGCCGAGCAGATTGGTTTCCAGCGCCGCGCGGACGCTGTCGGCTGCGGCGGTCTCGGCGCGCGCTTCGCGGTCGGCGTGGCCGCCGGCGTTGTTCACTAGCACGTCGAGGCGGCCGTGCTCGTGTTCGATCCACGCGGCGAGTCCGGCGATCTGCTGCGCGTCGGTCACGTCGAGCGGCACGGCGGTCACGTCGCCTTCGATCTGCCTTGCGGCCGGCCGTCCCCGGGCAAGATCGCGCGCGCCCAGCAGCACGCTGTAGCCGCGTGCGGCGAGCTGGCGCACCACCTCGAAGCCCAGGCCGCGGTTCGCGCCGCTGACCAGGGCCACGCGGTGCACAGGTGATGGTAGTGGCGCATCCGTCACTGCCCGCTGGCGCGCCGTGCTCATGGCACGGCCGCCACCGGGGTGGCAACCGGCGCGCAGCGCGCGTCGTCGCCACAGGCCTGCCAGCCGCCGCCTAGCGCCTTGTACAACGCCACCGCGCGGGTATCGATCGCAGCCTGCCCCTGCGCCAGCGCGTCGTCCGCGGCGAGCTGCACGCGTTCGGCGTCCAGCAGTTCGAGGTAGCCGGTGGCGCCTTGTTCGTAGCGCACCTTGGCCAGCTCGGCGGCGCGGCGGCTCTGTTGCGCCTGGGCGATCAGTTTCTCGACGCGCTGGTGTTGCAGGTTGTAGCCGACCACCGCATTGTCGACGTCCTCGACCGCCTCCAGCACGGTGCGCTGGTAGTTCGCCTGCGCCGCGTCGGTGCGCGCCTCGGCGGCGTGCAGGTTGGCGCGCACGCGCTGTACGTTGAGGCCGTCCCAGCTGATGCTGGGGGCGATCGACCAGGCGCGGGTGGACGGACCGCCGAAGTCGTTGCTGCGCCCGGCTAGGAAGCCGAGGAAGCCGCCCAGCGAGAGGTGCGGGAAGAAATCCGCCTTGGCCACGCCGATGCGCGCGGTGGCGGCGGCGTATTCGCGTTCGGCGATGCGCACGTCGGGGCGGCGCGCCAGCACGTCGCCGGCGGCGCCGATCGGCAGCACGGCGTCGATCGGCTGGAAGGTCCCGGGCGAGACGTCGACGTTCAGCGCGCCGGGCTGTTCGCCCAGCAGCACGGCGAGCCGGTACGTGTCGGCGTGCGCCTGCATGTCGAGCAGGGGCAGCTGCGCCTGTGCCGCGCTCAACTGTGCCGCGGCGCTGGCCACATCCTGGTCCGAGGCGGTGCCCACCTCGGCGCGGGCGCGGATCAGCTTCAGCGTGTCCTGCTGGTTGGCGATGTCGCGGCGGGCGATGTCCTGCCGCTGCTGCGTGCCGCGCAGGTCGAAGTAGTTGCGCGCCACTTCGGCGAACAGGCTCACCTGCGCATCCTGCAGCGCGGCCTCGCTGGCGCCGAGATCGGCGCGCGCGGCTTCCACCGAACGGCGTACGCCGCCGAACAGGTCGATTTCCCAGCTCGCGTCGAAGCCGGCCTGGTAGGCGGTCACCGTGCTGCGCAGGTCGCTGAAGCCGGGCTGCTGCTCGCGGCTGCGCGTGTACGAGACGCCGGCCTGCACGTCGGGCAGGTACTGCGACTTCGCGCCGCCGAGCAGCGCGCGCGATTCGGCGAGGCGCGCCACCGCGATGCGCAGGTCGAGGTTGTTCGCCGCCGCGCGCTGGATCAGCGCATCCAGGGTGGGGTCGCCGAACTGCTTCCACCACTCGGCCTGGAACTGCGCGGCGCTTTCGCGCGCCGCGTCCAGTCCCTGCAGCTGCGGCGTCGGCGTGGCCGGCTTGTGGTAGTTCGGGCCCACGCTGACGCAACCGGCCAGAGCGAGCGCGGCGAACAGTGCGGTCGCCTTGCCCGTCATGCCTGCGAAGGCAGGACAAAAGCGCGCTCCGCGCGCGTTGAACAGCCGAAGGCTGGCCCCGAAGGGGCGAGCGTAGCGAGTCATCCAGCGCTTTTGGGCAATCGTAGGCGCGGCTGCTGGACCCCGGCCTGCGCCGGGGCGACGAGCAAGCGCGGATGGCTGCGTATCAACAAAGATCGATTTCATCTCAATGGCCCTCCAGCGCCGGCAGTGCGTTCGCCTGCGCGTGCTTGCGCGCTTCGCGGCGTTCCACCAGGGCGCGAATCACGACGTAGAACAGCGGGGTGTAGATCAGCCCGAACAGGGTGACGCCGAGCATGCCGGAGAACACCGCCACGCCCATCGCGTGGCGCATTTCCGCGCCGGCGCCGTGCGAGGTGACCAGCGGCACCACGCCCATGATGAAGGCGATCGAGGTCATCAGGATCGGGCGCAAGCGCAGCCGAGCCGCTTCCAGCACCGCCTCGTGGCGGCTCATGCCTTCGTGCTGGCGTTCGCGGGCGAACTCCACGATCAGGATCGCGTTCTTGCAGGCCAGGCCCACCAGCACGATCAGGCCGATCTGGGTGAAGATGTTGTTGTCGCCGCCCGACAGCCACACGCCGGCGATCGCGGAGAGCAGCACCATCGGTACGATCAGGATCACCGCCAGCGGCAGCGACCAGCTCTCGTACAGCGAGGACAGCACCAGGAACACCAGCAGCACGCACAGCGGGAACACCAGCACCGCGGTGTTGCCGGCGAGGATCTGCTGGTAGGTCAGGTCGGTCCACTCGAAGCTCATGCCGTTCGGCAGGATCTGCTGCGCCAGCTTCTCCATTTCCGCCTGCGCCTGGCCCGAGCTGTAGCCCGGCGCCGGGCCGCCGTTGATCTCGGCGGTGGGATAACTGTTGTAGTGCTGCACGCGGTCCGGCCCGGCGCCGTGCGTCACGGTGACGAAGGAGCCCAGCGGCACCATCTCGCCGCGCGCATTGCGCGTCTTCAGCTGGCTGATGTCCTGCAGGTCGTGGCGGAACTGCGGCTCGGCGGACAGGTTCACCTGGTAGGTGCGGCCGAAGCGGTTGAAGTCGTTGACGTAGAGCGAGCCGAGGTAGGCCTGCATGGTCTGGTACACATCGCCCAGGTCCACGCCCTCGGCCTTGGCCTTCTCGCGGTCCACGTCCACGTCGACCTGCGGCACGTTCACCTGGAAACTGGAGAACAGCCCGGCCAGCGCGGGGTCCTTGCGGCTCGCCGCGATCAGGTTCTGGGTCTGCTTGTACAGCTCGTCGAAGCCGAGCTGGCCGCGGTCCTCGATCTGCATGCGGAAGCCGCCGATCGTGCCCAGGCCCATCACCGGCGGCGGCGGGAAGATCGCGATGTAGGCGTCCTGGATGGCGGCGAACTTCGCGTTCAGCGCACCGGCGATGGCGCCGGCGGAAAGATCCGCGCTGCGCCGCTCGTCGAACGGCTTCAGCGTCACGAACACGATGCCGGCATTGGTGCTGTTGGTGAAGCCGTTCACCGACAGGCCGGGGAAGGCCACCGCGCTCTGCACGCCGGGCTGCTTCAGCGCGATCGCGCTCATCTGCTTGATGACGTCCTCGGTGCGGTCCAGCGAGGCGGCGTCGGGCAGCTGCGCGAACGACACCAGGTACTGCTTGTCCTGGGTCGGCACGAAGCCGGTGGGCACGTGCCAGAAGCCGAACGCGGTGAGCGCGATCAGCGCCGCGTACACCACCAGCGCGGCCGCGCCCTTGCCCTGCAGCTTGCGCGTGCCTTCCACGTAGCGTTCCGCGCCGCGGTGGAACAGGCGGTTGAACGGACGGAACAGCCAGCCGAACAGACGGTCGATGGCGCGGGTGAGGCGATCCTTCGGCGCGCCGTGCGGCAGCAGCAGGATCGCCGAAAGCGCCGGGCTCAGGGTCAGCGAGTTGAACGCCGAGATCACCGTGGAGATCGCGATGGTCAGCGCGAACTGGCGGTAGAACTCGCCGGTGAGGCCGCTGATGAAGGCGGTGGGGATGAACACCGCGCACAGCACCAGCGCGGTGGCCACGATCGGCCCGGTGACCTCGCGCATCGCCTTGCGCGTGGCTTCCTTTGGCGTCTGCCCCAGCTCGATGTGGCGCTCCACGTTCTCCACCACCACGATGGCGTCGTCCACCACGATGCCGATCGCCAGCACCATGCCGAACAGCGACAGCGCGTTGAGCGAGAAGCCGACCACGTACATCACCGCGAAGGTGCCGATCAGCGACACTGGCACCGCGATCAGCGGAATGACCGAGGCGCGCCAGGTCTGCAGGAACAGGATCACCACCAGCACCACCAGCAGGATCGCCTCCAGCAGGGTGTGCGCCACCGCCTCGATCGAACCGCGCACGAATACGGTCGGGTCGTACACGATGTGGTAGTCGATGCCTTGCGGGAACTCCTGTTTCAGCTGCGCCATCGCGGCGCGCACCTCATTGGAGATCTGGATCGCGTTGGAGCCGGGCCGGGCGAAGATCGGCATCGCCACCGCCGGCTGGTTGTCCAGCAGGCTGCGCAACGCGTACTGGTCCGAGCCCAGCTCCACCCGCGCCACGTCGCCCAGGTGCACGGTGGCGCCGTCGGCGTCGGTGCGCAGCACGATGTTGCGGAAGTCGTCGACCGTGCTGAGCCGGCCCTGGGTGTTGATGTTGAGCTGGAAGTCGGCGTTGCCGCGCACCGGCGGCGCGTTCAGCGCGCCGGCGGCCACCTGCACGTTCTGCTCGCGGATCGCGTTGGCCACGTCGCCGGTGGTGAGGCCGCGCTGGGCCAGCTTGTCCGGGTCCAGCCACACGCGCATCGAGTACTCGCCGGCGCCGAAGATCTGCACGTCGCCCACGCCGTCGAGGCGGGCCAGCACGTCCTTCACGTGCAGCCGCGCGTAGTTCGACAGGTACAGCATGTCGTAGCGTTTGTCCGGCGAGGTGAGGTGCACCACCATGGTCAGGTCGGGCGAGCTCTTCTGCGTGGTCACGCCCAGCCGCTGCACTTCCTCGGGCAGCCGCGGCAGCGCCTGCGCCACGCGGTTCTGCACTTCCACCTGGGCTTCGTTGAGGTTGGTGCCCAGCGCGAAGGTCACGGTGAGCGTCATCACGCCGTCGCTGGTCGCCTGCGAGGAGGTGTAGAGCATGCCTTCCACGCCGTTGATCTGCGTTTCCAGCGGCGTGGCGACGGTCTCGGCGATCACCTTGGGGTTGGCGCCGGGATAGTTGGCGCGCACCACCACGGTGGGCGGCACCACTTCCGGGTATTCGCTGATCGGCAGCTGGAATACTGCGATGCTGCCGGTGATCACGAACAGCAGCGACAGCACCGCGGCCATGATCGGCCGGTCGACGAAAAACTGGGCGATGTTTTTCATGGGTTTGTCTCGATGACTTCAGAGTGCCGCCCCCCTCTCCCCTCCGGGACGCGGGGAAGGGCCATGGATGGCCCTGCTTTGAGGAGCGAGGAAGAGGGTTGGGGTGAGGGGGCGGGGCTTGCCGATGCGCTCGGGCTTCGGCAATGCGTTTTGGTTCCGATGGGTAGGCGACATTTGCGCAAGAGTGGCCCCTCACCTCAGTCCTCTCCCCGTAGGGGAGAGGAAGAAAGGCAGGGTGCTCAGCCTTGCGGTTCGCGGGCGGGCTTGGAGGCCATCGCGGTGCGCTCGCTGTCGGTCGATGCTGCTGTGGTTTCCACCACCGCCTTGTCCGACGCGTCGAGGCGGTAATCCATCGCCACCTGCTGCGGATTCACCTCGGCGCCGGGGCGCACGCGTTGCAGGCCGTTCACCACCACCTCGTCGCCGGGCGCCAGGCCGCTGTCGATCACGCGCAGGCCGTGGAACAGCGCCCCGGTGCTGACCTTGCGGTACTGCACCTTGTGCTGGGCGTCCACGACGTAGACGAACTGGTTGCCGAGGTCGGTGCCCACCGCGCGATCGTCGATCAGCAGGCGCGGCTGCGGCTGGCCGCTCTGCAGGCGGATGCGCGCGTACAGGCCGGGGGTGAACAGGCCGTCCTGGTTGCCGAACACCGCGCGCAGCCGCATCGTGCCGGAGTCGGTGTGCAGCTGGTTGTCGACGAAGTCGATGCGGCCGGTGTGCGGATAGCCGCTCTCGTCGGCCAGTTCCATCGAGGCCTCGATGCGCGGGCTGTTGCCGTCATGCGTGGCCTTGGCGCGCAGGTGATCGAGCTTCAGCCAGGTGTGTTCGTCCACGTCGAAGTACACGTAGACCGGGTTCACCGAGACCACGCTGGTCAGCACGTCGTTGCTGCCGACCAGGTTGCCGGGGGTGATGTTTACGTTGCTGACGCGGCCGTCGATCGGCGCGCGCACCTCGGTGAAGCCGAGGTTGAGCCGGGCGGCGGCCAGCGCGGCATCGGCCGCGGCCAGCGTCGCGCGGGCGCTCTGCGCGGCGGTATCGAGGCGGTCGGCGTCTTCCTGCGAGGTCGCGCGCTGTTCGAGCAGGCGGCGGCCGCGCTGGGCGTTGGCCTGGGCCAGGCCCAGTTCGGCCAGGGCCTGGGTGCGGTTGGCGGCGAGCCGGTCCACCTCGGCCTGGAACGGCCGCGGGTCGATGCGGAACAGCACGTCGCCCTTGCGCACCAGCGCGCCTTCCTTGAACGCCACCGATTCCACGTAGCCGCCCACGCGCGGACGGACCTGCACACTGTCCACCGCCTGCACGCGGCCGGTGAAGTCGGCGCTGTTGCTCACCGGGCGCAGCAGGGCGCGGGCCACGGTCACTTCCGGCAGGGCGGTGCCGGCGCCGGCGGCCTGGGCATGGCTGCTGCCATGTTCGCCCAGCAGGGCCCAGCTGCCGGCGACCGCCACTACGGCGAGACCGGCCAGTATCAGTTTCTTCTTCATCTTTCGCGCTCCCTGAAGGGGGTCGTGCGGCAATGCAGCACGATGGGGAGGCGAATAATAGGTATACCGACGGGTACAGAAAAAGCCTAATTCATGAACTCCACTAGTGACAGGAAGTCATGAATGACGTCACAATGACGGTCATGGAGGATTTCTCGGCAATATCGAGCTTCGTCCGCGTGGTGGAAGCGCGCAGTTTCGCGGCCGCCGCCGTGCAACTGGGCATGACTCCCTCCGGGGTGAGCCGTGCCGTATCGCGGCTGGAAGAGCAGATCGGCGTGCGTCTGCTGTTCCGCAGCACGCGTGCGCTGCGGCTCACCGACGATGGCGAATCGTTCTACCAGCGCTGCAAGGCGATCCTGGCCGACCTCGGCGAGGCGGTGGACGCGCTGAACTACGCGCGCACCAAGCCCAGCGGCAAGCTGCGCGTGGCGGTGAACGTGTCGGTGGGCCGCGCCGCGCTGATTCCCAACTTGGCCGACTTCGAGGCGCGCTACCCAGACATCCGTCTCGAGCTGTCGATGAGCGACCGCAACATCGGCCTGATCGAGGAAGGCATCGACTGCGCGATCCGCATGGGCGAGCTGGAGGATTCCAACCTGATCGCGCGCAAGCTGGGCTATTTCAGCAACGTGCTGTGCGCCTCACCCGAGTACCTGGCGCGCCACGGCATGCCGGTCACCATCGAGAACCTGAAGCGGCACCGCTGCATCAACTACGTCTATCCCACCAGCGGCCGCGCCTACCAGTGGCAGTTCGACACGCCGGACGGCCGCATCGCGCTGGACATCGACGCCCACCTGCTGATCAACGACGGCGAGTCGGTGATCCAGGCGGCGATGGCCGGGCTGGGCATCATCCAGGTGCCGCACTGGCTGGCCGCCTGCGCGATCGGCATGGGCAAGCTGCAGGTGATCATGGAAGACACCATTTCCACCGGCTCGCCGGTGTGGCTGGTCTACCCGCAGAAGAAGCACCTCTCCGCGCGCGTGCAGGCCTTCCTGGAGTGGGTGCACGAGCTGTTCGAGCGCACCAACCTGCCGGCCTGCAAGCTGGGCATGGCGCTGCCGCCCAAGGGTGCCGCCCGCGCGCCGGGCGGCACCAACAGCAGCGTCGCTCAGACGCCGGCCGGCATCAGCAGCAGCAAGGCCGCGCCCAGCACGATGCGGTAGACCGCGAACGCCGTGAAGCGGTGCGTGCGGATGTAGCCGAGCAGCCACTTCACCGCGATGAAGCCGACGACCAGCGAGACGAGGAAGCCCACGCCCAGCGCGGTCCAGTCCTCGTGCGCCGCGCCGCCGCTCTTCCACACCTTGAGCAATTCGTAGCCGGTCGCCGCATACATGGTGGGGATGCCGACCAGGAACGCGAATTCGGTGGCCGCGGCGCGGTTGCTGGTGCCGAACAGCATCGCGGCGAAGATGGTGGCGCCCGAGCGCGAGGTGCCCGGGAACACGCCCGCCACCATCTGCGCGATGCCCACCAGGATCGCCACCGTCCAGGTCACCTCGCGGCGGTCCGGCTGGCGTGCGGCCAGCGCTTCCGCGCCGATCATCCAGAAACCGCCGATGATCAGCGCCCAGGCGATCGGCGTCACCGTCTCCGGCAGCTTGAAGCCGTAATGCGTGACGACCAGACCCAGCACGCAAGTGATCAGGAACGCCGCCACCAGCTTGAACAGGTAATCGCGCGTGCCCGGATCGCGCCATTGCGTCAGCAGCTGCCAGATGCGCTTCCAGTACACCAGGGTGATGGCGAGGATCGCGCCGGCCTGGATGCCCACGTTGAACAGGTCCGAGCGTGCGCCCAGCCAGTGTTCGGCGATCAGCAGGTGGCCGGTGGAAGAGATCGGCAGGAACTCGGTGATGCCTTCGATGATGCCTAGCAGGATGACATTGAACAGATCGGTCACGGGTGCGTTCCGTCAGGGGGAAGTCGGGCCGCGGCCGCGGCAAACGTGGTGTAGCTTAGAGCCTGTTTGCGATCTCCGCGTAGCTCGCGTTGGCTTGCTGTGGCTGTCAGGTGGTAGCGGGTGGCGCAGCGCCTGGCTGGCTGGCAGGTCAAGCCGCGCGCTGCTGCATGGCGGCCACAGCAAGGCAACCCGCAGGGCCGGGTCTGTTTGCCCGCATCCCTGCGTCATCACTTGGTCGTGGACGGACGTCCACTCCTTCGTTCTTCCTTGGCCTGCGTGCAAACAGCTCCCGGCGTGGGCCACGCAGAGATCGTATAAAGGCAGTCCGTGACATCGTGGTGTCCTGCTTCGGCGACTCCCACTCCCGTGGGGGAGACGCCGGACGGCCCGGGAAAGATCCAGTTTGGTGCAAGATTGATCCGTTTTGCCCCAATCTGGGTTGTTTCGGGCGCCGTCGCGATGTAAACCCTTGTCCACCCGGGCTTCGGGCGCATGGCATGGCCCTTGCAGCCCGTCGCACATCAACCACCATCGAGGTTCCGCCATGACTGCCCAGAAAGTGCTCGACCTGATCGTTGAACACGAGGTCGAGTTCGTCGACTTCCGCTTTGCCGACATGCTCGGCAAGCACCACCACGTCACCTTCCCGGCGCACGCCATCGACGAGTCGACCTTCGAGGACGGCAAGATGTTCGACGGTTCGTCGATCACCGGCTGGAAGGGCATCAACGAGTCGGACATGATCCTGATGCCCGACCCGGACACCGCCTACCTCGATCCGTTCAGCGCGCACACCCAGCTGGTGCTGCACTGCGACGTGCTGGAGCCGAGCACGCTGCAGGCCTACGGCCGCGACCCCCGCTCGATCGCCAAGCGCGGCGAGGCCTACCTCAAGTCCACCGGCATCGCCGACACCGCCTTCTTCGGGCCGGAGCCGGAGTTCTTCATCTTCGACTCGATCCGCTGGCAGAACGACATGGGCCGTGTGTTCTACGAGATCGAGTCCAACGAGGCCGCATGGAGCACGCGCTTCAAGTACGAAGACGGCAACATGGGCCACCGCCCCGCGGTGAAGGGCGGCTATTTCCCGGTGCCGCCGGTGGACACGCTGGGCGACCTGCGCGCCGACATGTGCAAGGTGCTGGAGTCGCTGGGCCAGAAGGTCGAGGTGCACCACCACGAGGTGGCCAACGCCGGCCAGTGCGAGATCGGCGTGAAGTTCAACACCCTGGTGCAGAAGGCGGACGAGCTGATGACGATGAAGTACGTCATCAAGAACGTGGCGCACCAGAATGGCAAGACCGTCACCTTCATGCCCAAGCCCATCGTGGGCGACAACGGCAGCGGCATGCATGTGCACCAGTCGCTCAGCAAGAACGGCGAGAACCTGTTCGCCGGCGACCTGTACGGCGGCCTCAGTCAGACCGCGCTGTGGTACATCGGCGGCATCTTCAAGCACGCCAAGGCGATCAACGCCTTCGCCAACTCCACCACCAACAGCTACAAGCGCCTGGTGCCTGGCTTCGAGGCGCCGGTGATGCTGGCCTACTCCGCGCGCAACCGCTCGGCGAGCTGCCGCATTCCCTACGTGGCCAGCCCCAAGGGCCGCCGCATCGAGGTGCGCTTCCCCGATCCGATGCAGTCCGGCTACCTGGTGTTCACCGCGCTGATGATGGCCGGCCTCGACGGCATCCTCAACAAGATCGACCCGGGCGCGCCGGCCGACAAGGACCTCTACGACCTGCCGCCGGAAGAGGAGAAGAACATCCCGCAGGTGTGCTCCAGCCTCGACCAGGCGCTGGAAGCGCTGGACAAGGACCGCGACTTCCTCAAGGCCGGCGGCGTGTTCACCGACGACTTCATCGACGCCTACATCGCGGTGAAGATGCAGGAGGTCACCCGCTACCGCGCCAGCACGCATCCGCTTGAATTCCAGATGTACTACGCTCTCTAGCAGGGGGCGCGGATGCGGCCTGTCCGCGCCTGTTGGAGCGGAATCGGGGCAACGCGAATGCGTTGCCCCGATCATTTAATGGGGAACAATCATGCGAAACCAGAACCGCCTTTCACTGGCTGTGCGTTTGGCTTTGTCGCTTGGACTTGTTTCGACCGCAGGCCTTACATGGGCGCAGGACACCAGCCAGGGCACGGGGAGTGGCCAGGAAAAAGACGCACAAGGCAGTGACACAACCCAGGCCAAGCCCGGCAACGCCAAGAATCTGCAAGCCGTGGTGGTCACCGGCTCACTGATCCGCCGCGTGGACGCCGAAACGGCCAGCCCCGTAGTCACCCTCGACAGTACCGCGCTCGCCAACAACGGCAGTCCCACCCTAGGCAATGTGCTGCAGGCGCTGCCAAGCTTCTCGGGCCTGGCCACCAACCCTTCGAACAACAGCAACGGCGGCGGCATCGCCAGCCCCACCCTGGAGGGCGGCGATGGCGCTTCCCGCCTGTCGCTGCGCGGCCTGGGCTTCACCCGCACCCTGATGCTGGTCGACGGCCAACGCCTGGCCAATCCCGACCTCAACATGATCCCGTCCAACATGATCGAGCGCGTGGACGTGCTGGCCGAAGGCGCCACCACGGCCTATGGCTCCGACGCCATCGGCGGCGTCGCCAATTTCATCCTGCGCAAGGATTTCAACGGCGGCGAGCTGAGCGTCAACGACGGCATTTCCAGCCACGGCGACGGCCAGCGCCATGGCGCCTCCTTCACCGTAGGCACCAGCGGCGAGCAGGGCAACATCGTCGGCGGCATCAACTACAACAAGTACGACCCGGTCCTGGCCAGCCAGCGCGGTTTCTCCTCGCACCAGTACTACCTGTACAGCTCCGGCCTGCAGGCGGAAGGCTCGTCCAACATCCCGACCGGCAAGGTGACGCTGCCCGCCGGGGCCCTGCAGGACCAGTTCGGCTGCAGCCGCCTGACGCGCGGTTCGGGCTCGGGCTCGTCGCTGGGCGACTACCGCTGCTTCACCAATGCGGACTATTACAACTACAACGCCTTCAACTATATCCAGACCTCGCAGGAGCGCACCGACGTCTTCGTGCTGGGCAATTACAAGATCAACGACAGCCTCACCTGGTACGTCGACGCGTTCTACAACCACACCGATTCCGCAGGCATGGACGCGCCGGAACCGACCAGCAGCAGCGATGGCTGGACGATTGCCGCCGACAACCCCAACAATCCCTTCGGCATCGCGTTCTGCAACACCAGCCTGCCCAGCTGCACGGGCGGCGCCTACAACACGCGCCTGACCGGCGCGGGCGATCGCCTGCACACGTTCGGCACCAGCACCTACGACGTGATCACCGGCTTGCGCGGCAACTTCGGCAAGAGCACCTGGACGTGGGACCTGGACGTCGACTACGGCCACTCCGAGCGCGTGCAGAAGGACTACAACGAGCTCAACGTGGCCGGCATGCAGGCCGCCATCGATGCGGGCGCCAACATCTTCGACCAGACCACGCTGCCCACCTCGGTGACCGACAACCCGGTCTACTCGAAGAACAACAGTTCCAAGCAGGTTTCGTTCAACGCCTCGGGCGAACTGTGGGATCTGCCGGCCGGCGCCGTCCAGCTCTCCGCCGGCGCGCTGTACCGCAAGGAGCAGATGGATTACCAGGTCACCAGCGACGCCATCCTCGATCCGGAGACGCTCAACTGCGGCATCGCCGCCGAGGGCTGCGCATCGCCCGGCCGGGGCAGCTTCAACGTGAAGGAGCTGTACGCCGAGGCTTTCATCCCGCTGCTCAGCGATGCGCCGTTCGCCAAGTCGCTGAACCTCGACCTGGGCATCCGCTCGTCCGACTACAACACCACCGGCACCACCACCAACAAGAAGGTGGCCATCGAGTGGAAGCCGGTCGACGACCTGCTGGTGCGCGGCACCGTATCGCAGGTGTTCCGCGCGCCGAACCTGGATGAGCTGTACGACGGCCTGACCGTGCTGAATCCGACCGTCACCGACCCCTGCCAGAACCTCAGCGCGGCGCAGCTGGCCCAGCACGCCAATCTCTGCCAGAACGTTCCGGCGGGCTACTCGGTGGGCTATGCCGCGCAGATCACCGCCTTGTACCAGGGCGGTGCGGCCGCCGGCACCAGACTGCGCCCGGAACACGGCAAGTCCTTCGACTTCGGCCTGGTGTACTCGCCCAGCTGGGCCACCGGCCTGTCGGGTACGCTGGACTTCTGGCGCATCAATTTGTCCGACTACCTGCAGGCGGTCAGCGCGCAGACGGTCCTGAACGTTTGCGCGGCCGACGACGCCAGCCCGTACTGCGCGTACATCAACCGCGACCCGGCCAGCAGCGCCACGCCAGGCGCGCTCTATTACATCTACACGCCGGAAGTGAACCTGGGCAGCCTGAGCACCAGCGGCATCGACTTCAACGTCAGCTACGTGATCCCGCACTTCGACCTCGGCAGCTTCGACCCGGGCAACTTCAAGCTGACGTTCAACAGCACCTACACCGGCACCTACCGCATCGGCATGCCGGGCACGCCAAGCCAGGATTACGCCGGCACCTATTCGGCGCAGTTCGGCAACATCACCCGCTGGCGCGGCACGGCGACATTGAACTGGGTACGCGGCAACTGGAATGCGCAGTGGCAGACGCGCTACATCGGCCATTTCACCCTGTTGAACGCGTACTACGACGTGCCGGGCAGCATTCCGCGCGCCTCGGCCACGTACGACTCGGTCAAGCTGGGCTACACGGTGCCGGCTATCCACACCACGTTCGACGTGGGCGTGGACAACCTGTCCAACCGCCTGCCGCCGCTGATCTACCAGAACGGCATGAACTACAACGTCGACACCGCCACCTACGACACGCTCGGCCGCTACTACTGGGCACGCGCCACGCTGAAGTTCTGACCGCGTCGGCGGTCGCCGCAAGCACGCCCGCCATGGACGGCGGGCGCCGGCAGCAGGGGCCGGCCCCCCGCTTTTTGCTGCATGATGGCGCCACGACCCCACGCATCCGCCCGCCATGACCGATCACGCGCCGTCCCCGTTGCCCGCCGGCGAGCAGGCCCTGCAACGCATCGCGGCCGCGTACCGGAACGGCGACATGGCCGCGGTCATCGCGCAGGCGCAATCCCTGCCTGCACCCATCGCTGCGCACGAAACCGTACGCCTGCTGCTCGGCCTGGCGCTGCACGCGAGCGGGCGCAACGACGAAGCCGCCGGCTGTTTCCGCCGGCTGGTGCGCGAGCGCCCGACGACGCCCGACTACTGGAACAACCTCGCCATCACCGCGCAGCTGGGCGGAGCGCTGGACGAAGCCGAACACGCATTCCGGCAAGCCCTGTCGCTGGCGCCCGGCGATGCGCAATTCCATCACAACCACGGCCTGCTGCTGGCCCGGCAGGGGCGCTGGCGCGAGGCGCGGCAATGCCAGTTCGATGCGGTGGAACGGGCGCCCGGCTTCATCGACGCCCGCCTGCAGGGCGCGCTCGCCTGCCACGTCTGCGGCGACCTGCCGGGCGAGGAAGCGATGCTGCAGGACGTGGCGCACTGGCCGCCGCAGCCGGCCGAACAGGCGCTGTCGCTGGCGACCATGCTCTCCACGCGCGGCGAGCAGCCCGTGGCGTTCGAGGTATTGGACAAGGCGGTCCTGCCCAGCGGCGAAGAAGGCCGCTTCCTCGCCTGGCGCATCACCGCCATGCGCGCTTCCCTGCACGAGCGCGGCAACCAGCTGGACCAGGCCGGGGCCGAACTGGCGCGGTTGCCGATGGACGCCATAGCCGCTTTGCCCGCCGGGCACGAAGCGGTGCGCTGCCGCATCTGGAGCGTGCGCGCCACCGTCCTGGCACGCGAAGGCGATCATCGCGGCGCTGCCGGGCTCTGGCAGCACATCCTCGACCATGCGCCACTCGCCGAACTGCGCGTCACGGCCGCCTTCGGCCTTGCCGCCGCGCGCGACAAGCTGCGCCAGCACGGACAGGCGTGGGAGGCCCTCCGGCTCGCGCACGCGCTGCAATGCGAGGGCGTACGCCACATCGTGCCGCAGCTGCTGGACGAACACGCCCAGTCGCTGCCCATGGTCAGGCATCGCGTCACGCGCCGCGCGCGCGACGCCTGGACCACGCTGCCCGCGCCGCGCAGCGGGCAAAGCCCCGTGTTCGTGGTCGGCTTCCCGCGTTCCGGCACCACCCTGCTGGAGCAGATGATCGACGCGCACCCGGATTTCCGTTCGATGGACGAGCGCGCCTTCATCTACGATCTGATCGAGCGCATGGAGCATGCCGGGCAGGCCTATCCCGGCGATCTGGCGACCTTGCAGGCCGACGAGACACGCATGCTGCGGCAGGCCTACGACGGCATGGTCGCCAAAGTGCTGCCCGATCTGGGCGACGCCCGCCTGGTGGACAAGAACCCGCTCAACATGCTGACCCTGCCGATGATGGCGCGCCTGTATCCCGAGGCGCGCTTCATCCTGTGCCTGCGCCATCCCTGCGACGTGCTGCTGAGCTGCTACATGCTGCCGTTCCGCTCGCCGTCCTTCATGACGCTGTGTTCGTCCCTGCCGCGCCTGGCGCGCGGCTACGTGCAGGCCTTCGAACAATGGCTGGCGCACGTGGAAGTGTTCGCGCCGCGCGTGCTGGAGTGGCGCTACGAATCGGTGGTGAGCCATTTCGAGGAACACATCGCGCGGCTGGGCGATTTCCTCGGCATCGAGGACACCGCGCCGATGGCGGGCTTCGCCGAGCACGCGAAAGCGAAGGGTTACATCAGCACGCCCAGCTATGCACAGGTGACGCAGGGCATCCGCCGCGATGCGGTGGGCCGCTGGCAGGCCTACCGCGAGTATTTCGAGCCGGTGCTGCCGATCCTGCAGCCGATGATCGAGCGGCTGGGCTACGGAAGGTGATTGCGGCGCTATTTCGACAGCGCGTCCGGTGATCCGTGATTGCGCGAGGATTGAACGCACCGGCAGTGGCCTGCGCAGGGACGCGACCAGGCGGATAGCAAGGAACGGGCGCCGCGGCGCCCGCCGTCGCCTGCGGCCCGAACCCGGCCCTCGCGCCGCAGCACGGTCGACACGCGCCCGGCATGCATGCGCGGTTCCTTCACGAGGAACTCGGCAGGGGCGTCGTTCCGGACGCGCGTGCCGATGGCAGCTAGCCGGCGTGGTGGCCGCAGCAATACGGCGGCAGGTCGCGGATCGGGCACTCCAGCCGCGGCATGGCCCGGGAGGCTCAGTAGCCCACCGTGAAGCGTTGTCGCGGATGCTTCGGCGTTTCCAGTTCGTCGACCATGGCGATCGCGTAGTCTTCCATCGAGATCCAGCTCCTGCCGTTCGTGTCGGTGAGCAGGCGGTCGCCGTCCAGGCGGAATTTGCCGGTGCGCTCGCCGGGGACGAATTCGGCGGAGGGCGACAGGAAGGTCCAGTCGAGTTCGCGTTCGCCGCGCAGCGTGTCGAGGAACCGGCGGCCGGCTTCCGCCTCCGGCCGGTAGGCTGCGGGAAAGCCCGGCGTGTCGAGCAGTATCCGGCCCGGCGCCACTTCCAGGCTGGCGGCGCCGCCGACCACCAGCAGCCGCGGCACGCGGGCCTGTTTCAGCGCGGCGATCAGGGTCGCCGCATCGGACGTGGCGAACCTGGTGGCGCTGAGCACGGCGTCGTGGCCGGCCAGCCATGGCGCCAGCTGTGCCGGCTGGCCGGCGTCGGCGTTCTTGAGCGTCAGGCGCGGCTGGCTGGGCACTTTGCCGGTGTCGCGGGCGATGCCGGTGACCTGGTGGCCACGCCGCAGCAATTCCGCCAGCAGGCGCGAACCCACGCGCCCGGTGACGCCGATCAAGGCGATGTTCATGCAGGTCTCCCGGCTTGACGTCGATCCTGGACTTCCCTGCGGCGACGCACCGGTCGCCGGCGATCCCCGGCGCTCATGGCGTGGCGCCGGCGGACGCGCCACACTGGCACGGCGGATGTCGGCAAGACGTGGATACGGCCATCCCCCTGCGGAGTTCTCCTGATGCCCGAGCAAAATACCCCGGCGGTACGGATGCCGACGATCTTCTTCGGCCACGGCAACCCGATGAACGCGCTGCAGGCCAACGCCTGGAGCCGCGCCTGGACCGCGATCGGCGAGCGCCTGCCGCGGCCCCGTGCGGTGTTGTCGATCTCGGCGCATTGGTACCTGCCCGGCACGGCGGTCACCGCGATGGCGGCGCCGCGCACCATCCACGACTTCGGCGGCTTCCCGCGCGAGCTGTTCGAAGTGCAGTACCCCGCGGCGGGCGATACGGATCTGGTGCGCCGCGTGCGCGAGCTGTTGCAGCCGCTGCCGGTGCGCGCGGACCTGTCGTGGGGGCTGGACCACGGCACCTGGTCGGTGCTGCGCCACGTGTTCCCCGCCGCCGACGTGCCGGTGGTGCAACTCTCCATCGACGAAACGCAGCCGCCGGCCTTCCACTACGGGCTGGGCCGCCGGCTGCGGCTGTTGCGCGATGAAGGCGTGCTGCTGATCGGCAGCGGCGACGTGGTGCACAACCTGCACGCCTACGCCTGGGGTCGGCATCCGGCCGAGCCGTTCGACTGGGCGCGGCGCTTCGAGGCGAAGGCGCGCGAACTGATGCTGCGGCGCGATCACCAGGCTCTGGTGGACTATCAGGCGCTGGGCCGCGACGCCGAGCTGTCCGTTCCCACGCCGGAGCATTACCTGCCGCTGCTGTATGTGCTCGGCGCCAGCGACGAAAGCGACGCGGTTGCGTTCCCGGTCGAAGGCATGGACGGCGGCTCGATCTCGATGTTGAGCGTGCAGTTCGGCTGAGCGTCACGCCTGCCGCGCGATCGCGCGGCCGATGCCGTGCGCCAGGCCGTCGAAGTCGCCCTGGTACAGGTAACCATTGACGTAGAAGCTGGGCGTGCCGTTGACGCCGCTGCGCACGCCGCCCATGAAGTCGCGGCGGATGTGTGCGGCGATGTCGGGGCTGCGCAGGGTGGCGGCCAGCGCCTGCTCGTCCAGCCCCAGCGCGCGTGCGCCCGCTTCCAGGCCGGCGGCGCCGTAGGGGACCCACTCTTGCTGGTGCTCGTACAGCCAGTCGTGCATATCCCAGAAGCTGCCCGCGACCGCCGCGGCCTCGGCCAGTTCGGCGGCGAACTGGGCGTACGGATGGGCCTGGGCCAGCGGGAAATAGCGGAACACGAAGCGCAGGTTGCCGGCGTAGCGGTGCTGCAGCTGCTTCACCTGCGGGTAGGCCATGGCGCAGGCCGGGCACTGGAAGTCGCCGTACTCCACCAGGGTCGCCGCGGCGTGCGCGTTGCCCTGCAGATGGTCGCGGGCGGATACCGGCACGGCCAGGCTGGCGTCTTCGAGGATCATGCGGCTCCCCGTGCGCGGTCGGCCGGCGCGTCGATGGTTTTCTGGATGTTGTTCGAGGGCAGCGCCTCGAGCGCATTGACGATGCCGGCCGCGCCCGGGTTCACGCCCATCGGCGACAGGCAGCTCCAGCGGATCACGCCGTCGTCGTCGATCACGAACAGCGCGCGCTGCGCCAGTCCGCGCTGCGCGTCGTAGACGCCGTACGCGCGCGCCACCGCGCCCTTGGGCTCGAAGTCGGAAAGCAGCGGGAAGTGGTACCTGCGTTCGCGTGCCAGCGCGGCGTGGCTCCACACGCCGTCCACCGAGATCGCCAGCAGCTGGGCGTTGAGCCGCGCGAACTCGTCCAGCAGCTCGTTGTACAGCGCCAGCTGGTCGCTGCACACCGGACTCCAGTCGGCGGGATAGAACGTCAGGATCACGTTGCGGCCGCGGAACTCCTTCAGCGCCACGAGCTGGTCGGGCGTGGAGTGCAGGGTGAAGGCAGGCGCTGCGGCGCCGGCGGCAAGCATGCTCATGGCAGGTCGTTCCGGTGCTGCGGTGGCGGGAGAGCGGCGGAGCGCGTCATGTGCCCGCCTCGCGACTGCGTTCTTCTTCCATGGTGAGGATGGCTTCGGGCGTCGATTCGAGGCGGGCCCTGGCGATCGGCGCACCGCTGCGGTCGGACAGGCCGTAGCTGCCCTCGGCGATCTTCTGCAGCGCGCGTTCGACGTCCGCGACGCGGCGGTCGTCGACATCGTGCAGGGCCTGCTCGACCTCGCGCTCCGCCATGTCCTGCGCCTGCTCTTCGTCCTCCACCGCTTCGCTGCCGTGCAGTTGGCGGAACGCACGTTCCCTGGCCAGCTGCGCCTGCTCGCCGCCCAGCAGCTGCCGGCGCAGGGCCTGCAGGCGCTGGCGCTGGCGTTCGATGAAATCCCGGTCCAGGCCGGGCGGCGGCGAAGGCATGGCAGGCTCCTGCTCGCGCTTGGCTGCGTGTGGGGCCGACTAGACTGGAGCGGCACGGGTGAATGCCCCGTATAAACCCCGTGGCGCAGGCAACGCCGCCGCCGGGAGGGCAGTACGGAGCCGGCGGGGACGGACGATTCCACGCGCGGGCCGATACAGGCGCCGGGCTTCTAGGGCGGCATCCGTTGCACCAAAGCTGCGCATTGCCCATGATGGTGCAATGCGCGGTGAAGCATGGCAGGCATGGGCGGAACAGCTGGCGACCGGGGTGGCCCGGGTCGACGCGGATTTGCGCGTGTACTGGCTCAATTCCGCGCTGGCCGAGCTGCTGGGCAGCGGCATGCGCAGCGCGGCCGGCCAGCCGCTGGCGCTGTGGCTGGGCTCGCCGGCCGACCTGGCGCAGGCACGGCGCGCGCTGGACCAGGCGCGTTTCGTGCAGTTGCGCGAGGCCATGCTGTCCACCTTCGACGAGCGTTCGATCGAGGCCGACATCGGCATGCAGCCCGACGGCGATGGCGGCCTGCTGCTGGAAGTGCATGCGCTGGCGGCACGGTCGCAGACGGTTTCGCCGCTGTCCGCCACGCTGCGCGGTTTCGCGCACGAAGTGAAGAACCCGCTGGCCGGCCTGCGCGGTGCGGCGCAACTGCTGCAGCGCCGGGTCGACGGCGCGGAACTGCAGGCGCTGGCGGGCCTGATCATCGACGAGGCCGACCGCCTCGCCGCGCTGGCGAACCGGCTGTTGCATCACGGCGGCGCCGCGCAGCTGGGCGCGGTGAACGTCCACCAGCTGCTCGACCGCTTGAGCGAGCTGCTGCGGGCCGAACCCGCGCCGCCGCGATTGCGCCACGACTTCGATCCCAGCCTGCCCGACGTGCGGGGCGATGCGGGGCGCTTGCAGCAGGTACTGCTGAACCTTGCGCGCAACGCGGTGGAGGCGGGCGCACGCACGCTCACCTTACGCACGCGCGCCGAACACGGCGTGCGCGCCGGGCCGCGGGTGCTGCGCAGCGCGCTGCGCGTGGACGTGATCGACGATGGCCCCGGCGTCGCCGCGGAATTGCGCGACACGCTGTTCGAGCCGCTGGTGTCCGGCCGCGCCGACGGCACCGGCCTGGGCCTGGCGCTGTCGCGCGAGATCGCCCGCGAGCATGGCGGCGAGCTGCGCTGCGCCAGCCGTCCGGGCGAGACGGTGTTTTCGCTGTACCTGCCGCTGGAGCGTGGGCATGACTGAACAGCTTCCGGATTTTCTCCCTGCCAACCTCTCCCTGCCGGCAGGGAGAGGAGCCGATGCGAGGCGCCTTTCATGACCCGGGAAATCTGGATCGTCGACGACGACCGTGGCGTGCGTTTCGTGCTGGCCGCGGCGCTGCGCGACGCGGACCTCGCCGTGCGCGAGTTCGACACGGCCGACGCCGTGCGCAAGGCGCTGCGCACGAAGCGTCCCGCCCTGTTGCTCACCGACGTGCGGATGCCCGGCGAGAGCGGGCTGGCCCTGCTCGAAGAGCTCAAGGCGCAAGCCATCGGCCCGGTGATCGTGATGAGCGCGTACACCGACGTGGCGACCACCGCCGCGGCGTATCGCGCGGGCGCGGCGGACTATCTCGCCAAGCCGTTCGACCTCGACCAGGCCGTCGCCACGGTGCGGCGCGCGCTGGCCGACAGCGTGCCGGCCGAAGCGCCGGTCGCGGCCGCGCCCCCGCCCGCCCACGCGCTGCTGGGCGGGAGCGCGCCGATGCGCGAGGTGTTCCGTTTGATCGGCCGCGTGGCGGCGAGCGACCTCAACGTGCTGGTCACCGGCGAGACCGGCACCGGCAAGGAACTGGTGGCGCGCGCGCTGCACGAGGAGAGCGTGCGCCGCGAGCGGCCGTTCGTGGCGCTGAACACCGCGGCGATTCCCAGCGAGCTGCTGGAAAGCGAGCTGTTCGGCCACGAGGCCGGCGCGTTCACCGGCGCGCAGCGCCGCGTGGCCGGCCGCTTCGAGCAGGCCGAGGGCGGCACGCTGTTCCTCGACGAGATCGGCGACATGCCGCTCGCGCTGCAGACGCGCCTGTTGCGCGTGCTCGCCGGCGGCGAGTTCTACCGCGTCGGCGGGCGCGAGCTGATCCGCTGTGACGTGCGCATCGTGGCGGCCACCCACCAGGACCTCGACGCGCGCGTGGCGGCGGGGCAGTTCCGCGCCGACCTCAAGCACCGCCTCGACGTGGTGCGTATCGCCTTGCCCGCGCTGCGCGAGCGCCGCGAGGACATTCCGATGCTGGCCGCGCACTTCCTCGCCGCCGCGGCGCGTGAACTGCAGCTGCCGCCCAAGCGTTTCGCCAGGGCCGCGCTGAAGGCGCTGGCGCAGCGCGACTTCCCCGGCAACGTGCGCGAACTGGAAAACCTGTGCCGCCGCCTCGCGGTGATCGCGCCCGGTGCGGAGATCCTGCCCTCCGACCTGGGCGCGTCGGCGCCGGCGGGCGCCGCGGGCGACTGGACCGACGCGCTGCGCGCCTGGGCCGCGCGCGCCCTGGCCGACGGCGAACCCGGGATCCATGCGCGCGCCCGCGAGGCGATGGATCGCGTACTGCTGGAAGCGGCGCTGGCCGCGCACGGCGGGCATCGGCAGCACGCGGCGGCGGCGCTGGGGGTGGGACGCAACACGCTGACCCGCAAGCTGGGGGCGTCGCGCGGACGCAGGCGCTGAACTTGCGTCCGCGCGCACCGCGGGGACGCCGTCTCCGCGGCGCCCGCGCCAGCTCCGGCCCGTATCGGTTTCAGTCGCTGTGGTCGGCGATGTAGATCAGGCGGCCGCCGTGCTGGCGGAACTCGCTGCGCCCCTCCAGCGCGATCGACTGTCCCGCGCGCACGCCGTTCGGCAGGTCGATCGCGAAAGTGCCCTCGAAGCGGATCCGGGCATGCGCGCCGTCGCCGTCCTCGCGCCACGCGGTGATGGTCTGCCGGCGCTGCGCGAACAGGTGGCGCGAACTCTCGGCCAGGTGGCGCAGTTCCGCGAGGCCGACCGTGCGCACGCTGAGCACGCCGGCGGTGTAGTTCTCGAACACCATCCCGTCCTGCATCGTCGCCAACATGGCATCGACGTCCATGCGGTTGTAGGCGTCGAGATAGCGGTCGACCAGGGTGCGCATGCGGTGGTTCCGGCTCGGCGGGGCGTGCATTTCAGCACGCGCCCGCCGCAGCTGTCAGCCTCGGAGCTTGTCCAGCGAGGCCTCGAACAGGTTCTCAGCGCTTTACGTTGTCGGTGCTCTCGATGAAGCGCGCCACATTGTCGTGCAGCTGCTTCAGCGAGGGCTCGTGGGCATAGACCATGTGGCCGGAGGGGTACCAGTGGTAGGAGATGTTCTGCTGCAGCGAATCGGGGATCGGCAGGTGGTGCATCTCGTACTCGGCGGCGTAGAACGGCGTGGCGAGGTCGTAGTAGCCGCCGTTGAGCATCACCTTGAGGTCTGGGTCGGTCTTCATCGCCATCGCCAGGTCCGGCATCACGTTGGTGGACTGCTGCAGCGCCTCGTGGCTGCCCGGCGCGCGATGCGACATGTCCCAGTGGTGGATGTCGGCGTATTCGCGGTATTGCTGGCCCTGGCCGTACTTCAGGTCCTTGCGCACGTAATCGTTGAACGCGGCGATGTAGGCCGAGCTGATCGCCGAGGACTGCGGGTCGTATTCGGCTTCCTTGCCCAGCGGATCCAGCGAGGGGCCGGCGAAGCGGGTGTCCAGGCGGCCGGTGGTTTCGTCGCCCTGGCTGAGCAACTGGTGCTCGAACATGCCGCCGTCCACGCGCAGGTTGGCCTTCACCCAGTAGGCCGCCGGCAGGCCGGTGTACTGGTACAGCTTCTCGGCGACGGCCTGCTTGCGCGCGGTGTCCAGCGTGCTGCCGGCCATCAGGGCCTGCGCGTACTCGCCGGTGGCGAACTGCTCCACCTCGCCCAGCAGGGTCTGCAGGTCGGCCGGCGGCGAGGGCAGCCGGTGGTGGTACCAGGCGGTGGCGGCATAGGTAGGCAGCGCCAGTTCGTAGGGCTGGTCCACGCCCGGGTTGGTTTCCGGGCCGTCGATGCTGTTGTCGAAGCTGAGGATCTGCGACAGCAGGACCACGCCGTTGAGGTCCACGCTGTCCTCGTTGGTGAGGATGTTCGACACCACCGCCGAGCGGGTGGTGCCGTAGCTCTCGCCGAACAGGTACTTCGGCGAGTTCCAGCGGCCGTATTTCGACAGGAACTCGGTGATGAACTGGGCGAAGGCATGGCCGTCGCCGTCCACGCCGTAGATCGCCTTCTCGCGGTCCTTCATCTGTTCGGCGCGCTTGGCCGGGTCCTTGTCGTCGGCGATCAGCCGGCTGAAGCCCGAGCCCGGCGCGTCGATGAACACCAGGTCGGAAGCGTCGAGCAGGCTGTAGCTGTTGTTGACCAGCTGGTACGGCGCGGCCGGCGTATGGGTATCGTCGGAGGTCACCACGCGCTTCGGCCCGAACGCGCCCATGTGCAGCCACACCGTGGCCGAGCCGGGACCGCCGTTGTAGACGAAGGTGATCGGCCGCTCGCCGGCCTTCGCGCCCTTCTTGAAGTAGGCGACGTAGAACATGCTCACCGTGGGCTCGTGCTCCTTGTCGCCCGAGCCGTGCAGCACCAGGGTGCCGGCCACTGCCTTGTAGTTGATGCTGTGCCCTTCCACCGACACCGAGCCCTCGCTGGTCGACGACTGCGGCGTGACCAGGGCCGCGGCCGCATCGGCCGGCTGCCCCTTGTCGTGCTTCCCGCCGGTGTCGGCGGCGACGGCGGTGCTGAGCAGCAGGGCGGCCACGGCCGCGGCGAGGGGAAGCTTGCGCATGGGCGATATCCTCGGGATGGCGGAGGCGGCGAGGCCTCGGGGAGCAGGCAGGATAGGAACCGCTTCCGCGCGCCCACATGCCCCGGAAGTCACTACCGATGTCGCAATATCTTGCGACATCAGGCCCAGGCCAGCAGCGCGATCGCCAGCAGTGCCAGCAGCAAGCCGGCGAGGTTGGTGCGGCTCAGCCGCTCGCGGAACAGCAGCATGCCGGCCAGCGCACCCAGTACCACCACGCCCAGGTTCATGCTCGCGAACACCAGCGCCGGATGCTGCGGCAAGGCGCGGTGCGCGCGCAGGTAGAACAGGATGTTGCCGAAGTTGCACAGGCCAAGCAGCAGGCCGCCCAGTGCGTTGCGCAGGCTGAAGCGCGCGCCGCCGCGCGCCGTACGCCATGCCGCCAGCACGAAGGCCACGAGCAGCGCCAGCGCGAACATCGCCAGCAAGGCGCTGCCCAGCGGTACGCCCGCCGCCGCCACGCGCTTGAACAGCACGTCGATCGCGCCGAAGCCCGCGAACACGACAAACGGCCAGGCCCAGCGCCCGGCGCCGCCATCCCCGGGCACGGCGCCGGTCCGCCATACCATGCCGAGCAGCGCAACGAGGCCCAGCGCGCAACCCAGCGCCTTGGCCGGGTCCAGCCGCTCGCCGAACAGCAGGAACGCCGCCAGCAGCGAGAGCAGCAGCGACAATCGCTGCGCCGCGTCCGAGCGCACGATGCCGGCATGCCGCACCGAGGCGCCCAGCACGAGGAAGATCACGGGCAGCAGCACGCCCAGCCCGGCCAGCGCGAACCACGGCGCGCCCGGCTGCCGCAGCGGCGCCAGCGTAGCCTGCAGCAGCAGCGCGGAGAGCGCGCACGCCACCACATAGTTCCATGCCACCGCCTGGCCGATGTCCAGTCCGAAGCGCCGCGCCAGCTTCAGCAGCACCGACACCAGCACGCTGCAGACCGCGCTCGCCAGCACGTAGATCATCGAGGGGTTCCCGCTCCGGAAAGACCGGCGAGCATAGAGCCTGTTCAATATCGCCGCGTAGCCCGCGGACAGGCCAGGCACGGATTGCCGCGGCCCCTTTGCCGTGGAACGATGCTTGCCCGGCACTTTCCGCCACCGACGGCAGGCCACTTTCATGGAGATCCGGCTGCTCGACCGCCACGACGCTGCGGCCTACCGGGCGTTGCGATTGCTGGCGCTGCGCGAGAGTCCGCACGCGTTCAGCGCCGGCCACGACGAAGAGGCCGGGCGCAGCGTCGACGAAGTGGCGGCACGCATCGCTCCGGCCGCGGACGGTTCGGTGCGCATGTTCGGCATCTTCGAAGACGGCGAACTGGCCGGTTTCGTGGCCTGCATCCACCCGCAAAGGAGGAAGCTGCGCCACGGCGCCGAACTGGCGGGCATGTACGTGGCCCCCGCGCATCGCCGCCGCGGGCTGGGCGCCGCCCTGCTGCAGGCGGCGATCGCATATGCGCGATCCATCGACGGCATATGCCAGCTCGGGCTCGGCGTCAACGCGACGAATGCGGCGGCGAAGGCTCTCTACCGCTCGGCGGGCTTCGTGAGCTGGGGCGTGCAGCCGCGGGCGCTGCGGATCGACGGCGTGTTCCACGACGAGGAACACCTGCTGCTGCGCCTCGACACCATGCGCTGACCCCGGCGGTATCCGTGCGCCGCGGTCGGTCCGTCGTCGCCGGCCGGCACGGAACCAATCGGGACGCAGCCGGTCTTCGCCAAGGCCTGCGCGCCGTTCGGCGCCCCATGACCGGGATGGAACCTCGCAGCATGAGTGGACGAAAGGCATCGCTGGAGCGGAGGGCGCCGGGCCGGCATGATCGCCGCCTGCGCTGGACGCGCGTCTTCACGCTGGCGGCGGCGCTGTTGATCCACCTGGGCTTTCTCGCCTTCCTGCTGGCGCCTCCGCCGGGCTGGCGCTGGCCCGCCGCGGAACCCTCGGGGGCATCGCCGGATGCACTCCTCGTGCGTTTGCTGCCGCCGCGGAGCAGGCCGGCCGAACCGCCGCGGCCGCCGCAGCCCGCGCATGCCGCCTCCCCGGCAAGGCGCCCGGTCCCCGTGGCGCGACCCACCCACGCGACGGCGCAGTCGATGCCGCCCGCGGCGCAGTCGGCGCCACGCCGCATCGACAGCCTGATCGCCACCACGCCGCCAAGTTACGTCGCCGGCGGCGGCCGGCTGGCCGGTCCGGGCTACGGACAACAGAACGTGCGCGTGCCGGGCGACAGCCGGCCGGTGCACGGCATGCCGGTGTTCCGCATGGCCGATCCGCGCATGCAGGGCATCGCCGGCGTGGTCCGCATCATCGGCAGCCATCTCGGCGCCATCGACCCGCACTGCCTCAAGCTCGATGTCGAAAGCAACATGACCGCCAGGGAGCGCATCGCGAACCACGTCGATGCCGACGATGCGCAGATGGCGGCCATCGCCGAGCGGTATGGCTGTCCCGATCCGTTGAAACCGGGGGCTACGATGTACTACTTCACCCACTGATGCCGGCGCGTGGGTCCCGGTTGCGCCGCCCCGGTCCGGAGTGGGGGTGGCTTTCACCCGGGTGTTATTGACATTGTTTTTGACCCGGGCAAAATAAGCAGACGATTTCACCCGGGTCAAAGCCATGTCCCTGCGCGACAACGCCGGCTGCACCGCTTTCGACGGTCACGTGCTGATCGCCTCCGGCGCGCTCGCCGAGGTGGCGCTGGCGGTGAAGCGACTGCTCGACCGCTACCCGGCGCGCTCGCCGCTGATCCTCGACGACGCCACCGGCCAGCCGGTGGAGATCGATTTCCGCGGCAGCGCCGACGAGGTGCTGGGCCGCCTGCAGCCGGCCGCGGGCGGCGATGCGCCGCGCGGCGCGGGCCGTCCCCGGCTCGGCGTGGTGGCGCGCGAGGTGACCCTGTTGCCACGCCACTGGTACTGGCTGAACAGCCAGCCCGGCGGTGCATCCGCCACGCTGCGCAAGCTGGTGGAAGCGGCGCGCCGCAACGGTAGCGCGAAGGATCGCGCCCGCCTCGCCGGCGAGGCCGCCGACCGCTTCATGCGCACAGTGGCCGGCGACCTCGCCGGCTACGAAGAAGCCTCGCGCGCGCTGTGGCGCGGCGACCGCGACGCCTTCAACCGGCATACCCGCGGTTGGCCGAAGGACGTGCGCGAGCATGCCCGCCGGCTCGCCGCGCTCGCCCGCGATGCACAGGCCGAGGCCGGCTGAATCGCCCGCGCACCAGCCACGGATACGCCATGCCAACGGAATCTCCCATGTCCTCCGCTCCGAACGCTTCGCCGCTCGCCCAGCGCGATTTCCGCCTGCTGTTCGGCGGCAGCGGCATCTCCGCGATCGGCGACCAGTTCACCCTGGTGGCGCTGCCGTGGCTGGTGCTCAAGCTCACCGGCAGTCCGGCCGCGCTGGGCCTGGTGCTGGCGACGATGGCGCTGCCGCGCGCCGCCTTCATGCTGATCGGCGGCGCGGTGGTGGATCGCCTGTCGCCGCGCCGCGTGCTGCTGGCGGCGCGCGGGGCGAATGCACTGCTGGTGAGCCTGCTGGCGGCGCTGGTGCTGGGCGGCGCCATCCACATGTGGCTGGTGTATGCGCTGGCGCTCGGCATCGGCCTGGCCACGGCGTTTGCCTACCCGGCCGGCTCGGCGATCCTGCCGCAGCTGGTGGCGCCGGCGCAGTTGCGCGCGGCCAACGCGCTGTTCATGTCCATGCGCCAGCTGAGCATGCTGGTAGGGCCGGCGCTGGCCGGCCTGCTGATCAGCGCGGGAGCGCATGGCGGCCACGGCCACATGGCCGACGCCAGCGGGCTCGGCCTCGCCTTCGCCATCGATGCGCTGAGCTTCGTGTTTTCGCTGGCCTCGCTGGTGCTGATCCGCATCCGCGGCGACCACCACCCGCGCCCGCGCGATGGCGGCGTGCTGGCCAACGTCGGCGCGGGCATCCGTGCGGTATGGGCCGACCTGCCGCTGCGCGCGTTCGTGCTCTACGCGGCGGTGGTGTCGGTATTCGTGGGCGGCCCGATCCAGGTCGGCCTGCCGATGCTGGCCGATACGCGGCTGGATCTCGGCGCCGCCTCGCTGGGCATCCTGATGACCGCGAACGGCGGCGGCATGCTGGTCGGCAGCATGCTGTCCGGCGTCGCCGCGAAACTGGTGCGCAACCGGCTGGGCCTGATGGTGCTGGGCATCGACAGTCTCGCCGGGCTGGCGATGGCCGCACTCGCCTTCGACCGTTCCACGTGGGCCGGCGCCGCGCTGCTGGCCGGCACCGGCATCCTGGGCGGCATCGTCCAGGTCACCATCGTCAGTTGGATCCAGCACCGCGTGCCGCCGGCGATGATGGGGCGCACGATGAGCGTGTTGATGTTCACCTTCGTGGGCCTGGGACCGCTGTCGGCGGCGATCGCCGGCAGCCTGCTGAAGGTGGTGCCGCTGCCGGGGCTGTTCGCGGGTGCGGGCCTCACGCTGACGGCGATCGCCGTGGCCTGCATGGGCAACCCGGCGCTGCGCAGCATCGGCACGCCGTTGCCTGTGCCGGCCGCGGACTGATTGCCGGGCGCGGCTCTGGCCGGGAGCCGCCGATGACGGAGGCCGGATTCGTGCGAGCATGCCTGCCTGCTCCAGGAGATCCGCGGCCCGATGAGCGCCATGCATGCCGTCCGTTTCAGCCAGATCGACGTGTTCAGCGCCGTGCCGTTCAAGGGCAATCCACTCGCGGTGGTGCTCGACGCCGACGGCCTCGACACCGCGCAGATGCAGGCCATCGCACGCTGGACCAACCTGTCCGAAACCGCCTTCCTGCTGGCGCCCAGCGATCCGGGCGCGGACTATCGCGTGCGCATCTTCACCACCGGCGGCGAGCTGCCGTTCGCCGGGCATCCGACCCTGGGTACGGCGCATGCCTTCCGTGAAAGCGGTTGCCGGCCGCGCCGGCCGGGCCGGCTGGTGCAGCAATGTGGCGTGGGGCTGGTGGAACTGGCCGAGCGCGCGCCGGATCGCTGGGCTTTCGCGGCGCCCCTGCGCGCATCCGGCCGCTGCCTCCGGAGCATGGCGCCTTGCTGGCCCGCGCGCTGGGCAGCGCCGCGATCGATTCCGCCGCTGCCCCATGCACGGTCGACAACGGTGCGCCGTGGCTGCTCGTGCGCGTGGAGAGCGCCGCCGACTGCCTCGCGCTGCAACCCGACAACGCCGCGCTGGCTGCGCTGACGCGCGCGGCCGGAACCGACGGCGTGGCGATCTACGGGGCGCATGCCGCCGGTGGGCCGGCCGACTTCGAGCTGCGCTGCCTGATGACCGGCGGCAACTTCGGCATCGGCGAGGATCCCGTCACCGGCAGCGCCAATGCCGCCCTGGCCTGCCTGCTGGAGGCGCAGGGCAGGCGTCCCGCAGCGAGTTACGCGGTGCGCCAGGGCACGGCGTTGCAGCGCGACGGCCGCGTGTCGATCGAGCACGGCCGGGACGGCGTCATCTGGATCGGCGGCGATTGCGTCACCGTGATCGAGGGGCGCTTCCGCTATTGAGGCGATTCAGCGCAGCGCCGCCGCCTCGCGCGCCAGTTGCTCGATGCCGGCCCAGTCGCCGGCCTGCAGCTTGTCCTTCGGCGTGAGCCAGGAGCCGCCCACGCAGGCCACATTGGGCAGGGCGAGGAAGTCCGGCGCGCTGGCCAGGCTGATGCCGCCGGTGGGGCAGAAGCGGATCTGCGGCAGCGGACTGGCCCAGGCGGCGAGCAGTTTCGCGCCGCCCACCGGCACGGCCGGGAACAGCTTGAGGTGCCTGTAGCCGCGCTCGAGCAGGCTCATCGCCTCGCCCGCGGTGGCTACGCCGGGCAGCAGCGGCAGGGCGCTGGCGTCGGCGGCGTCGAGCAGCTTCGGCGAAACGCCGGGCGACACCGCGAAGCGCGCGCCGGCCTGGCGGGCGGCTTCGAGCTGCCGGTCGTCGAGCACGGTGCCTACGCCGACCACCGCGCCCTCCACCTCGGCGGCGATGGCGCGGATCGCGTCCAGCGCCGCCGGCGTGCGCAGCGTCACCTCGATGCTGCGGATGCCGCCGGCGACCAAGGCGCGCGCCATCGGCACGGCGTGGGCCACCTCGTCGATGATCACCACCGGCACCACCGGGGCGAGCGCGAGGATTTCGGCGAGGACGGTCTGCTTGTGGTCGATGCTGTTCATGGCTTGGCTCGTGGGTAGGGGTTTGGCGTAGGAGCGCACCTGTGCGCGAATGCTCTTGGCTTCGATCGATGCGCCAGAGCATTCGCGCACAGGGTGCGCTCCTACGGGGATGGCTCAGGCATCGGCGGCGTGGTGGCGGTCGTGCCTGGCGAAGATGGTGGCGCCGGCGTCGGCCGAGCCCACCGCGTTGCGCAGGCTGGCGAACAGTTCGCGGCCCATGCCGACATGATGGGCGGAGAGATCGGCGTGCACCTGTTCGCGCGCGGCCCATTCCGCGGCGTCCACTTTCGCCTCCAGCGTGCCGGCGATGGCGTCGAGGCGGATCAGGTCGCCGTCGCGCAGCTTGCCCAGCGGGCCGGCGTCGATCGCCTCGGGGGTGACGTGGATCGCCGCCGGCACCTTGCCGGAGGCGCCGGACATGCGGCCGTCGGTGACCAGCGCCACGCGGTGCCCGCGCGCCTGCAGCACGCCCAGCGTGGGGGTGAGTTTGTGCAGCTCGGGCATGCCGATCGCCTTCGGGCCCTGGAAGCGCACCACGGCCACGAAGTCGCGGTCGAGCTCGCCGCGGTCGAAGGCCTGCTTCACCTCGTCCTGGTCGTGGAAGATCACCGCGGGCGCCTCGATCACCAGGCGGTCGCCCGGCACCGAGGACACCTTGATCACCGCGCGGCCGAGGTTGCCCTCGAGCACGCGCAGGCCGCCGTCGGCGCGGAACGGCTCGGTGGCCGGGCGCAGCACGTCGAGGTTGCCGCTGGCGCCCACCTCGTGCCAGGCCAGCTTGCCGTCGGCGTCCAGCGCGGGCATGGCGCGGTAGGCGTCCAGTCCCTTGCCCCATACCGTGTGCGCGTCGCCGTGCAGCAGGCCGGCGTCGACCAGCGAGCCGATCAGGAACGGCATGCCGCCGGCCTGGTGGAAGTGGTTCACGTCGGCCGAGCCGTTGGGGTACACCCGCGCCATCAGCGGCACCACGCCGGACAGCGCGTCGAAATCCTCCAGCGTCAGGGCGATGCCGGCCGCGCGGGCGACGGCGACCAGGTGCAGCAGGTGGTTGGTGGAACCGCCGGTGGCGTGCAGGCCGACCACGCCGTTGACTACGTTGCGTTCGTCGAACATGCGGCCCAGCGGCATGTGCTGTTCGCCCGGTGTCGCGATTTCCGCGAGGCGGCGCACTGCGGCCTCGGTCAGGGCATCGCGCAGCGGCGTGTTCGGGTTGACGAAGCTGGCGCCCGGGAGGTGCAGGCCCATGATCTCCATCAGCATCTGGTTGGAGTTGGCGGTGCCGTAGAAGGTGCAGGTGCCGGGCGCGTGGTAGGACTTCGCTTCGGCGTCCATCAGCTCCTCGCGGCTGGCCTTGCCCTCGGTATAGCGCTGGCGCACCGCGGTCTTGGCGTCGTTGGAGATGCCGCTGGGCATCGGCCCGGCCGGCACGAACACGGTGGGCAGGTGGCCGAAGCTGAGCGCGCCGATCATCAGGCCCGGCACGATCTTGTCGCAGATGCCCAGCATCAGCGCGCCGTCGAACATGTCGTGCGACAGCGCCACTGCGGTGGCCATCGCGATCACCTCGCGCGAGAACAGCGACAGCTCCATGCCGGCGCGGCCCTGGGTGATGCCGTCGCACATCGCCGGCACGCCGCCGGCCACCTGCGCGGTGACGCCGGCCGCGCGCGCCGCGCGGCGGATCAGCTCGGGATAGCGCTCGTAGGGCTGGTGCGCCGAGAGCATGTCGTTGTACGCGGTGACGATGCCGAGGTTCGGCGCGCGGCCGCTGCGCAGCGCGGCCTTGTCGTCGGCACCGCAGGCGGCGAAGCCGTGCGCGAGGTTGCCGCAGGAGAGCTGGGCGCGGTGCGGGCCTTCGCGGTGCGCGGCGTCGATGCGGGCGAGATAGGCGGCGCGGCTGGCGCGGCTGCGTTCGGCGATGCGGGCGGTGACTTCGGCGAGGACGGGATGCAGGGTCATGACACGGTTCCGGAGATCAACATGCGGAGCGGAGCAGCGGGCCATGGATGGCCCGCCGCGAATCAGGCGCCTGGGCGCCTGATTCGGCGGAGCCCTTGCCGGGTTTGGCCCGGCAAGGGCGAGCCCAAAACGGGCAGCAGCCCGTTTTGGGCATCAGGCACGGTGCTCTGGCTTTGCTGCCGTGCCTGCATCAGGTACGGCATTAGGCCGTGCCTGCAAAAAGCGAAGCCTTTACCTATGCTTTTCGCGGGCTGTCCTGCCCGCGAAAAGCTCGGCCAGCCCGGCTGCGCCGGTCTGGCCTCCGTCGGGCAACGATGAAGCCGTTGCCCGACGTGCGGTCCATCCATGGACCGCCGTGGCTCCGATCAGGGGCACCAGTAAACCGCCAGCGGCACCCTGTCCTGCTGCACGACGGCGCGCACCGGATAGTTCTTCGCATCCGCCAGCCCCAGCCGCACATCGGCCAGCAGGTCGCGCTTCTTCTCGCCGCTGACCAGCAGGTACAGCGCACGGGTGTCCAGCAGCACTGGCAGGGTGAGCGTGATGCGCGGCTCGCCGGCGCCCGGCGCCTGCATCGGCAGTACCTTCGCCGTGCCGTGCGGGTCCAGCGCCTCCGCCAGGTGGTCGCCGCCGGGGAAGAACGAAGCGGTGTGGCCGTCCTCGCCCATGCCCAGCACCACCACGTCGAACGGCGCGGGCAGCGCGGCGATGCGCGCCGCGGCCTCGGCCAGGCCCGCTTCCGGGGTGGCCGCGCCGGTGTACAACGGCACGAAGCGCGCGGCGCGGGCGGCGTCCTGCAGCAGGGTGGTTTCCACCAGCTTCGCGTTGGAGCGTGCGTCGGTGTCCGGCACCCAGCGCTCGTCGACCAGGGTGACCGTGACCTTTGCCCAGTCCAGCGCCTCGCGCGACAGTCGCGCGAAGAAATCCTTCGGCGTGCTGCCGCCGGAGACCGCGATCGCGGCGTGGCCGCGCGCCGCGATCGCCTCGCGCAGCTGGGCGGCGACGCGTTCGGCCAGTGCCGCGGCCTGGGCGCCGCAGTTGGTGAAGCTGTGCGTGGTGACGTTCGACATCGCGTTTGCCTGCTTATTCGCTGTCTTCGTGCCAGGTGCGGCCGTCGCGCTCGATCAGCGCCACCGAGGAACTGGGGCCCCAGCTGCCGGCGGCGTAGGGACGCGGCGGTTCGCCGCTGGCGGCCCAGGCGGCGAGGATGGGATCGGCCCAGCGCCATGCCGCTTCCACTTCGTCGCGGCGCATGAACAGGGTGGGGTTGCCGCGCACCACGTCGAGCAGCAGGCGCTCGTAGGCATCGGGCTGCGCCACGCCGAAGGCCTCGGCGAAGCTCATGTCCAGCGGCACGTGGCGCAGGCGCAGGCCGCCGGGGCCGGGGTCCTTGATGGTGAGCCACAGCTTCACGCCCTCGTCCGGCTGCAGGCGCAGCACCAGGCGGTTTTGTGCCAGCGGGCCCGCGCCGGTGCCGAAGATCGAGTGCGGCACCGGCTTGAACGCCACCACGATCTCCGACACGCGCTCGGGCAGGCGCTTGCCGGTGCGCAGGTAGAACGGCACGCCGGCCCAGCGCCAGTTCTCGATCTCGGCCTTCAATGCCACGAAGGTCTCGGTATCCGATTTCGCGCCATCCAGTTCGTCCGGGTAACCCGGCACCGACTGGCCCTCGGCCACGCCGGCGCGGTACTGGCCGCGCACGGTGAGCTGGCTGGCGTTGCTTTCGTCGATGCGCTTGAGCGAGCGCAGCACCTTGAGCTTCTCGTCGCGCACCGCGTCGGGCGACAGCGAGGCCGGCGCCTCCATCGCCACCATGCACAAGAGCTGCAGCAGGTGGTTCTGCACCATGTCGCGCAGCGCGCCGGCGCGGTCGTAGTAGCCGGCGCGGCGGCCCAGGCCCAGCGTCTCGGCCACGGTGATCTGCACGTGGTCGATGTGGCTGGCGTTCCACAGCGGCTCGAACAACGCGTTGCCGAAGCGCAGCGCCAGCAGGTTCTGCACCGTTTCCTTGCCGAGGTAGTGGTCGATGCGGTAGGTCTGCGACTCGGCGAACACCTTGCCCACCGCGTCGTTGATCCGGTTCGCGCTGGCGAGGTCGCGGCCGATCGGCTTTTCCAGCACCACGCGCGCGTGTTCGCCGTTCAGGCCGCACTCGCCGAGCCGGCGGCAGATGTCCTCGAACAGCTCGGGCGAAGTGGAGAGGTAGAACACGCGGATGTGTTCGGGCTGCTCGCCGATCAGCGCGGCGAACGCGTCCCAGCCTTCGTCCTTGCGCGCATCCAGCGGGCGGTAGAACACCTGCTGCAGGAAGGCGTCGATCTTCGCGACATCGGCGCCCTTGCCGGCCAGCGACTCGCGCAGCTGGGCGCGGTAGCCGGCGTCGTCCAGCGGCTCGCGGGCCACGCCGACGATGCGGCTGCCGGCCGGGATCTGGCCGTCGGCGTAGCGGTGGAACAGTGCGGGCAGCAGCTTGCGCAGGGCGAGATCGCCGGTGCCGCCGAAGATCACCAGGTCGAAGGTGTCGACCTTCTGGAAAGTAGCCGTCACGCAAGCACCTCGATACGGGGGAAGACGGGCAGGCCGCGGGGTTTCGGCCCAGGCCATGACGATAGTACCAGTGGAATACCAGAGCAAGCGTTGCCTTGCATACGAATTCATTGGTTTCTTTCTAGCCGCCATCGGACCCGGTTTTCGGCGGGGCGGGGAAAATGGATGGCCAGACGACTTGCAGCCAATGGTTTGCTATTGGTATCTTCTGCATATGGAAACCGTCCTGGCCCGCGAATACCGCCGCATCTGTCGCGACCCGAGCAGCCACCAGCCGCTGGCCTACCTGCGGCTGCGCCGCGCGATCCGCAACGTGGTCGAGCAGCGCGCGATCGAGCCGGGCCAGGCGCTGCCCAGCGAGCGCGACCTGTCGCAGGCGCTGAAGCTGTCGCGGGTTACCGTGCGCAAGGCGATCGCCGGCCTGGTCGAGGAGGGCCTGCTTACCCAGCGCCACGGCGCCGGCACCTTCATCGCCGAGCGCATCGTCAAGCCGATGTCGCGGCTGTCCAGCTTCACCGAGGACCTGCGCGACCGCGGCCTGCACCCTCGCTCGGAATTCTTCGAGCGCAGCGTGGGCGAGGTGACGCCGGAAGAAGCGATGGCGATGAACCTGTCGCCGGGCTCGCTGGTGGCGCGGCTGCACCGCGTGCGCTACGGTCAGGACGAACCGCTGGCGATCGAGCGCAGCGTGGTGCCGGCCAGCGTGCTGCCCGATCCGACGCTGGTGCGCGACTCACTGTACGAAGTGCTGGAATCGCTGGGCTGCCGCCCGAAGCGCGCGCTGCAGCGCCTGCGCGCGGTGTCGCTGGGCGCGCAGCACGCGCGCCTGCTGCACGTGGCCGCCGGCAGCGCCGGGCTCAACATCGAGCGGCGCAGCTTCCTCGACGACGGCCGCGTGGTCGAGTTCACCTGCTCCTGGTATCGCGGCGACATCTACGACTTCGTCGCCGAGCTGCACGCCGACTGATCCCCGTCGCGCGCGGCGCGACGTTTCCCCCATACGAGAAACCCATGCACGCCAGCGACACCCTGATGTACCGCGAAGCGCACGAATCCGCCGACGTGGTGGCGCGCCAGTTCGCCGCCAACGAGCGCGTGGTGGCGGAGCTGGCCGCCGCGCTGCGCGCGCAGCCGCCGCGCTTCATCGTCACCTGCGCGCGCGGCAGCTCCGACCATGCCGCCGCCTACGCCAAGTATGTGTTCGAGACCCAGCTCGGCATCGTCACCGCCTCGGCCTCGCCCTCGGTCACCTCGGTGTACGCGGCGCCGCAGCAGTGGGAAGGCGCGCTGTTCATCGCCATCTCGCAGTCGGGCAAGAGCCCCGACCTGGTGCGCAACGCGCAGGCCGCGAAGACCGCGGGCGCGCGCGTGGTGGCGATGGTCAACGTGGAGGATTCGCCGCTGGCCGCGATCGCCGACACGGTGATCCCGCTGCATGCGGGCCCCGAGCGCAGCGTGGCCGCCACCAAGAGCTACCTCGCCGCGCTGGCCGCGATCCTGCACCTGTGCGCGCGCTGGCACGGCGATGCGAAGTTGCTCGCCGCGCTGGAAGCCTTGCCCGGCGCATTGCGCGCGGGCTGGGACGCGGACTGGTCGGCGATGGTCGACGGCCTGGCGGACGCACACAACCTGTTCGTGGTGGGCCGCGGCTTCGGCTTCGCCGCCGCGCTGGAGGCGGCGCTGAAATTCAAGGAAACCTGCGGCCTGCACGCCGAGGCGTTCAGCGCCGCCGAAGTGAAACACGGTCCGATGGCCCTGGTCGGCCCGCACTTCCCGGTGCTGTGCTTCGCCCAGGACGACGACACTCTCGAGAGCACGCTGGCGGTGGCGCGCGAGTTCCGCGGTCGCGGCGCGCAGGTGCTGGTGGCTGCGCCGGGCCTGGTCGGCGAAGGTTTCCTGCCGCTGGCCGCCGGCCTGCCCGCGCTGTGCACCCCCTTGCTGACCATCCAGAGCTTCTATCGCGCCGCCAGCGCGCTGGCGCTGCGTCGCGGCTTCAACCCGGACGTGCCGCCGCACCTCAACAAGGTTACCGAGACGGTTTGAGCGGCAGCTGGAGGCTGCCGCTCAAAGCGGATCCGCGGCCCACGGATGGGCCGCCCGTCAGACGCACGCAACGCGTGTGCCTGAGGGAGTCCGGGCCAGCCGAAGGCAGGCCCGGGCGAGCCGGGGAAGTGCTGGATGCGCTTCCCCCGACATCGATAAAGGCTCTGGCTCGACCACGTCCCCGCCATAGCGCAACACCCACTCCGTCGCATAGGCGCAGCCCATGACCACCGCCCTGACCCACGCCCGCGTCCTCACCGCCCACGGCTGGCGCGACGATCTCGCCGTGCTGGTCGAAGGCGAACACATTGCCGCCCTGCTGCCGCCGGATCACGCGCTGGTCCGCGCCGCGCCGGCCGAGGATCTCGGCGGCGCCCTGCTGGTGCCCGGCTTCATCGACACGCAGGTGAACGGCGGCGGCGGCGCGCTGTTCAACGCCGCGCCCACGGTGGCGACGATCCGCACGATCGGCGCGGCGCACCGCAAGTTCGGCACCACCGGCTTCCTGCCCACCCTGATCAGCGACGGCACGGACGTGATGCGTGCCGCGCTGGCCGCGGTGGACAAGGCGTTCGACGAAGGTGTGCCGGGCCTGCTCGGCATCCACCTGGAAGGCCCCTGGCTCGCGCCCGGGCGCAAGGGCGTGCATGACCCGAAATGGTTCCATGTGCCGGGCGAGGACGAACTCGAACTGCTGTGCGCGCCGCATCGCGGCGTGCGCCTGGTGACGCTGGCGCCCGAGCGCGTGCCGCACGAGCTGATCGCGCGGCTCGCCGCCGCCGGGGTGATCGTCAACGCCGGCCATACCGCCGCCGACCACGCCACCATCCGCGCCGCGCTGGCCGCCGGTGTCCACGGTTTCACCCACCTGTTCAACGCGATGACTCCGCTGGGCAGCCGCGAACCCGGCGTGGTGGGCGCGGCGCTGGACGATCCCGGCAGCTGGTGCGGGATCATCGTCGACGGCCACCACGTGCATCCGGCCAGCCTGCGTGCAGCCGTCGCCGCCAAGCCGCGCGGCAAGACGCTGCTGGTCACCGATGCGATGCCGCCGGTGGGCGCGGACGATCCCAGCTATGTATTGAACGGCGAAACCATCGTGGCGAAGGACGGCATCTGCCAGACCGAGCAGGGCGTGCTTGCCGGTTCCGCGCTGGACATGGCCTCTGCCGTGCGCAATACGGTGGACATGCTCGGCCTGCCGCTGGACGAGGCGGTGCGCATGGCCAGCACCTATCCCGCCGATTTCCTCGGCCTCGGCGCCAGCCATGGCCGCATCGCGGTGGGTTGCCGCGCCGACCTCGTCGTGATGGATGCCGGCTGCAAGGTGCGGCGAAGCTGGATCGGCGGCACCGCCGCGTAGGAACCCGGGCGGGGCGTCGGAAGCCTGCGGCCTGCCGGACCGCGCGCCATCCGGGCCGGCTGCTGGGTTATCCACAGGGGCCCGCCGACCGCGCCACCGGTTTCCTCGCCGTCAACAGGAGGAAACCGGCGTCTGCGGCGGGTTCTCCACAGCGTCCAGCAGCAGCCGCCGGCGACTTTGCAACGGCCCGAGCATGCGGTCGGCGCGGTAAGTCGCATAGTGCAACTGCGCCACCGCCAGCGAAGCCGGCGGCGCGCCGAGTTCCGCCAGGCGCCGGCGCACGGTGGCGGCGTCCACCTTGCGCCGGTACAGGCCCAGCGTGACGTGGGGGCAATACGCCTGCTGGCGTACCTCGCGGACGCTGGCGCCCAGCGCCTCGCGCCAGCGGGCCAGCCGCCCCAGCGGGTCGCCCACCGGCAGGAAGGCGGCGCTGGCGAAACTGTCCGGGCGGCCCAGCGGCAAGGTACAGGCCGGACCGCGCACGCGTTCCAGCCGTTCGGCCTGGCCTAGCAGTTGCGCCGGCGAGAAATCGTCGTCGGCCACGCAGGCCGGCGCCTCGAAACCGCAGACGAACACGGTGAGATGCGGCTGGCGCAGCGGGCTGGGGTGCAGCAGGTCGGCCAGCCGTTCCTGTGCGGCGCGGATGTAGTCGAGCAGCGCGGGGTCCTCCACCAGCGCCAGCCACACCCCGTAGTGCAGGCGGCCGCGGTGCCATTCGGGGTAGTCGCGCAGCTCGGCCACGAGGGTTTCGGCAGGGCTGGCCTTGGGGTCGGAAAAAAGCATGTGCGGGTGGGCGATGGGCGCGGCGCCATGATGGCATGCGTCGCGGTTTCCGCGCGGCGCCGCCGGCACGGTCCGCACTTGCTGCAGAATGTGCCCCTGTTGCGAAACGGAGCCGGTATGCGAGCCTGATCCTTGCCTGGCGGTACCTGCGCCGCAGCGGCCGTGCTGCCGGCGCGGCCGCTGCGTACGCGATGGCGGTCCGCCCCTGCCTTTCGACAGGGCTGCCTTTCGACAGGGGAGCGACTTCAGGCACATACGCCGCGGCGCCGCGGCAGGCATAAGACCACCATGAACGGAACCGGCCTGCGCCGGTCCAAGCAGCTTGTCGCGAGACGCCTGCCGTTATGCTGGCGCGCCAGGGAGGACACGTGAACATCTTTGCACCCATGATCCGCCGACCGGTCGGCACCGCACTGCTGGCGATCGGCCTGGCCATCGCCGGCTTCTGTGCCTACGTGTTGCTCGGGGTGGCGGCGTTCCCGTCGATCGAGTTCCCGTTCATGGCGGTGTCCGCGCAGCTGCCGGGTGCCAGCGCGCAGACCATGGCCAGTACCGTGGTGGCGCCGCTGGAGCGGCACCTGGGACGCATCCCGGGCGTGGCGCACATGTCTTCCACCGCCACCGAGGGCGGGGCGCAGATCTTTCTGCAGCTGGATTTCGGGCGCAATCCGGACATGATGGCGCGCGACGTGCAGGCAGCGATCAATGCCGCGCTCCCCGACCTGCCGCAGCTGCCAAGCCCACCGGCCTACTTCAAGGCCGACAGCTCGCAGATCCCGATCCTGCTGGTGGCGCTGACTTCCACCAGCCTGCCGCCGGACAAGCTCTACGACCTCACCGACACCCTGCTGCAACCTGCGGTGGCGCAGATTCCCGGCGTGGCCCAGGTGCAGGTGGGCGGCGGCGCGCCGCACGCGGTGCGGGTGGCCTTGAACACCTCCGCGCTGGCCAACGCGGGCATCACCGCGAACGACGTGGCGAACGCCCTGCGCGCGGCCAACGTCACCTCGCCGCAGGGCGCGATCGGCAACGGCACGATCCGGATGACGGTGACCGCGAACGACGCACTGCACACGGTGCAGGACTTCGCCGACCTGATCATCGCGATGCACAACGGCGTGCCGGTACGGCTCTCCGACGTGGCCACCGTCAGCAGCGGCCAGCAGGACAAGTACACCGCGGCCTGGTTCAACGAGCGCCGTGCGGTGGTGCTGCGGATCACCAAGCGGCCCGACGCCAACGCGGTGGCCACGGTGGAGGCGATCCGCGCGCGGCTGCCCGAGCTGCGCAACCTGCTGCCCGCGGACGTGCAGATCACCCCGATCTTCGACCTCACGCCCACCACGATGTCGGCGCTGCACGAGGTGGAAGTGGCGCTGCTGATGAGCGTGGTGATGGTGGCGCTGGTGATGCTGGTGTTCCTGCGCCGCAAGCGGCCCACCGTGATCGCGATGTTCAGCGTGCCGCTGTCGCTGGCCGGCGCGCTCGTGGTGATGTGGGCGCTCGGGTTCACGCTCAACATCTTCTCGCTGGTGGCGCTGGTGCTGTGCGTGGGTTTCGTGGTGGACGACGCGATCGTGGTGATCGAGAACATCGTGCGCCACATGGAGAAAGGCATGCCGGCGCTGGAGGCCGCGCTCACCGGCGTGCGCGAGATCGGCTTCACGGTGATCTCGATCACCCTGTCGCTGATCGCGGTGTTCGGGCCGATGGTGTTCGGCAACAACATGTTCACCCTGTTGATGCGCGAGTTTTCGGTGACCCTGATCGCCACCATCGTGATCTCGGCGCTGGTTTCGCTCACGCTCACCCCGGCGCTGTGCGGCCGCTGGCTGGCCGACGACGACGCGCATGCCGCGCGCCAGCCGGGCCGGCTGGAACGCTGGGCCGAGCGCTTCGACCAGGGCTGCCTGCGTCTGTACGAGCGCGGGCTGGACTGGGCGATGCGGCACCGCCGGCTGATGCGCTGGCAGCCGCCGATCCTGCTGGTGCTCACCATCCTGCTGGCGGTGCTGGTGGGCATGACCGCCGGCGGCGGCCTGATGCCGAAGGAGGATACCGGCCTGGTCAACGCGAACATCACCGCCGACGCGAACATCTCGCCCACCCTGATGATGAAGCGCACCCAGCAGATCGTGGCGCAGATCCATGCCGATCCGGCGGTGCTGGACATCACCGCGTCGGTGGGCGGCAACCAGGGCGGGGCAGGCAACCAGGCGCAGCTGTTCATCGACCTGAAGCCGCTGGGCGACAAGCCGGGCGAGCGCCGCGACTCCGCGCAGCAGGTGGTGGACCGGCTGACCCGGAAATTCAAGAACGTGCCCGACGTCGACGTGACGCTCACCGCGCAGCAGTTCATCAACATGGGTGGCGGCGGCAGCAGCGGCGTGGGCCGCTACTCGTTCCAGCTCACCAGCATCAGCGGCACCCAGCTGCAGCAGCCCACGCTGGAGCTCGAGCGCGTGATGCGCGGCATGAAGCAGTTCCGCGACGTCACCTCGAGCTTCGACAGCATCGGCAAGCAGCAGATGCTGGAGGTGGACCGCAACACCGCCGCGCGGCTGCACCTGGACATGGGCGACATCGATTCGGCGCTGTACGACGCCTTCGGCCAGAACCAGATCTCGACGATCTACTCGGACATGAACCAGTACCGTGTGGTGATCACGTCGGACAAGGCCGACACGCTCAGCCCGGACGCCCTGCTCAATACCTACGTGCGCAACAGCCAGGGCACGATGGTCCCGCTCTCGGCGGTGGCGCGCATCCGGCCGCACATCGCGCCGGTGAGCGTGCAGCACTACGACCAGGTCGAATCGGCGATGATCAACTACAACCTCGCCCAGGGCGTGACCCAGGCCGAGGGGCTGCAGCTGGTGAACCAGGCGATCTACGCCGCCCACCTGCCGCCCGGCGTGGAGAAGAAATACACCGGCGAGAACCAGGACCTGCTCGAAGCGCTGACCAATTCGCTGCTGTTGCTATTGGCGGTGATCGGCGCGATGTACGTGGTGCTGGGCATCCTCTACGAGAGCCTGATCCATCCGCTGACCATCATTTCCACCCTGCCGGCGGCGGGCATGGGCGCCTTCCTCGCCATGCTGCTCACCCATACCCAGCTCACCGTGATGTCGGTGATCGCGGTGCTGATGCTGATCGGCATCGTGAAGAAGAACGCGATCCTGATGGTGGACTTCGCGCTGGTCGCCGAGCGCGAGCACGGCATGGACGCGCCGTCGGCGATCCGCGAGGCGGCGCTGGTGCGCTTCCGCCCGATCACCATGACCACCCTGGTGGCGATGGGCGCGGCGCTGCCGCTGGCGATCGGCTTCGGCGCCGGCTCGGAGATGCGCCAGCCGCTGGGCATCGCCATCCTCGGCGGCCTGTTCGTGTCGCAGCTGCTGACCCTGCTCAGCACGCCGGCGATCTACCTGTGGCAGCACGACCGCCGCGAACGCAAGGCGAAGCGCAGGGCGTTGCGCGAGGAGATCCGCCGCCAGAAGCTGGTGTCCCGGCAGATGCCGGCGCTGCCGAAATAGCGCGCGCCGCGGTTTCCGCCCTGCCTGCGCGCAGGCCAAACGTCATGGGCGCGGTTCAGCCCGGCTTGCTATGGTTCGGGTTTCCGCCGAACGGACGACGCCCATGCGCCTGCGCCCGGCCGCCTTGCTGGCTGCCCTCACCCTGTTCGCCGCCCTATGGGCGGCGGCGCCCGCGGCGGCGGCGGAAACCCTCGGCATCCCGCCGGTCCAGTACCGCGAGCGCACGCTGCCGAACGGCCTGCAGGTGCTCAGCGTGGAGGATCACGCCAGTCCCAATGTGGCGGTGCAGATGTGGTACCACGTGGGCTCCAAGGACGATCCGCAGGGCCGCTCTGGCTTCGCGCACCTGTTCGAGCACCTGATGTTCAAGAGCACGAAGCACATGTCGGCCGAGGAGATGGACCGGCTTACCGAAGACGTCGGCGGCGCCAACAACGCCTCCACCGGCGACGACATCACCAACTACTTCGAGGTGGTGCCCAGCAACCACCTGCAGACCCTGCTGTGGGCCGAGGCCGACCGGCTCTCCGGCCTCAACGTGGACGAAGCGAACTTCAAGTCCGAGCGCGCGGTGGTGGAGGAGGAGTACCGCCAGAGCGTGCTGGCGCAGCCCTACGGCAAGCTGTTCAACGCGATCGACGAATACTCGTACCGGGTGCACCCGTACAAGCGGCCCACGATCGGCAGCATCGCCGACCTCGAAGCCGCCTCGCTCAAGGACGTGATCGCGTTCCACGACACGTTCTACCGGCCCGACAACGCCACCCTGATCGTGGCCGGCGATTTCGACCCGCAGCAGCTGGACGCCTGGGTCGACCAGTACTTCGGCTGGATTCCCAAGCCCGCGGGGCCGATCCCGCAGGTGAATGCGAAGGAGCCGAAGCGCCGCAAGGACGAGCGTTACACCGTCACCAGCGCGACCGCGCCGCTGCCCGCGGTGGCGATGACCTGGCTGATCCCGCCGGCATCCGACGGCAAGGACCTGATCCCGCTGCAGGTGGCCGCCGCATTGCTGGCGCAGGGTGATTCCTCGCGGCTGTACCAGTCGCTGGTCTACCGGCACCAGGTGGCGCAGCAGGTCGGCGCCGACGCCGACGGCCGGGTCGGGCCGGGGCTGTTCACCGTCTACGCGATCCTCGCCAGCGGCCACACGACGAAGGAAGCGGAGAAGCTGCTGCACGAGGAGATCGTCTGGCTCGCCACCCAGCCGATTCCCGCCGCCGAACTGGACAAGGTGAAGACCCAATTGCTGACCCGCGAACTCAAGCAGCGCCAGACCGCGCAGGGCATCGCCTTCGCGCTGGGCCAGGCCACGCTCACCGAGGGCAGTCCCGCGCGCGTCAACAGCGACCTCGATGCGCTGCAGCAGGTCAGCGAGCAGGATGTGCACCGCGTATTGCGCGACTACATCACTGGCGCGCACAGCGTCACCATCGACTACCAGCCGCAGGCCGCCGCCGACAAGCAGGGGAGCGCGAAATGATCCGCCGCCATCGCTTCCCTGGCCTGCTGCATCCAGCCGTTTTTGCAGCCGTGCTCGGCGTGTTATCCGGCGTCGCCATGGCGGCCGATGCGCCGGCCGACTTCCCCGGCACGCCGCCCGCGCCCGGCCCCGCGCCGCGGCTCAACGTGCCCGCGCCCGTGGCGCAGATCCTGCCGAACGGCCTGGAGGTGGTCAGCGTGCGCCGCGCCGACCTGCCGCTGGTCACCGCGCAACTGGTGCTGCGCAGCGGCGGCGAGATGGACCCGCCCGACGAGGCCGGCCTCGCCGATCTCACCGCGAACCTGCTGAGCAAGGGCGCCGGCGGCAAGAGCGCGCCGCAGATCGCCGCCGCCGCCGAGGCGCTGGGCGGTTCGCTGCAGGCCGCCGCAGGCTGGGACGAGAGCGCGGTGGGCATCACCGTCACCACGCCCAGGTTGCCGGCGGCGCTGGACCTGCTGGCCACGGTGGTGCGCCATCCCGATTTCGCGCCGGATGAACTGAAGCGCGCGCAGGCGCAGGCGGTGGACGATCTGCGCCTGATGCTGAGCCAGCCGATCGCGCTGGCCTCGCTGGCCGCCGGCCGCGCGGTGTTCGGCGACGGCGCCTACGGCCATTCGCGCACCGGCACGCCGGCTTCGATCGCGCGCATCAGCCGCGCCGATGTCGAACGCCTGCATGCCGTGCTGTACCGGCCCGACAACGCGATCCTGGTGCTGGCCGGCGACATCACGCCGGCACAGGCGGGGCAGCTGGCGCAGGCCAGCTTCGGCGACTGGCGGAAACCCGCCACGCCGCTGCCTGCCAAGCCCGGCAGCAGGGCCGACAGCGCGCTGCCGGCCCTGCTGCTGATCGACCAGCGCGGCGCCGGCCAGGCCGGCGTGGTCGCCGCGCATGCCGCGCCGCCGCGCAGGGATGCCGGCTACTACACCGGCGTGGTCGCCAACGCGGTGCTGGGCGGTTCGTACTCGGCGCGGCTCAACGAGGAGATCCGCATCAAGCGCGGGCTCTCCTACGGCGCCAGCAGTCGCCTGCAACCGATGGCCGATGCCGGCCTGTGGCTGGCCGCGGCGCAGACCAAGAACCCTTCCGCGCCGCAGGTGGTGGTGCTGATGCAGCAGCAGTTCGCGGCGCTCGGCGACGACCGGGTGCCCGCGGCGGAACTGGCCGCGCGCAAGGCCACCCTGATCGGCGCTTACGGCCGCAGCCTGGAGACCACCGCCGGCCTGGCCCAGCAGGTCGCCGAACTCGCGGTCTACGGCCTGCCGCTCACCGACATCGGCCAGTACATCGCCAGCGTGCAGGCGGTGACGCCGAAGCAGATCGAAGCCTACGCGCGCAAGAACCTCGATGCGAAGCACACCCGGATAGTGGTGGTGGGCGACGCCGCCCAGTTCGCGCCGGCGCTGCGCAAGGCGTATCCGAAAGCCGGTCTGCTGGAAGCTGGCCAGCTGGACCTGGACAGCCCCAGCCTGCAGCCGGCCGCCGCCGGGCACTGAAAACTGCACGCCCGCGGCAGCCTCCCATCCCCGGCTCCGGCCGGGGGTCCTTGAGAGCCTGTTCAAAGTCTCCCCGTAGCCCGCGTTGCCTTGCCATGGCCGCCGTGCGCGGGCAAACCCTCAAACCCTCCCCCATTCCTCGCGCGGAAAGAGCCCATGGAGGCATCCGGCTTCAGGGAGCGGGGAGGGAGCGTCCATCCATGCCGGCCGTTCGATTCAAGCGATCGGGGATGGCCGCCATGACGCCGGGATGGACAGGGTCCGGCGGCGCATTGTCGACGCCGGGGCAACGCAGCGTTTCCTGCCTTTGCCCGTATCAATCGACGACGCTTCATTTACAATACCGTGCGGTATAGTTCACGAATAAATTCCCACGTCCCCACGGGTCCTCCCCATGCCCCTTTCCCCACGTTTCCTCCGCCCTCTCGCGGCGGTCGCGCTGGCGTTCGCCGCGCTGCCCGCCGCCGCTGCCCAGCTCGAATTGCAGGCTGGCCGCAGCTACATGGACAGCCATGCCGCCAACACCGTGTTCCTTGAAAGCGTGTTCGACGAACGCCCGCTGGGCGACAGCGGCCTGCACTGGGCGCCCGACCTGTCGCTGGGCTGGATCAATGGCCGCGACATCGGCCGCTATCGCCATGCCCGCTACGGCACCCGCGATGCGATCTGGCTGGTGGCCGGCGGCGTGCGCCTGCGCGCGGGCGGCCCGGGCGACTGGTACCACCATTTCTTCTACAGCGCCCAGGTCGCCCTGCACGACAACCGCACCCAGGCGTTGAGCAGCCCGTACGAGTTCGTCAACAGCGTGGGCTGGCAGTGGCACCACCTCAGTTTCGAGTTGCGGCACATCTCCAACGGCAGCCTGCACGAGCCGAACCGCGGCGAGACGATGGCGCTGGTCGGCGTAGGTTTCGAGTTGTAAAGCCCGTTCACGATCTCCGCATAGCCCGCGTTGCCTTGCGTGGCCGCCACGCGGCAGCGCGCGGCTTGCCAGCCTGCGCCACGCGGCGCCGCCTGGCCACGGCGAGGCAAGTCGTGCGGCGGTCGTAGACTGGTTCTGGTTCAGCGCTGTCCGCATACGACAACGGCCCCGAACGGGGCCGTTGTCGTATGCGTGCGTGGTATGTCCGCGCTTCAGTGGCCGCCGCCGGCCGCGGGGCCGGCCTTGGGCGTGAACGGCGGCCTGGCCAGCCAGATCACCACGATCAGGCTCAGGAAGATCCAGCCCAGCGCATGCAGGATTTCGTTGAACGCCATCTGGAAGCTCTGCTGGGTGATCATGCCGTTGAGCACCTCGGCGCCGCGCTGCGGGTTGCCGTGGCTGAACTGCTGCAGCGCCGCCTGCGCGGTCGGGTTGTAGGGATTGATGTGCTCGGTCAGCTGCTCGTGGTGGTTCACCGCGCGGCGCGTCCACATCAGCGTGGTGATCGAGGCGGCGAAGCTGCCGCCCAGGGTGCGCAGGAAGGTGGCCAGGCCCGAGCCCGCGGCGATCTCGTTGGTCTGCAGGTCGGACAGCAGGATGGTCAGCGTGGGCATGAAGAACAGCGCTACGCCCAGGCCCTGCCACAGCTGCACCATCGCCACGTGGTAGAAGTCCACCTGCACGTAGAAGTCCGAGCGCATGAAGCAGGTGCCGGCCATCACCACGAAGGACGCCGCGGCCAGCAGGCGCAGGTCCATGCGCGTGGCGTATTTGCCCACGAAGAAGGTCAGCAGCACCGGGATGATGCCCAGCGGCGCGGTGGCGAAGCCGGCCCAGGTGGAGGTGTAGCCCAGGGTCTGCTGCAGCCACAGCGGCACCAGCAGGGAGATCGAGAAGAACGCGGCGTAGGCCAGCACCAGCGCCAGCGTGCCGGCGCTGAAATTGCGGTGGCGGAACAGCCTGAGGTCGACGATCGGATCCTTGTCGGTGAGCTCCCAGATCAGGAACACCGCCAGCGCGATCGCCGCGACGATGCTGGTGATGACGATGAAGTTGGAATTGAACCAGTCCTCGTCGTTGCCCTTGTCCAGCACGACCTGCAGCGCGCCCACGCCGACGATCAGCGTGACCAGGCCGACGTAGTCGACCCGCGGCCGCTCCAGTTTCTCCGCCTTCTCGCGCAGCTGGTTCGCCACCACCACGCTGGCGAAGATGCCGATCGGCACGTTGATGAAGAAGATCCACGGCCAGGAATAGTTGTCGGTGATCCAGCCGCCCAGGATCGGGCCGGCGATCGGCGCCACTACCGTCACCATCGACAGCAGCGCCAGCGCCATGCCGCGTTTTTCGTTCGGGTAGGTGCTGATCAGCAGGCTCTGGGTGATCGGGTACATCGGCCCGGCCACCGCGCCCTGCAGCGCGCGGAACAGCAGCAGCATGCCCATGCTCTGCGATACGCCGCACATGAACGAGGTGAACGAGAACAGCAGGGTGCACCACACGAACAGCTTCACCTCGCCGAAGCGGCGGGTGAGGAAGCCGGTCAGCGGCAGCGAGATCGCCATGCTCACCGCGAACGAGGTGATCACCCAGGTGCTCTGGTCGTTGCTCACGCCGAGGTTGCCGGCGATGGTCGGCAGCGACACGTTCGCGATGGTCGTGTCCAGCACCTGCATGAAGGTGGCCAGCGACAACCCGATCGTGGTGACGGCGAGATTCGGTGGACGGAAGTGGGTGCTCATGGAACCGTGTCAGTCGGTGATTTGGGCATTTACTTCTCCCGCTTGCGGGAGAGGGCGCCCGAAGGGCGGGAGAAGGTGCATGCGAAGCGCGGTGTCGCCGGCTCGCCGTGCCCTCTCCCCCGACCCCTCTCCCGCAAGCGGAGGAGGGGCCCGTTTCGTCACTTCGTGTTGCCCGCCATGTTGGCGTGGATGATCCCGGCGATCAGCGCGTCGGCCTTGGCCGACTGCCGCTCGTACACGTCGGTGCTGAAGGCCGGCTGCGCCGGCGGCTGCTGCGCCAGCATCGGCCCGTTCCGGTCGTGCAGGTTCACCTCCACGTTCAGGGACATGCCGATGCGCAGCGGGTGTGCATCGAGCTGCTTCGGATCGGTGAACACCACGCGCACCGGGATGCGCTGCACGATCTTGATCCAGTTGCCGGTGGCGTTCTGCGCCGGCAGCAGCGAGAACGCGCTGCCGGTGCCGATGCCCAGGCTCTGCACCTTGCCCTGGTACTTCACCGCGCTGCCGTAGACGTCGGACTCGATCTCCACCGGCTGGCCGATGCGCATGTGGGTGAGCTGGGTCTCCTTGAAGTTCGCGTCGATCCACACCTCGTGCAACGGCACCACCGCCATCAGCGGCGCGCCCGGCGCCACGCGCTGGCCGAGCTGCACCGAACGCATCGCCACATAGCCGGTCACCGGCGCCACCAGGGTGGTGCGCTCGTCGTCGAGGTAGGCGGCGCGGAACTGCGCGGCGGCGGCCTGCACATCGGGATGCGAGGCGACCACGGTGTCGTCCACCAGCACCTTGCTGGTCTGGTACTGCTGCTGCGCGGTGACCAGCGCGCTCTGCGCGGCGGTCAACTCGTCGCGGGCGTGCGACAGTTCCTCGGCCGAGATCGCGCCGGACCTGGCCAGGCCCACGCGGCGGTCGTAGTCGGCCTTGGCCTTGGCCACCGCCGTCTCGCGCGCCGCCACGATCGCCTGCTGGCCGTTGACGCTGGAATACAGGCCGCGCACCTTGCGCACGGTGGCGGCGAGGTTGGCCTTGGCCTCGGCCAGCGCCACGTCGGCGTTGGATTTGTCCAGCTTCACCAGCACGTCGCCCTGCTTCACCAGGTCGCCGTCGTCGGCGCCGATGGTGACCACGGTGCCGGGGATCTGCGGCGTGAGCTGCACCACGTTGCCGCCCACGTAGGCGTCGTCGGTGCCCTCGTACCAGCGGCCGTCGAAGAAGTACCACAGCGCCCAGGCGATCGCGGCGAGCACCACGACCGCGGCGAGCGCGCGCAACAGGAAGCCGCGGCGCTTGGCGTTCTGCGGCGGCTGGGCGGCCGGGCTGGCGGCCGCGGTGGGATTCTGGCTGGACATGGGGTGCCTCAGGAATGGTGTTCGGATACGGTGGAGACGGATGCGGCGGGTGCCGGCGGCTGCTGGCCGGCCGCAGGGCGGTAGCCGCCGCCGAGAGCCTGGATCAGCTGCACCGACTGGTCGGACTGCTGCGCCTTGAGCGCGGCCAGGCGCTGCTCGGCCACCAGCAGCTGCTGGCGCACGCTGAGCGCTTCGAGATAGCTGCCCACGCCGGCCTTGTAGCGTTGTTCGGCGAGCCGCTCGGCGTCGCGGGCGGCGGCCAGCGCGCGCTGTTGCGCCTCGGCCTGCTGCTGCAGCGACTGCAGCGCGTCGACATCGTCGGCCACTTCGTTGACTGCGCGCACCAGGGTCTGGTTGTACTGCGCTATCGCGAGGTCGTACTGGGCGTCCTTGCCGGCGAGGTTCGCGCGCAGCCGGCCGCCGTCGAAGATCGGCATGCTCACCGCCGGCGCCACGTCGTAGAAGCGCGCCGGCAGCTGGAACAGGCTGGCCCCGCCCATCGAAATCAGGCCGGCCATCGCGCCCAAGTTGAGGTTGGGCAGGAAGGTGGTCTTGGCGGCCTTGATGTCCTTGCCGGCGGCTTCCACGCGCCAGCGCGCGGCGACCAGGTCGGCGCGATGCCCCACCAGGTCCACCGGCAGGTTGGCCGGCACGGCGAGCTCGGCGGGCGACAGCAGCTGCGGCCGGCCGATCTCGCGGCCGCGGTCCGGGCCCTTGCCCAGCAGCACCGACAGCGCCGACTGCGCGGCATCGATCGCGCGGCTGGCCACCGCCAGCTGTTCCTGCGCGCTGGCCACTTCGGCATCGCCCTGCTTCAGCTGCATCTGGTTGTCGATGCCGGCGGCCACGCGCTGCGCGGTGAGCTTGCGCGCCGCATCGGCGCGTTCCAGCTCGGCCTTGGCCAGATCCTGCTGGGTATAGGCATAGCCCAGTTGTACATAGGCGCGGGCCACGTTGGCGGAGAGTTCCACGCGCGCGGCGCGGGCCTCGACCTCGGCGGCGCGGGCCTGGCCCACCGCGGCTTCCCAGGCGGCGCGCTTGCCGCCCCACAGATCGATGTCCCAGTTGAAGCTGCCGTAGACGTAGCGGGCCGGCGTCAGGTGGCCGTTGCCCAGCCCCGGCAGGGTGGTGGGTATGCGTGCGTCGGCCACGCTGCCGCCTACATTGAAGGTGGGCTGGCGCGCGGCGTCGGCCGCGCCCACCACCGCCTGCGCCTGGCGCGCCCGGGCGTCGGCGACGGCCAGCGTCGGGTTGTCGGCCAGCGCCTCGCCGATCAGGGTGTCGAGCCGGGGATCGCCGAGGCCGGTCCACCAGTCGGCGGACGGCCAGGCCGCGCTGGCTGGCACGTTCGCCAGGCTGTGCGCGGCCTTCAGCGAGGACGGAGCGATCGGCGTGCCGTCGGGGTGCAGGCCGCCGCTGTTGGCGCAGCCGGCCAGCGCGAGGCTCAGTCCGACCGCTGCCGCAAGGAGATGCAGACGCATGGGCTTTCGGTCTCGAAACAGGTGGAAGGTGGTGGAATCAGTCTTTGTTGCGGAGCGCGTGCAGCACGCGTTCCAGGTAGTCGTGCAACTGCTTGCGTTCGTCGCTGTCCAGCGAGGCCTGTGCCGCTGCCAGCACGCGCTCGTTGCAGCCGGTGAGCTGCTGCCACAGCGCGTTGCCCGTGGCGGTGAGCTCGATGCGCAGCGCGCGCCGGTCCTGCTCGTGCGGACAGCGGCGCAGGTAGCCGCGCCGTTCGAGCTGGTCGAGCTGGCGCGTCATCGCGCCGCCGTCCAGCTCCACGGCGCGGGCCAGTTCGGTGGCGCCCATCGGTCCGAGCAGGGCCAGCCGCTTGAGTATCAGGAACTGGGTGAAGCGCAGGTCCAGTCCCTTGGCGACGATTTCCGCCTCCATCGCGCGTACCAGCTCCGAGCGCACCAGCCCGAGCAGGATGCCGAGGCTTTCCTGGGAATCGGGGGTGGTCGAGGAGGAGTTCATGGCCGCGCATTCTATTGCCAAAAGAATATTTGTCAAGGCAAATATATGTGCGGCGAATTTTGTATCGGCAAGGTTCAGCCATGCCGCAACCGGACCGCCTCCAGCTCGTCGCGCACCAGCTGGCGCAGTGCCGGGTCGCGGATGGCGAACAACTCGAACACGCCCAGCGCCTGCAGCGTGGGCAGTACCGCCAGCAGGCGGGGTTCGGCCTTGCGGCGCGCGGCCTCGGGCGTGGCGGGATCGAGCATCTCGTGCGCGCAGGCGACGAAGGTTTCCAGTGGCGAACGGAACGGGGCGGCGACAGGCAGCGTGGAGACAGGCATGCGGACCCTCCGGTAGGGCGCCGTGGCGGCGATCGGGGAGACGGGAAACCGCGAGCGGCGGCAGCGGTGGGGCGGCCCGGCGGGCGAAGCCGGATGCCCGCCAGCTTACCCAGGCGGGTCGATAAGCTGATAACGTTATTTGGTCAACAAATGTCGAGAAACGGACATGGGATCGTGGCACGAACAGTTGTGGGAACGCATCGAGCGCGTCGACGGCCCCGCCGTGATCGCCTACTGGGACGAGGGCGACGCGGCCAGCGAGCAGGACGAGGAAACCCGCACGCACGACTGGCACCGTCACCAGCGCGGGCAGGTGTACTGCGTGGAAAGCGGCCTGGTGCACGCGCGTACCCGCTACGGCTCCTGGCTGTTGCCGCCGCACCGTGCCGGCTGGATGCCGCCCGGCGAATTGCACACGGTAAGCGTGAGCGGGCCGATGCGCGGCTGGGGCCTGTTCCTCGCGCCGGCCGTCTGTGCCGGCCTGCCGGATCGTCCCTGCGTGCTCGGCACCAGCGAGCTGCTGCGCGCGCTGGCGCGCCGCGCCAGCGAGTGGGTCTTTGCCGAGCAGCTGGAGACGGAGCAGGAACGCGTGTGCGCGGTGTTGCTGGACGAGTTGCGCCGCGCCCCGCGGGAGCCGCTGCATCTGCCGATGCCGTTTGACCGCCGCCTGCTGCGCATTGCCCACGCGGTGCTGAGGGCGCCGCACGACAACCGCAGCCTGGAATCCTGGGCCGAGCGCGCCGGCCTGTCGGCGCGCAGCCTCAGCCGGCTGTTCCGCAGCGAGACTGCGTTGAGCTTCGCGCAGTGGCGCCAGCAGGCGCGGCTGAGCCGGGCGCTGGAGCATCTGGCCGAAGGCATGCCGGTGACGCAGGTGGCCGAGGCCACCGGCTATGCCAACGCCAGCGCTTTCATCGCCATGTTCCGGCGCGCTTTCGGCGAATCGCCGGCGCGCTACTTCGAGCACGCGCCGGCTTCTGCCTGAGCCGGGGCCACCGGACGCCGGCGTTCCAGCAATTCGTCGCGCACCATCGCGGCCAGCGCCGGGTCGCGGATGGCGAACAGCTCGAACACACCCAGCGCCTGCAGCGTGGGCAGCAGGGCCGACAGCCGCGGCTCGGCCGCGCGGCGCGTCGGCTCGGGCGTGGCCGGGTCCAGCATCAGTTGCGCGTTGACCACGAAATCGGTCAACGCATCGGGTTCCGCCAGCGCGCGGTCGGCGGCTTCGCGGTCAGCGATCAACAATGACATGACGATCTCCTTCCTTAGTAGCGGGGACGCGGGGCCTGGCCTCGACGTTACCGATGGCGCGCGCGGGACTTCCATCCGGGGCGTGCGGGGAACGGGGGCGAGGGGAGAGGCCGGAGGGGTTGCGCATTGCACGCAACCGCGGGACATCCCGGCCCGAGAGGGGTCGTCCATGGCGGACGGGCCGGGACATCCGTTGGATCTGGGGTGTTGGATCTACGGCAAGCGTCACCATAGATCCATGGCCAGTACCATGGGGAGACAGTTCCCGCTGCTGGTATTCCCACCACCACCCGGGGTCACCCACATGCAGCATTCCCGGCAACGCACCGAGTTGAAGGCTTTCCTGCGCGCGCGTCGTGCCGCACTGGCGCCCGAAGCGGTGGGTTTGCCGCGCGGCGCGCGCCGGCTGACGCCCGGCCTGCGCCGCGAGGAAGTGGCCGCGCTGGCCGAGGTTGGCGTCACCTGGTACACGTGGCTGGAGCAGGGGCGCGCGATCAACGTTTCCGCCGCGGCGCTGGCGCGCATCGCGCGGGCGCTGCGGCTGGACGCCACCGACGAGGCCTACCTGTTTTCGCTGGCCGGGTTGGCGCGCGCAGAGCCGGTGCGCAACCACGTCGTGCTGCCGCCCACGATGCAGGGGGTGCTCGACCTGTACCAGGCGCCGGCCTTCGTGCTCGATCCGGCGTTCGAGGTGCTGGCCTGCAACGCGATGGCCGAGCGCCTGTACCAGTTCGGCGAGTTCCACGGCCGCTTCGCCGCCAATCACCTGTGGAACGCGTTCATGAATCCGGCACGGCGACGCTTGTACGAGCCCTGCTTCGAACCAGGTATGCTCAACCTGCTCGGCATCTTCCGCGTGAACCAGGCGGCGCATCCGGACGACCCGCGCTTCGATGCGCTGATCGAGGCGCTGACCGAGGCCAGCACCGATTTCCCGGCGCTGTGGCGACGCCACCAGGTGACGCCGCTGACGGCCTGGATCGCCCACTTCCGCCATCCCGAGTTCGGCGAGGTGCGCGTGCATTCCAACCGCTTTCCGCTGCGCGACGCCGACGGCACCGCCAGCGGCGCCACCGCGTTCTTCTTCGTGCCGGAGGATGCGGCGACCGCGGCCAGCTTCGCGCGCATCGCGGGCCGCCTGCGACGCACCGGCGCGGTGGAGTCCGAGCCGGCCTGAACATAAGGGGCGTTGATCGTCTCCATCATCAAAACCGTCTTGGCTTATCGATGCAGGCCGGCCTAGCATGCGCCGACGCCCATCCGCGTTGCCACGAATCGAGGTCGCCATGTTCCGTCCGCTGCTCTCCGGTCTGCTCGTGCTCAGCCTGCTGCCCGCCGCCGCGGCGGCCGACAGCCAGGCGCCTGCCATCACCACCGCCGGTGCGTTCCATCCGGTACCGCACGCGGCTTTCCTGCCCGACCGCAACGCTACCTACAAGGTGGTGTTCGCGATGACCAAGCCCAGCGGCAAGCCGGACCAGGTCAACCCTGCGCTGGAGCGCGTGGCGCGCACGGTGAACCTGTACGCCGCCTCGGGCGTGCCGCTCGACCACCTGAAGTTCGTCGCCATCGCCTACGGTCCGGCCACCGCGCTGGTGCTGGACGATGCGCACTACCGCGCCAAGTTCGGCGTGGCCAACCCCAACCTGGCCGCGATCGCGCAGCTGCGCAAGGCGGGCGTCACGGTGGCGGTGTGCGGGCAGGCGGTGGTCGAGAACCACTTCGAGGACGCCTGGGTGGCGAAAGACGTGGAGGTGGCGCTGTCCGCGCTCACCACGATCACCGAACTGCAGCAGCAGGGCTATGCGCTGATGCCGCTGTGACCCATCGGGTCACAGCGGCATCAGCCGGGCCATGGATGGCCCGACGTCGACCAGGCGCGGCACGCGCCCGGTCGGACGGAGCCAAGGCCGGTACCCGCCGGCCTTGGCGAGCCTGAAAAGTGCAGGAAGCACTTTTCAGGCATCAGGCAAGCGCTGTTGCTCTGTTGTTTTTTGGGGAAAACCGATGAAGCGAACACATTCGTGGCTGACCGCCCTTGCGCTGTGCGCGCTATGCGCCACCGCCCAAGCCGCCAACCAGGCGAAAACCGACTTCCTGCCGCCGTGGAACCCTCCCCCGGAAGGCCTGCAGTTCAGCGTGCCGCCGTTCGACGCCATCGCCGACCTGCACGGCGACGTGGTCGATCCGCAGCTCACCGTATTCTTCGCCGGCAACCAGTTCATGGTGGTGCACGACCTGGTCGCCGCGTTCAGGCAGGCGCACCCCGAGTACCGGCGCGTGTTCGTGGAAACCCTGCCGCCCGGCATCCTGGCGAAGCAGATCGAGAGCGGCGCGCTGGTGATGGGCAACTTGCGCCTTGCGCTGAAGCCCGACATCTACACCGCCGGCAAGGGCTCGGTGGAGCGGCTGCAGGAACAGCACGGCTGGTTCGCCGCCAGCGCCGACTACGCGCGCAACCCGCTGGCGATCCTGGTGGCGAAGGGCAATCCCAAGCACATCCAGGGCCTGAAGGATCTCGGTCGCGCCGACGTGCGGGTGAGCATGCCGAACCCGGCCTGGGAGGGCATCGCGAAGCAGATCGAAGCCGGCTACCGCAAGGCCGGCGGCGAGGCGCTGGACCACGCGATCATGGTGACCAAGGTGCAGGACGGCAGCACCTTCCTCACCACCATCCACCATCGGCAATCGCCGCTGCGCGTGCTGCAGGGCGAATCCGACGCGGCGCCGGTGTGGTCCACCGAGGCGTACTTCCAGCAGCAGATCCTGCACCACCCGGTGGAAACCGTGGCGATCCCCGCGGCGCAGAATGCCGTCGCCACCTATACCGCCGCGCGCATGAAGGCCGCGCCGCATCCGCAGGCAGCGAAGGATTTCCTCGCCTTCATGCAAAGCCCGGCGGCGCAGGCGATCTACCGCAAGTACGGCTTCCAGCCGCCGAAGTAAGCCGGGAGCCTGTCCGATGCCCATGCTGCGCACCTTCGGTTTTCTGCTGCTGCTGTCGCCGCTTGCCGCCAGCGCCGCCGCGGTGAATGCCGGCGCCATCGCGCAGCAGGGCAATGGCAAGGGCGCCGCGCCCTGCATGGCCTGCCACGGCGTCGACGGCAGCGGCATGGCTGCCGCCGGCTATCCGCGGCTCGCCGGCCTCGATGCCGCCTATCTCGCACGGCAACTCGACGATTTCGCCAACGGCACGCGCACCAACCCGGTGATGCAGCCGAACGCCAGCGCGCTCAGCGAAGACGAACGCGCGGCACTCGCGAAGTACTACAGCGCACTGCCGGTGCCGGTGCCGGCGCATGCCGCCGCTGCCGCGCCGCCGGCCGACGGCGCCGGTGCGCGGCTGGCCGCGCGTGGCGACTGGAGCCGCGGCCTGCCCGCCTGCGTGCAATGCCACGGTCCCGGCGGCTCGGGCGTGGGCGCAAACTTCCCGCCGCTGGCCGGCCAACCCGCCGCCTACATCGCGGCACAGCTGCGGGCCTGGCAGCAGGGCACGCGCCGCAACGATCCGCTGCAGCTGATGCAGCACGTCGCGAAGCAGCTCACGCCCCAGGAAATCCAGGCCGTGGCCGGCTGGTTCGCCGCGCAGCCGCTGCCGGCAAAGGTGGACGCGCCATGAAGCGCATATCGATGGCCTTGCTCGGCACCCTGGCGCTCGCCGCGTGCTCGCACCCTTCCCCGCCGTCGCCGGCCGCGCAGAGCGCGGCGCCCACGGTCGCGAAAACCGCACCGGCCACGCCGGAGCCCGGGTTCACGCCACCGCCCGAGTCGGCGATTCCCGCCGGCCCGCTGGGCGACGAGATCCGCCTGGGCCGTACGATCTTCACCGACACGCCCGGACATGCCCGCGACTACGTGGGCAACGGCCTCAGCTGCAGCAACTGCCACCTCGACGCCGGCCGGCTGGCGAACTCCGCGCCGCTGTGGGGGGCATGGGGCATGTACCCGCAGTACCGCAAGAAGAACGGCCACGTGAACAGCTTCGGCGAACGCCTGCAGGGCTGTTTCCGCTTCAGCATGAACGGCAAGGCGCCGCCGCTGGACAGCGATGTCATCGTGGCGCTGGAAAGCTACGCGTGGTGGATGAGCAAGGGCGCGCCGAACGGCGTGAAGCTGGCCGGCGCGGGTTATCCCAAGGACAACTTCAAGCCGCCGCAGCCGCCAGACTACGCGCGCGGCGCCGCGGTCTATGCCAAGGACTGCGCGCTGTGCCACGGCGCCGACGGCCAGGGCCAGCAAGTCGACGGCCGCAACGTGTTCCCGCCGCTGTGGGGTGCGCAGTCCTTCAACTGGGGCGCGGGCATGCACCAGCTCGACAACGCCGCGGCCTTCATCAAGGCGAACATGCCGTTCAGCCGCGGCGACACGCTCAGCGACCAGGACGCCTGGGACGTGGCGATGTACATGGATGCCCACGAACGCCCGCAGGACCCGCGCTACACCGGCGACGTGGCCACCACGCGCGCGAAGTACCACGACACGCCGATGTCGCTGTACGGCACCGCGGTGAACGGCCACCTGCTCGGCAGCGAGCCGGCGAAGTGAGCGCGCCCGTTCATCGCCTCACGCCCGCATTCGGCGTGGCCGCGCAATTGCAGGCGGGCGACATCGCCATGCTGGCCGCGCAAGGTTGGCGCAGCCTGGTCTGCAACCGCCCCGACGGCGAGGCGGCGGAGCAGCCCGGCAGTGCCGAGCTCGCGCGGGTCACGGCCTCGCATGGGCTCGCATGGCGTCATCTGCCCGTCGCCTCCGGGCAATGGCATGACGCCGACGCGGCCGCGTTCGCCGAAGCCTTGCGCACGTTACCCGCGCCGGTGCTGGCGTTCTGCCGCAGCGGCACGCGCTCGATCCATCTGTGGGCGCTGGCGATGGCGGGCACGCTGGATGCCGAAAGCATCCGCGGCATCGCCGCCGGTGCCGGCTACACGCTGGATCCCGCGGTGCTGCATCGCGCGCCGGACACATCGCCCTGATGCTCCCCGCCGACCTGCTGGCGCTGGCCTGCGGCTCGCTGGTGGGCTTCTCGCTGGCGCTGATCGGCGGCGGCGGTTCCATCCTCGCCTTGCCGATGCTGCTTTATGTGGTCGGCCTGCACGACCATCCGCACCTAGCCATCGGCACCGGCGCGGTAGCGGTGGCGGCCAATGCCTTCGTCAACCTGGTGCCGCATGCGCGCGCCGGCCACGTGCGCTGGCCGGCCGCACTGGTGTTCGCGGCAAGCGGCGTGCTGGGCGCGTTCGCCGGCTCCACGCTGGGCAAGCGCATGGACGGCCATCACCTGCTCGCCCTGTTCGCCGTATTAATGCTGGTGGTGGCCGCGTTGATGTTGCGCGGCCGGCGCAACAGCGCGGGCGGCAGCTGGCCGAAGCCGCACCTGTTCCCCCGCCTGGGCGCCACCGGCTTCGGCGCGGGAGCGTTGTCCGGCTTCTTCGGCATCGGCGGTGGCTTCCTGATCGTGCCGGGCCTGATCTTCGCCAGCGGCATGGAGATCATCGCCGCGATCGGCAGCTCGCTGGTCGCGGTGGGCGCGTTCGCCTCCACCACCGCCATCAACTACGCTGCTTCCGGCCTGGTCGAATGGCGCGTCGCCGCGCTGTTCGTGGCTGGCGGCGTGGCCGGCGGCTGGCTGGGGGCGCGCCTCGCGCAGCGCCTGGCGCGCACGCGCGGCGCGCTCAACCTGGTGTTCGCGGTCGCCGTTATTGCGGTGGCGATATATATGCTGGTGCGGAATCTGCAAGCTTGAGCCCGGGGGCGGGGCGTGATGGTCGAACTTATCGAAGTATCTGACCCGCATCGTGCCGCCATCGCTTCCGGCGCCGGCGCCCTTGCAAGCCTGCTCGGCCTGAAGGTGCCGGACGGCTGGCCAGTGTACCCGGATATCTTCAACCGGCCCGGCGATCCGGACTGGCCCTTGTTCCTGTTCGTCGATCCCGGCCGGTCGAGCATCGCCGGCAGCGGCGGCTTCCTCGGCGCGCCCGACAGCAACGGATTTGTCCAGATCGGTTACGAAGTGGCGCCGCAGTACCGGGGCCGCGGCATGGCAACCCAGGCCATGCTGGCCGTGGTTTCGCGCAGGCCGGGGGCCCGCCTTGCCGCCGTTGTGGCCCCGGCGAACCTGCCTTCCGTCGCCGTCCTGCGCAAACTCGGCTTCAGGGACACCGGCCAGGTCATCAGGCACGGCGGCGAGACGCTTTCGCTGTGGGCCAGCGGCTGATCCGCGTCCGGGCCGCATGCGCATTACTCCGCGCGGCGCTTCACATAGGTATCGAACAGCTCGTCGATGCGCCGGTACTCGTCGTACCAGTCGTCGGCGTGCTTGAAGTCGTGGCGCTCCAGCGGGTACAGCGAGATCCAGAAGTTCTTCTTGTGCAGCTCGACGAAGCGCTGGTACAGGCGGATCGAGTCGCTGGTCATCACGTTGTCGTCGATCAGGCCGTGCTCGATCAGCAGCGGGTCCTGCAGGTTCTGCGCGTATTCGATCGGCGAGCTGGTCTTGTAGGCCCCGGGGTCGAGCTGCGGGTCGTTGAGGATGTTCGAGGTGTACTCGTGGTTGTAGGTGGCCCAGTCCGCCGGCGGGCGCAGCGCGGCGCCTGCCGCGAACTGGCCCGGGGCGCGCAGCAGCGCCATCTCGGTCATGAAGCCGCCGTAGCTGCCGCCGTAGATGCCCACGCGCTTCGGGTCGACGCCGTGGTGTTTCACCAGCCAGGCCTTGCCGTCGAGCAGGTCTTCCAGTTCGGGGTGGCCCATGTCGCGGTAGATCGCGTCGCGCCAGTCGCGGCCGTAGCCGGCGGAGCCGCGGTAGTCCATGTCCAGCACCACGTAGCCCTGCTGCACCAGCAGGTTCTGGAACATCTGCTCGCGGATGTAATAGGTCTCCTGCTTCGACACGTCCTGCAGGTAGCCGGCGCCGTGCACGAAGATCACCGCGGGGCGCGAGGCGGTCGCGTCGGTTTCGTTGGCGGGGCCGTAGTACTTGGCGTAGACCACGCCGGCGCCGTGCGACGAGGGCACCTCGACGAACTGCGGCTGGATCCACGGCCGCGCGGTGAACGCGCTCTTCATGGTGTCGGTGAGTTCGCGCGGCGCGCCGCCGGCGGCGTCCTGCACGGCGAGCTGGCTGAGCATGTACGGCGCCGAGTGCAGCACGGCGAGCCGGCTGCCGTCGGGCGACAGCACGAAGCCGTCCACGCCTTCGTATTGCGTGACGCGGGTCAGCGCGCCGCCGCCGGAAGGCACGCGGTACACGTCGTAGCTGTACGGCGCGACCTTGTTCGCCAGCAGGTAGAACCACTTGCCGTCCTCGCTGAGCTGGGGCTGGCTTACCTCGAACTTGCTGTTGTCGGTAAGTGCCTTCGCCTTGCCGTCCAGCGGCTTCGCATAGAGGCGCGACCAGCCGCTGGCCTCGCTGAGGTACCACAGCGTGCGGCCGTCCTTGAGCCAGCCGAAATCGTTGAAGCTCCAGTTGATCCAGGCGCCGTCGTGCAGGCGGTCCTGCGGCACCAGCGCGTGGCCGGCGAAATCGACGCTGGCGATCCAGCGATCCTTGTTGTCGATCGCGCGCAGCTGCACGGCGACCTGGTCGCCGTCGTCGCTCCACACGATGCCGCCGCCGCTGCCTTCGCTGGCGATGGTCACCGGGCGCACGGCCGGCGCCTTGAGTGCCTTGGCTTCGTCGTCGTGACCGGCTTTTTCCAGTGCGGCGACGGTCTGCTCGCGGATCGCCTTCAGCGGATCGTCCTTGATGCCGGGCAGGTTGTCGGTCTTGAGCGGCCACGCCTTGTGCGCGGAAAGATCGAGCAGCAGCAGCGACTGCGGCGCGGGGTCGTCGCGGCCCACGTAGTTGCGCGCTTTCTGCACCTCGGTGTAGCCCGAATCGGTGACGTAGTGGATCACGTCCGGCGCCTTGCCGTCGCGGTAGTGGGCCGGTTCGGTGACCACCAGCATCCAGCGTCCGTCCGGCGACAGTTCGGTGTCCAGCGCCTTGACCTTGTCGCCCAGCCAGAACGGCTGCGGCGCGCGGCTTGCGTCGGCGGCGTCCAGCGCCTGCTGCTGCGCGCGGTGCGCGTCGCGGTCGGCCTTCATCTCGCGTAGCGTGCTGAACAACTCCAGCTGCTGGCGTTCCAGCGCGCCGGGCTGCTGTGCCTGCGGATCGTCGGCGAACTTCAGGATCGCCGCGGGCGCAGTGACGCCGCTGGCAAGGTCGTAGCTGTACCAGTCGTTGCCGTCGCGGAACTGCAGCGCGCGGCCGTCGGCGGAGAACTGCGGCGAGGATTCCGGTTGCGGCGAACGCGTCACCTGCACGCGGCGGCCGCTGGCGAGGTCGACCAGGAACACATCGCCATGCAGGATGAAGGCGCCATGCGTGTGGCTGCGGTCGTACACCGCCGGGCCGTCGGCCTGCGCCATCGTGGCCGGGGCGAGCTTCGTCGCCGCGCCGCCTGCGGCGCTCACCCGGTAGAGGTCGCGCACGCTGTCGCCGTCGCGCTTGAGCGTGTAGTACAGGCTGCGGCCGTCCACGCTCCAGTACGGCATCTCCACCGGGTGGCCGATCCAGTCGGGACTGGCCATGATGGTTTCCAGGTCCAGCGGGGCGGATGCCGGCGGCGCCGCGATGGCGGCGGCGGGCAGCGCGGCGAGGGCGATCAGGCTGGCGAGCAGCAGGCGGCGCATGGGTGATCCCTGCAATGTCAAAAAGTCAGCATAAACGAGTGCGCGGCAGGCGTGGCCCTCCCTGTGCCGGAAGTCAGGTGCGTAGCCTCCGGCTGCGGGAGTAGGCTCAAGAGTTGTTCGAGCTGCCGGAGAACCCGCATGCGTCCCGTACTCGCCCTTTCCCTCGCGCTGGCCGCCGGCATGACGGCCCATGCCACCGCGGCCCAGCAGGTTCCCGAACCGCCGCGCAACGACGTGTCGCTGATCGGCGACCACGTGTCGCAACCGCCGGCCTCGCCACAGCACGACGACGCCAGCGTGTTGCACGGCGTGCGCGTGCCCGATCCCTACCGCTGGCTGGAGCACGGCAACGCGCCCGCGGTGCGCCAGTGGATCGCCGCGCAGAACCGCTACACCAACTACACGCTGGGCGCGATGCCGGACGGTAAGGCGATGAACGCGCGGGTGCAGCAGCTGGCGATCACCTCGGTCACGCGGTCCGCGCCGCTGCTGGCGGGCGGCACGCTGTTCTACCTGCGGGAAACGCCGCCGCAGCCGCAGCCGCAACTGGTCGCGCAGCGCTGGCCGGACGGTGCGCCGCATGTGCTGGTGGACCTCAACGCCAACGGCGGCAACACCGCGATCACCGGCTACTGGCCCTCGCCCAGCGGGCGCTACCTCGCCTACGGCACCGCCGAGGGCGGCAGCGAACTCACCACTCTCCACGTGCTCGACGTCGCCAGCGGCAAGACCCTGCCCGGCGCGCTGCCCTGGGCCGGCGGCGGCACCACGCCGCAGGGCGTGGCCTGGGACGCCGACGAGAAGGGCTTCACCTATGTGCGCTTCCCGCCGCCGCCCGCGGGCAGGGAGGTGGTGCAGCTCGACGCTGCGCTGGCGCACCACGTGCTCGGCGAACCGGCCGCGAAGGATGCGGTGGTGTTTGGCAAGGACTTCTCCAGGGTGGCCGAATACCGCCTGCTGGTTTCGCCCGGCGCGAAACAGCTCGCCGTGCTGGCGAACGCGGGCGACGGCGGCCCCGCCGAGGTGTGGCTGCGCCGCGGCGGCCAATGGAAGAAGGTGCTGGGCGGCGAAGCCGACGTGCGTTTCGCCGACTGGGTGGGCCAGCAGCTCTACGTCGCCAGTTTCGCCGGCGCGCCGCGCGGCAAGCTGCTCGCGGTGGGTGCGGACGGCAGCGCGCACCAGGTGCTGAACCAGCGCGAAGGCGCCTTGCAGGATGTGGCCCCCGTCGCCGGCGGCTTCCTGGTGGTGCGCAGCTGGGGGCCAGACTGGTGGGTGGAGCAGTACGACCAGGCCGCGAAGTTCGTACGCCGCCTGCCGTTGCCCGCGCACGGCATCGGCATCGGCGGTATTGCGGCCGAACAGGGCCAGCCGCAGGCACTCGTCGCCTACGGCGGCTGGACGCTGCCCTCGCGCTGGGCTGAATACGACGCCCGGGACGGCACGCTGAAAACCGTGTTCGAGGTGAAGGCCGCCGCCGACTACTCGCAGATCCAGACCTACCGCGTCGACGGCACCTCGAAGGACGGCACGAAGATCCCGGTCACTGTGCTGGCGATGAAGGGCGTCGCGCCGGACGGCACGCGCCCCACCATCCTCTACGGCTACGGCGGTTTCGACATTCCGGTGGCGCCGCATTTCGTGGGCCCCGAGCTGGCTTGGCTGGAGCGTGGCGGCGTGCTGGCCTTCGCCAACATCCGCGGCGGCAACGAGAACGGCGAGCTGTGGCACGCGCAGGGCCAGAAGCTGCACAAGCAGAACGTGTTCGACGACTTCCATGCCGCCGCGCTGGCGCTGGCCGCTTCGCACTGGACCGACCAGAAGCACCTCGGCATCCTCGGCGGCAGCAACGGCGGTCTGTTGATGGGCGCGCAGATCGTGCAGCATCCCGGCGATTACCGCGCCGTGGTGAGCATGGTCGGCATCTACGACGTGATCCGTCACGAGACCGAATCCGCCAACGGCGCCTACAACGTGCCCGAGTACGGCACCGTGGCCGACTCCGCGCAGTTCAAGGCCACGCTGGCCTACTCGCCGCTGCAGAACGTGCGGCCGCACACCGCCTATCCCGCCGTGCTGATGACCACCGGCGCGAACGACCCGCGCGTGTCGCCCTGGCAGTCACGCAAGTTCGCCGCCGCGCTGCAGAACGCCACCAGCTCGGGCCTGCCGGTGCTGCTGCTCACCCGCATGAACGCCGGCCACGGCATCGGCGCGCCGTTCAGCCAGCGCGTGGGCAACACCGCCCTGATGCTGACGTTCTTCGCGCAGGAGCTGGGCCTGCCGGCGAAGTGAGCAGGTAAGCTTGCCGACCTTTCCATGATCGCCCCCGCCATGTCCGGACTCCTTCCTGCTGTCGAACACGAAACCGCCGCCAGCCCCCGCTACAGCATCATCTGGCTGCACGGGCTGGGCGCGGACGGCCACGATTTCGCGCCGATCGTGCCGGAACTGGTGGCGGCGGACTGGCCGGCCCTGCGCTTCGTGTTCCCGCATGCGCCGGTGCGGCCGGTGACGGTGAACGGCGGCATGCCGATGCGCGCGTGGTACGACATCCACGGCTTCGATCTGGTGGCGCGGCAGGACGAGGCGGGCATCCGCGCCTCCATCGCTGCCACCGAAGTCCTGATCGACCGCGAACGCGGGCGCGGCGTGCCGGACGAACGCATCTTCCTGGCCGGCTTCTCGCAGGGCGGGGCGATCGCGTTGGCCGCAGGCTTGCGCCATGCCTCGCGGCTGGCCGGCATCGTGGCGCTGTCCACCTACCTGCCGATCGCCGATACGCTGGCCGCCGAGCGCAGCGCGGCGAACGCGGACGTGGCCATCTTCCAGGCGCACGGCAGCCTCGATCCGGTGGTGGTCCCGCCGCGCGGCAGCGACAGCCGCGACCTGCTGCAGCGCCTGGGCTACCGCGTGGACTGGCACAGCTATCCGATGGCGCATGCGGTCTGCGCCGAGGAAATCGCCGACTTGCGCACATGGCTGGGGCGGCGGCTGGGCTGATCCGGCACGGTGCTGCGGCATACTGCGCGCATGCGTTTCGCCTCCCTGCACCCGCACGACGAACCGAGTCCGCTGCCGGATTTCTGCAGTCTGCCGGTGCTGTTCACCCTGCTTCTGACCGGCGCGCTCGCCGCCACCGTGGTGTGGCTGGCCGCGGGCAACCATCGCGACTTCTCCGGCTACAGCGTGGGCATACTGTTCGTGACCTGGCTGGCGCTGGTGATCGGGGTAACGCTGTGCCTGTTGCGGGCTTGGCTGCAACGCTTGCCCGGGCACCTGCCCTACCTCGCCGCGTGGCTGTCGATGATGCCGATCGTGGGCGTGGCAAGCTGGATGGCGCACGGGCTGGACGAAGCCCTGGGCATGGGCCTGCTCAGCGACGGCGCGGCGGCCTTCGTGCGCGACAACGTGCTGATCGCCGCCCTGCTCGGTGCGGCGCTGTTGCGTTATTTCTACGTCGCCGCGCAATGGCGGTTGCGCCTCGCCGCGGTGAGCCGGGCGCAGGTCGAGGCGCTGCAGGCGCGCATCCGCCCGCACTTCCTGTTCAACAGCATGAACACCGTGGCGGCGCTGATCCCGGTCGACCCGGCGGCGGCCGAGCGTACGGTGGAGGACCTGGCGGAATTGTTCCGCGCCGCGCTGGGCCAGCACGAGGGCCTGGACGAACAGGGCGACGGCACGCTGGGCGAGGAGCTGGCCCTGCTCGACCGCTACCTCGCGATCGAGCAACTGCGTCTCGGCGGGCGCCTGCGCGTGCAACGTGAATTGGACGGCTTGCCGCGCGATTTTCCGTTGCCGCGCCTGTTGCTGCAGCCGCTGCTGGAGAATGCGGTGCGCCACGGTGTCCAGCCCTTGCGCGAAGGCGGCGTGGTGACGCTGCGCGGCGGATGCCAGGGCGACAGTATCGTGATCGAGATCGCCAACCCGCTGCCGCTCGCGCCGGTGCGCGGCGGCAACGGTCATGGCCTGGACAGCGTGCGCCGGCGCGTGGCGTTCCGCTACGGCCCGCGCGCGGCGGTGCAGGCCGGGCCGCAGGACGAGCGTTACGTGGTGAGCCTGCGCCTGCCGCTGGGGGGCGCACGGTTGGAGAACAGGGGGAAAGGCGATGCGCGTCCTGATCGTCGATGACGAACCGCTGGCGCGCCTGCGGCTGGCCACGCTGCTGGGCGAGTGCGAAGGCGTGGAACTCGCCGGCAGCGTGGGCGACGGCGAAGCCGCGTTGACTGCGCTCGGCGAACTGCAGCCCGACCTGCTGCTGCTCGACATCAACATGCCCGGCCTCGACGGCATGGCGCTGGCCGGACGGCTGGCCGGGCGCGCGCGGCCACAGGTGGTGTTCTGCACCGCCTACGGCAACCACGCGCTGCACGCCTTCGAGCTGGCCGCGGTGGATTACCTGCTGAAGCCGGTACGGCTGGAGCGCCTGCGCGAAGCGCTGCAGCGCACGCGCAAGCGGCTGGCGGAGGCGCCGCCCCCTGCCGCCGCGTGGCTGCATGCGCGTGTGCGCGACGAACAGGTGCGCGTGGCGCTGGACGAGGTGGTCTGCCTGCTCGCCGAGGAAAAATACGTGTGCGTGCGGCACGCCGGCGGCGAGCTGCTGATCGACGAATCGTTGCGCCAGCTGGAAGAGGCCTATCCCGGGCAGCTGATCCGCCTGCACCGCAACTGCCTGGTACCGCCCGCGCGCCTGCTTGGCCTGAAGAACCTGCCCGACGGCCGCGTGCTGGCCCGCCTCGCCGGCACCGACTTCAGCCCCGAGGTGAGCCGGCGCAACCTGCCGGCCTTGCGCAAGCTGCTGCGGATGGGTTGAAGCGCAGCGCTTCGCTGCCGCCTGCGCATCGGCGACAATGGCGCACAGGCCAGACCGTGGAGCCCGCATGATCCCGAACACCCTGCGCATCGCCACCCGCAAGAGCGCGCTCGCGCTGTGGCAGGCCGAGCATGTGGCGGCGCTGCTGCGTGCGGCCCATCCGGGGCTGGCGGTGGAGCTGGTGCCGCTATCCACCCGCGGCGACGAGATCCTCGACCGGCCGCTGGCGACGATCGGCGGCAAGGGCCTGTTCCTCAAGGAGCTGGAGGTGGCGATGCTGGAAGGCCGCGCCGACCTCGCCGTGCATTCGCTGAAGGACGTGCCGGCGGAACTGGAACCGGGCTTCGCGCTGCCGGCGATCCTGCCGCGCGCGGATGCGGCGGACGCCTTCGTCAGCAACCAGCATGCGGATCTCGCCGCCCTGCCGCTGGGTGCGAAGGTGGGCACGTCGTCGCTGCGCCGGCAGGCGCAGCTGCGCGCATTGCGGCCCGACCTGGAGTTGCTGGACCTGCGCGGCAACGTGGGCACGCGGCTGGCCAAGCTGGACGCCGGCCACTACGACGCGATCGTGCTGGCCTGCGCCGGGCTGGAGCGGCTGGGCCTGGCGGGACGCATCCGCAGCCGGCTCGCTGCGCCAGACTGGCTGCCGGCGCCCGGGCAGGCGGCGATCGCGGTCGAGGCGCGCGCCGACCAGCCGGCCACGCTGGCCCTGCTCGCGGTGCTGGACGATGCCGACACGCGGCTGGAGGTGAGCGCCGAGCGCGCGATGAACCAGACGCTGGGCGGCAGCTGCACGGTACCGGTAGGGGCGTGGTGCACGGTCACCGAGCGCGGCCTGCACCTGCGCGGCCTGGTCGGCGACGCGGCCAGCGGCCGGTTGCTGCACGCGCAGGCGGATGGCGTGGATGCCGTGGTGCTGGGACATGCGGTGGCGCAGGCGCTGTTCGCGCAGGGAGCCGCCGATTTTCTGGGCGGGTAGACACCAGAACGCGAATCAGCCTTCGCTCAGTGTCTGGGAAGTGCTTTCCTGCACTTCCCAGACTCGCCAAGTCCGGCCTGCGACCGGACTTGGCTCCGCCGATCAAGCCCCTTGGGGCTTGATCGGCGTGCAATCCATCCGTGGATTGCGCTGACCATCGGTCTGTCGACCGATGGTCAGAAGTTGTAGACCAGGTTGGTGGTGGTCAGCGTGTCGGTCTTCTTGATGCCCGGCAGCACGCTGCTGTTGTGGCGCACCTGGAAGCCCACCTTCAGCGCCAGCTTCTTGGTCATGCTGACGGCGAGGCCCGCATCGTTCTGGATGTAGGTGTTCTTGGAGCCCGCTTCGGTGAGGAACGTGTCTTCGAGCGAGGTGTTGGCGGTGAGGCGGAGCTTGTAGTTGATCAGGCCGCGGGCCACCATCTCGTGTTCCACCGGCTGCGTCTGGTTGATGGTGACGCCGTCGACGAGTATCGGAAGCTCGGCCGGCCGGTATTCCTTGTAACCGGGACCGATTTCGAAGGACAGCTCGTTGCGGGCGTCCTTCAGCGCGATGTAGCCGTAGCCCAGCGAGACCACGCCCTGCCACAGGTTGGCGCCGAAGTCGTCGTGGTCGTAGCGCGCCGCGCCCACGATATAGCTGCGCGGGTCGAGCTTGTAGCCCACCGAGGCGCCGCCGTCGTAGCGGTTGGCGGTGGTCTGGAATTCATTGACGGTATTGCCGGCCGGGGTGACTATCTTTTCCTGCACCTTGGTGCGCAGCACGTCGAGGAAGAAGTTGTTCTTCCACTGCTCGTTTTCCTGGTTCAGGCCGAGCTTGGCGTCGACGTTCTGCGAGCGGGTGTTGCCGGTGGCGGAGGCGTAGCCGAATTCGCCCGAGCCGCTCCAGCCGCCGTTGTCGCTGGCATTGCCGGTGCTGGTGCTGGCGTTGCTGCTGCCGTTGTCGTCGGAAGAGTCGGCGGCTCGCGCTTGCACTCCGTAGCTGGCACATGCCGCCAGCAACAGGGCAGCCATCAGGGTCTTGTTCATCGGTGCGGGTCCCGTTTCGTTAAACAATTGTAACTGCGACACCTTAACGAAACGGTTTGAATTTTCAATGAACACGCCCGGCCGCGATCCGGGTGCCGGAGGCGTCGAGCAGCGCAGTCTCGTACAGGTGGCGCTCCAGCAGCTGGCCGAGCACGCAGCCGGGAGCAGCCAGCGCCGCGGCCAGCAGGCTGCCCGCGATGCCGCCCAGCAGCAGCGCCGTGCAGGGCAGCGCGTAGCTCAGCAGGGCCGCGACGAGCCGGCCGGAAAAGTGGCGGCGGCCCTCGTCGACGAGCGGTTCGGATTCGCGCAGGGATTGCCACAGCCCGCTTTCCAGCAGGCCCTGGCCGAGCGCCAGGGCCAACAGCAGCAACACCCACAGATAGGCGCTGTGGCCGACAAGGTCGGGTTCGCGTTGCGCCAGCATGCCCAGCCACAGCCAGAGTCCGCCGCTGTAGGCGGCGGTGGTGATGCGGCGCGCGGGCAGCAGGGCGGTCGCGCGTTGCAGCGGAGTCGGCAGGCGGGCGCGGTCGTCGTGGGTGGCCAGCAACAGGCTGACCAGGCTGCACAGCATCAGCAGCGCGCCGGCCAGCCGGGTGACCCAGAAACTGTTGTTGCCCTGCGCCAGCCCCGCCACCGCCAGTACCGGCAACCAGGTCGCCAGGGCCATCAGCGCGGAACGCGTGGGACGATGGCCCGGGCGCGGCTGCCAGCCGTGCCAGCGTGCGAGTCCCGGCACCCGCAGGCAGGCCAGCAACAGGCCGGCACCCACCAGCACGGCGCCCAGCCCCAGAGTGGCCAGGGTGCCGCTGCGTCCCAGCCGGCCCAGTCCCAGCAGCAGGGACAGGCCCAGCCACAGCCATACGCCGTAGCCGCCGGTCGCCAGCACCTGCAGCAGGGCGGCGGCGCGGGTCGGGTCATGGGGCGTGGTCGCGTCGCCGGGGATTGCGCCGGGCCACGGAGAGGTGGGCTGCATGGATGGCTGTCGTCGGGGGAGGGCGTGAATCCCCACTTTAAGCCAGCCACTGCGAGTGCGGGTTAGGCAAACGTTCGGCGGGCTTGCGGGCGTTGCCGGGCATACCCATGCTAGGGCTCTCGCACCCTGCCGCGACCGCCGAGCCCGCCATGGACCGCTACGAACGCATCCTCACCCTGCACCGCCTGCTGAAGTCGGCGCACTACCCGGTGCCGTTGCCCAAGCTGATGGACGAGCTGGAATGCTCGCGCGCCACGCTGTACCGCGACATCGCCTTCCTGCGCGATGCGCTGGGCGCGCCGATCGAGAGCGCCGGCGGCGAGCATGCCGCGTTCCGCTACGAGCAGGCCGAGGGCGAGCGTTTCGAATTGCCGGGCCTGTGGCTCACCTCCGACGAGCTGGCCGCACTGCTGGCCTTGAACGAACTGATCGGCCGCAGCGGGCCCGGCGTGCTGGCCGGCGCGCTGGCGCCGTTCAAGTCGCGCATCGAGCATCTGCTGTCTGACCGCGGCAGCGGCAAGGCGTTGCCGGTCGAGCGCATCCGGGTGATCCCGTGGGGCGCGCGCAAGCTCGACCAGCAAGCGTTCCGCATCGTGGCCGGCGCCGTGCTGGAGCGGAAACAGCTGCGCTTCCGCTACCGCGCGCGCACCACCGGCGCCGACAGCCGTCGCACCGTGTCGCCGCAACGGCTCACCCATTACCGCGACAACTGGTACCTCGACGTGTGGGACCACGACCGCGAGGCGCTGCGCAGTTTCGCGGTGGACCGCATCGCCGAGGCGCAGGCGCTGGAGGCGCCCGCGCGCGACGTGCCCGAGACCGAGCTGGACCAGGCGCTGGCCTCCAGCTACGGCATCTTCGCCGGCCAGCCCAAGGCCTGGGCCACCATCCGCTTCTCCTCGCATGCCGCGCGCTGGGTGGCCGACGAGCACTGGCATTCGCAGCAGAAGGGCGAGTGGCTGGCCGACGGCCGCTACGAACTGCAGTTGCCGTATTCCAACTCCAAGGAGTTGCTGATGGACGTGCTCAAGTACGGCCCGGACGCCGAGGTGATCGCGCCGTTGTCGCTGCGCGAGGAGATGAAGATCCTGCTGCAGCTGGCGCAGGGGGCGTACCAGAACCCGCCGCGCTGATGAAACTGCGGTTTTGCTTGTCATTCCGGCGCAGGCCGGACAAGTGCGAAGCGCGCAAAACGCCCGCAGGGCGGCCCCAAGGGGGCGAGCGCAGCGAGTCATCCAGTAGCCCTATGGCTGGCTTGAGCAGGCGTGGTCGTTGTTGGATGACCAGCTTCGCTGTTGTGGAGCTCTTCCGGCCTGCGCCGGGATGACGAGCAGGAGGCGGTTGGTCAACCTATCTATAGCAGCGTCGATTGTGGCGCCGCGTAGCTCAGCTCGCCGTTCTCGACCTGCGCCGCCGAGGTCCATGGATGCACCACCGCGTGCTGCAGGTCGAGGATATGGACCACCTCGATGCCGCGCTGCTTCAGCACGTCGGCGATGATCGAGCGGTGGCAGCGCCACCACACCGCCTCGGCGCACATGATGGCGGTGCGCTGGCGCGCGGCGAAGGCCAGCAGCGCGGCCAGTCCTTCCGCGAATTCCGCGCTGGCGAGGTGGTCGGCGTAACCGCGGAACGCGGCATTGCGCCACGCGGTGTTCGGCGAGTCCGGGCGCGCGCGGCGGCGCCCGCCCAGCTGGGGGAACCACTGGTAGCCGATGCCGTGCGCGGGCAGGCTGGCGGCCAGCGCGTCGCGCGCGAACTGCGGCCAGCGCCGCGAGCCGGGGAAACGGCGCACGTCGGCGATCGCCTCGATGCGGTACGCCGCGAGCAGGGCGAGGAACTCCTCCAGCGTGCGGGTGGAATGGCCGATCGTCCAGAGCGTGGCGGGAGCGGCGGCGTTCACGCGATCTTCGAGAGTGCCGCGCCTTTGTGCATGGCGACGTGATCGGTTTTGTCGCTCTGGATCTCGTACTGCGGATCTTCCGGGCTGCAGTGGCGCGGATAGCCCTTGTACAGCGTGTTGGCCGTGTGCACCTTCACGATGCGGCCGGTGACGTAGCCGGCCTCGGAATTCCAGCGCACATGGTCGCCGACGTGGAACTGCTGGCTCATGCTGGTGGTCTCATCTGGCTGGTGATGCCGTCCATGCTCGCACCCGCAGCGTGCAGGCGAGGTCGCCGCCGGCAAGGCGCGCGGCGCGCGGCCTGGAGCTCGGGCGGTGGAAATATTCGAGGCGAGGCGCTTCACGACAGCGAAGCTGGTCAAAGTCTGCCATGCGAGGGCAGATTTTCGACGCTTCGCCGTCCCATAGTGGTTCTCATGGGGCAAGAAGCGGCGGAAATGTGCACCGCATGGCGGGCTTTGTAGCCCGGATGCTTTCTGCCGCCCAAGCTCCTACGATGGTGCAAACGACAGGAGTACGACATGCAAAGCGGCAACCCCGCCCTCAACAAGAACACCTTCCTCGACGCAGCCAGCGGCGCGGTATTCCAGCACGACGGCAATGCCATGACGCTCAACGGCACGGTCAACAAGACCGGCCTGCTGCTGGTGCTGGTGGTGGTCGGCGCGATGTTCAGCTGGAGCCGCTTCCATGGGGCCGAGAGCCTGCCCGCGCTGGGCCCGCTGGTGCTCGGCGGTGCGCTGATCGGTTTCGTGCTGGCCATGGTCACCGCGTTCAAGAAGACCTGGGCGCCGGTCACCGCGCCGCTGTACGCGCTGGCCGAGGGCGTGTTCGTGGGCGCGCTGTCGGCGATCTTCGAGCTGCGCTACCCCGGCATCGTGATGCAGGCGGTGGCGCTGACCTTCGGCACCATGGCGGCGATGCTGCTGGCCTACCGCAGCGGGCTGATCCGCGCCACCGACAAGTTCAAGCTCGGCGTGGTTGCCGCCACCGGTGGCATCATGCTGGTCTACCTGGCCAGCTTCGTGATGGGTTTCTTCGGCCACTCCTTCGGCTTCATCACCGGCAGCAGCACCATCGGCATCCTGTTCAGCCTCGCCGTGGTGGTGATCGCGGCGCTGAACCTGATCCTCGATTTCGACATGATCGAGCAGGGCGTCAGCGTCGGCGCGCCGAAGTACATGGAATGGTACGGCGCGTTCGCGCTGGTGGTGACCCTGGTGTGGCTGTACCTGGAGATGCTGCGCCTGCTGTCGAAGCTGCAGTCGCGGAATTAGCCGATGGCGGGAGAGGGCTGTCCTGCCTTCTCCTGCCCGCAGAATCCGGTACACGCCCGGATTCGACCCTGTCTGATTCGCGCGTCGTCCGTCCCTGGCCGGCCTCGGCAACGCCGGGCGGCGGACTGGCGGTCAGGGGGCTGCCCGGGGATGCCGCAGCGGCGCTGGATTGTCAGTCTGTCGGGCCTGCGAACCGCGTGCGCCAGGTGATCCAGCCGACAGCGAGCGTCAGTGTGGCGACGACAATCGGCGCTACTCCGTGCCCGTATTCGCCGTGGAGTGTGACGGTCGCGAGCGCAGCCAGCATGACGGTGCAGCCGAGCATGGAGCCCAACAGCCGGGTCCGCTCCCGCGCCAGCAGGACGGCAGCCGTGAGTTCCAATGAGCCGGTCACGAAATGGAACCAGCTTGGATACCCCCACTTCAGGTACTCCTCGTAGATGGAGCCGGGGGCAACGATGTTGCTGAGCGATCCCACGACGAAGAAAGCGGCAAGAGCCAGGGCTAAAACGTGGCGCCAGGAAATTTTAGACATTTGTCCGACCTTGTCTGATGGGCATCGGGCGCCGGTCGCGCCATTCGGGACGACCGGGCCGCTGGACGCGCTCATCCAGGGTTATGCCGTGGCGGCCTTCTGGGCCGCGGCGAAGACATCGCGGGGAGACATCGTGCCGGCGACATGCTCCGTGCCCTCGATGCCAAGGTCCATCCAGCCAGCGTTGATGGCCTCGAACATTGCTTCGGCCGGTCCGCTCTGGCCCTTGGGGATGCCGAACTGTTCGAACGCCGCCGGCCACTCGGCCCGCGGAATGGCGAAGGCTTTGACGTCGAGATTCAGGACTTCTCCGAGTTGCGCCGCGACCTCATCCGCGCTGACCATCGAACCGAGCTCGATGACGCGGTGACCCAACCATGCCGGCCCGGTCAGAAGCGTTGCGATCTCGGCGCCGATATCGTTGGTTGCCACCATGGTCGATTTCCGGTTCGTCGGGTCGTAGTAGACGGGGAGCGTGCCGCCCCGGGCGACGTGCAAGCCGTAGAGGAAGTTTTCGAAAAACCCGCCGGCGCGCACGAAGGCAGTCGGGATTGCCAGATTGCGAAAGCCTTGCTCCAGCAGCGACAAGGCCGTGATCATCCCCAGTCCGCTGGTCCTGTGCGCGCCCATCGACGAGAGCGCGACGACTCGCGGCGGCGGCGCTTTGGCGAGCGCTTCGGCATAGTTCGCGATGATGCCCTTGGCTTCCTTGAAGTCCGGCGAGGGTGCCCAGACCGCCGGCAACATGACAAACGCGCCGTCGACTCCCTTGAGCGCCCGCCCGATGGTGGCCGCGTCATTCCAGTCGCCGTCGACCAGTTCCACGCCCCGGTCCGCCCAATGCGCCGCCTTCTCGCGATCGCGGACGAGCGCACGTACCGTCTTGCCTTGCGCCAGCAGATGCCTTGCCGCCGCACCGCCGACTTTTCCGGTGATTCCCGTTATCAAAAACATGCTTTTGCTCCCGACCCTTTAGGTCTATATTCAAGACAAGGTCTCTTATATAGACCATATTTCTTCGCCGCAAGAAGGCAGTTTTTTGTAACCAGGAGAGGCCAAGGGAACCCGCATGAGCACAGCATCGAGCGCGATCGAGAGATTCAGCCGGTATCAGTTGGAGGACGCCCAGTCCGAGCAGCCGGCCCATTGCCCGGTGCGCGATGTACTTGATCGCATCGGCGACAAATGGAGCATTCTGTTGATCATGACGCTGGCGTCGCGGCCCCGGCGTTTCAGCGAGCTTCACCGAGCCGTTCGCGACATCTCGAAACGGATGCTCACCCAGACCCTGCGAGATCTGGAGCGCGACGGGCTGATTACCCGCCATGTCTATCCAACCACTCCGCCGACCGTCGAATATCGTCTGGCGCCGCTAGGCCAATCGCTGCTGGACCCGATGGCGAACCTCATCGTCTGGGCCGACCACAGCAGCGCCGAAATCCATGCCGCACGCGCCCGCTTTGACGGTGCGGCCACGGATGCCCCTCAATCCAGGGTCATCAAGACGAAGAAGCCGGGCGTTTCGACAGCGACTGGATAAGCGGGCTTGGTCTCACGCTACCTGCCGTCGATGTGCCGGCTTCTGCCGGTTAAGCTTTCCGCCGACTCCGCCGTCATGGATCCGCATGAGCCAGTTCGCCCTGTTCGGCCAGCGCCGGTTCGCGCCGTTCTTCTGGACGCAGGCGCTGGCGGCGTTCAACGACAATGCGTTCCGCAACGCGCTGCTGGTGCTGGTGGCATTCCAGCTGGGCCTGGATGACCGCACGGCCTCGATCTACACGAACTTTGCGCCGGCGCTGTTCATCCTGCCGTTCTTCCTGTTCTCGGCCAGCGCGGGCCAGCTCGCCGAGAAGATCGAGAAGACGCGCATCATCCGCTGGGTGAAGCTGTTCGAGATCGCGGCGATGGTGGTCGCGGCGGCGGGTTTCATCACCCATCACGTCGCGCTGCTGCTGGTGGTGCTGTTCATGATGGGCCTGCACTCCACCGTGTTCGGGCCGATCAAGTACGCGATCCTGCCGCAGGCGCTGAAACCGGCCGAACTGGTGGGCGGCAACGGCCTGGTGGAGATGGGCACGCAGCTGGCGATCCTGCTCGGCATGATCGCGGGCACCACGGCGATGGGCGAAGCCGGGCCGTGGCTGGCGGCGGCCATCACCATAGCCGTGGCGGTGGCCGGCTACTTCGCCTGCCGCGCGATCCCGCCGGCGCCGGCCACCGCGCCGGAACTGAAGATCAACTGGAACCCGTTCGGCGAGACCGCGCGCGTCGTCGGCATCACCCATGCGGACCGCGCGGTGTGGAACGCGGTGCTGGGCATCTCCTGGTTCTGGTTCTTCGGCACCGTGCTGATCGCGCAGCTGCCGATCTACACGCGCGAGACGCTGGGCGGGAACAACACGGTCTACACCCTGGTGCTGACCCTGTTCTCGATCGGCAGCGGCATCGGCGCGCTCGCCTGCGAGAAGCTGTCGGGGCGGCGCGTGGAGATCGGCCTGGTGCCGCTGGGCGCGTTCGGGCTCACCGCGTTCGGCGTGGATCTGTACTTCGCGCGGCACGGCCTCGCGCCGGTGCGCGGACTGGACTGGCTGGGCTTCCTGCGCACGCCGGGCAGCTGGCGCGTGGTGCTCGACCTCATCCTGATCGGCGCTTTCGCCGGCCTCTACGTGGTGCCGCTGTTCGCCTTCGTGCAGGCGCGTGCGCCGCGCGAGAAGCTGTCGCGCATCATCGCCGGCAACAACATCATGAATGCCGTGCTGATCGTGGCCGCGGCGGGTTTCGGCCTGGGCCTGGGCGCGCTGGGGCTGGACGCGGTGCAGATCTTCCTCGCCACGGCGCTGCTCAACGTGCTGGTGGCGGCCTACATCTTCACCCTGGTGCCGGAGTTCATCCTGCGCTTCGTCACCTGGCTGCTCACCAGCACGCTGTACCGCGTACGGGCGGACGGCCTGCAGCACATCCCCGAGGAAGGGCCGGCGCTGCTGGTGTGCAACCACGTCAGCTACGTGGACCCGCTGCTGCTGATGGCGAACCTGCGCCGGCCCGCGCGCTTCGTGATGTATTACCGGATCTTCAACCTGCCGCTGCTGAGATTCCTGTTCAGGACGGCGAAAGCCATTCCCATCGCGGCACAGAAGGAAGACCCGGCGGTGCTGCAGCAGGCCTACGATGCGGTGGACGCGGCACTCGCCGACGGCGAACTGGTGTGCATCTTCCCCGAGGGTGCGCTGACCGGCGACGGCGCCATCGCGCCGTTCCGCCCCGGCGTGGAGAAGATCCTCGCGCGCCGCCCGGTGCCGGTGCTGCCGATGGCCTTGCGCGGGCTGTGGGGCAGCATGTGGAGCCGGCGCGATTCCGCGCTGCATCGCGCGCGCCTGCCGCGACGCTTCCGCGCCCATGTGGAGCTGGTGGTGGATGCGCCGCTGCCGCCGGAGCGCGCCAGTGCGGCGACGCTGGAAGCACGCGTGCGCGAGCTGCGCGGCGGGATGGCGTAGCCGTCCCGCGTTCCCTGCGTGCGCCGGCACCGGTGCCCAGGGATGCGGCGGGTCACGGGAACGGCCCGGCATTTCATCCGGCGAAGGCGGAGCGGCGCCGGTTTCCCGCAGGAGAGGCGGACGGGAACCGCCGTCCGCCGGCTCCGGGGCTACTTGGCCTGGTTGACGATCCAGGTGACCGCGGCCTTCACCTGCGCCTCGGTGAGCGCGGGATTGCCGCCCTTGGGCGGCATGAAGTTGCCGTCCGGGCCGTGGTAGCCGTCGGTGGCGTGCTTGAAGAGGGTATCCAGGCCTTCGGCGATGCGCGGCGCCCACATCGCCTTGTTGCCCAGCTTGGGCGCGCCGGCGACGCCGGCGGTGTGGCAGCTGGTGCAGAGGTTGTCGTAGATGGTCTTGCCGTCGGTGGTGCCGCCGTAGGCAACCTGCGAGGCGGCGGCCTTCGCCGCGGCGGCGGCCGCCGCCTGCATCGCGGCACGGCCGGTGTTGCCGGCGTACACCGCGCCGACGGGGGCGAGCCGTGCGGCGATCTGCGCCTGCACGTTCGGGTCGGTCTCCTTGGGTTCACTGCGGTAGATCGCCAGGGCGACCAGGATCAGCACCACGGTCAGCACCGCCAGGCCGCTGATCAGCTTGGCGAACTGGCGCACGAAAACCCGGTCGGAATCGTTCATGGAACCGCTCACGTATGTACTCCAGGTCGGTGGATCGTCCGGAAGGCCCCTGCGGCGCCCGGCAGGCCGACTGGCTGCCGCGCGCCCGCGCCTGCCGTGGCCGCGACGGAGCGCGGCGTGCGGGGCAGGCGCAAGGCCCGGAGTATAGACGAAGCCGCCGGCAAGTTTCCGGCCGGCGGCAGCGGCGATCTGTCGCGCCGGGAACTGCCGCGACCGCCACAGGTCCAAGCGCAACGGTGCGGCGGGAGCGCATCCATGCCATCGGTCATGCCCCACCCCTGTCGACTGGCATTGTTCCATTTTGCTGTGCTGCACCTATTCTTGGCATGGGTCAGCCGACCGTGGATCGCGTCGGTACGGGGTTCTGCGTTGGCAGCGTTTTCATTTCGGGAGTTTTCTGCATGTCGCGTTTTTGGAAGATCGCGCTGATCGTCGTCGCGGTGATCGTGCTGGCCATCGTCGCCGTGCGCTTGCTGCACAAGCCGGGACGCGCCGGAAAGCCCGGCGGCATGGGCGGCACGGACAACCCGCCGGTGCCGGTCACCGTGGTGCCGGTGGCGCGGGAGAACGTGCCGGTCTACCTCACCGCGCTGGGCACGGTGCAGGCGCTGAACACCATCACGGTGAACCCGCAGGTGAGCGGCCAGCTGATCAAGCTCGATTTCACCGAGGGGCAGCAGGTGAAGAAGGGCCAGCTGCTGGCCGAGATCGACCCGCGCACCTTCCAGGCCCAGTATGACCAGGCGCTGGCCAAGGAAAAGCAGGACGAGGCCTCGCTGGCCACCGCGCAGAGCACCCTGAAGCGCAACCAGGCGCTGGTGGCCAAGGGCTACGTGGCGGCGCTGGACATGGACACCTATCGCAACAACGTGAACCAGCTGCAGGCCGCGGTGGTGCAGGACAAGGCCGCCGCCGAGAGCGCCAGGGTGCAGCTTGAATACACCCGGATCACCTCGCCGATCGATGGCGTGGCCGGCATCCGCGCGGTCGACCCGGGCAATGTGGTGAGCACCAGCAGCACCATCGTCACGCTGACCCAGCTGCACCCGATCTACGTGATGTTCACCCTGCCCGAGCAAAACCTGGACATGGTGCGCAAGGCGCAGCAGGAGGCGCCGCTGCAGGTCACCGCGCTGGATCGCGTGGACGCGCACCCGGTGGCCACCGGCGGCGTGCTGCAGGTGATCGACAACGAGATCGATGCGACCACCGGCACGTTCCGCCTGAAGTCGCAGTTCCCGAACATGCAGGGCGAGCTGTGGCCGGGCCAGTTCGTCAACGTGCGCCTGCAGGTGCGCGTGGATGACGGCGCGCTGGTGATCCCCGCCGAAGCGGTGCAGCGCGGCCCCGACGGCGACTACGTCTACCAGGTGCAGGGCGACAACACGGTCAAGATGCAGCCGGTGGTCGTGGCCGGCGAGGTGGGCGACAGCCACGTGATGATCGGCTCGGGCCTCAGTGTCGGCGAGCAGGTGGTCACCGAGGGCCAGTTCCGGCTCAAGCCCGGCAGCAAGGTCAATCCGCTCAAGCCCGGCGAGGTGCCGCCCGCGCCGAGCGCGACGGAACTGCAGAAGGCCTCGTCGCACGGCAAGGGCGGCGGCCGCCGCGGCCGCTGACGCCGACCCGCGCCCGTCGCCCCGGCGACGGGCGCCTGACACCCGCCGCCGGCACCTGGCGGGTCACGCTTCAACTCCCGGCGCGGTGGCGCCGGCGAGCAGGACGCCACCCAGACAGCAGCACGGACACCCATGGGATTCTCGACGCTCTTCATCCGCCGCCCGATCGCCACCTCGCTGCTGATGGTGGCGATCCTGCTGCTCGGCATCCTCGGCTACCGCCAGCTGCCGGTGTCGGCGCTGCCCGAGATCGAGGCGCCCAGCCTGGTGGTGACCACCCAGTATCCGGGCGCCAGCGCCAGCACCATGGCGGTGCTGGTCACCACGCCGCTGGAGCGCCAGCTGGGACAGATCTCCGGCCTCACCATGATGAGCTCGGATTCTTCGGCCGGCCTGTCCACGATCATCCTGCAGTTCTCGATGAGCCGCGACATCGACGTGGCCGCGCAGGACGTGCAGGCGGCGATCAACCAGGCGCGCGGCGTGCTGCCCAGCAACCTGCCGTATCCGCCGATCTACAACCGGGTTAACCCGGCCGACGCGCCTATCCTGACCCTGTCGCTGCAGTCGGACAGCCGGCCGCTGCGCGACGTCAACAACTACGCCGACTCGATCCTCGCGCAAAAGCTGTCGCAGGTGCCGGGCGTGGGCCTGGTCTCGATCGCCGGCAACGTGCGCCCCGCGGTGCGCGTGCAGGTGAACCCGGCGCAGCTGTCCAACCTGGGCCTCACGCTGGAGGACGTGCGCAGCGCGCTGACCCAGGCCAACGTCAACGCGCCCAAGGGCACGCTGAACGGCAAGACCCAGAGCTATTCGATCGGCACCAACGACCAGCTCTCCGACGCCGCCGAGTACAAAGACACCATCATCGCGTACAAGAACAACGCGCCGGTGAAGCTCTCCGACGTGGCCAACGTGGTCGACGGCGTGGAGGACGACCAGCTCGCCGCATGGGCCAACGGCAAGCCGGCGGTGCTGCTGGACATCCGCCGCCAGCCCGGCGCGAACATCGTGCAGACGGTGCAGTCGATCCGCCAGATCCTGCCCGAGCTGCGCGCGGTGCTGCCGGCCGACGTGCACCTGGACGTGTTCGCCGACCGCACCATCACCATCCGCGCTTCGGTGGAGGACGTGCAGTTCACCCTGCTGCTGACCATCTTCCTGGTGGTGGCGGTGATCTTCGTGTTCCTGCGCCGGCTGTGGGCCACGGTGATCCCCTCGGTGGCGGTGCCGCTGTCGCTGCTGGGCACGTTCGGGGTGATGAGTTTCACCAGCATGTCGCTGGACAACCTCTCGCTGATGGCGCTCACCGTGGCCACCGGCTTCGTGGTGGACGACGCGATCGTGATGATCGAGAACATCGTGCGCTACATCGAGCAGGGCAAGGAGGGCAAGGAGGCGGCGGAGCTGGGCGCGAAGGAAATCGGCTTCACCGTGCTGTCGCTGACGGTGTCGCTGATCGCGGTGTTCCTGCCGCTGCTGCTGATGCCGGGCGTCACCGGGCGGTTGTTCCACGAGTTCGCCTGGGTGCTGACCATCGCGGTGGCGATCTCGATGCTGGTGTCGCTGACGCTGACGCCGATGATGTGCGCCTACCTGCTCAAGCCCGACCAGCTGCCCGAGGGCGAGGACGCGCACGAGCGCCACCTCGCCGCCGGCAGGCGCACCGTGTGGGCGCGCACCGTCGGCCTGTACGAGCGCTCGCTGGACTGGGTGCTCGACCACCAGCGGCTGATGATCCTGGTGGCGGCGGCCACGGTGGCGGTGACGGTGTTCCTGTACATCGCGATTCCCAAGGGCCTGCTGCCCGAGCAGGACACCGGCATGATCACCGGCGTGGTGGAGGCCGACCAGAACGTGGCCTTCCCGGCGATGGAACAGCGCACCCAGGCGGTCGCCGAGGCCTTGCGCAAGGATCCGGCGGTGGCCGGCGTGGCGGCGTTCATCGGCGCCGGCACGATCAACCCCACGCTCAACCAGGGCCAGTTGTCGATCGTGCTGAAGGACCGCAGCAAGCGCGACGGGCTGGACAAGATCCTGCCGCGCATGCAGCAGGCGGTGGCCGACATTCCCGGCGTGGCGCTGTACCTCAAGCCGGTGCAGGACGTGACGCTGGACAGCACGGTGTCGGCGACCGAGTACCAGTATTCGCTGTCCGACACCAACAACGACGAGCTGGCGAAGTACGCCACCGAGATGACCCAGGCGCTGCGCCAGCGGCCCGAGTTGTCCGAGGTGGGCAGCAACCTCGCCAACCAGGGCAACTCGCTCAAGCTGACCATCGACCGCGACAAGGCCAGCCGTCTCGGCGTGCCGGTGCAGACCATCGACGACACCCTGTACGACGCCTTCGGCCAGCGCCAGATCTCCACCATCTTCACCCAGCTCAACCAGTACCGCGTGGTGCTGGAGGTGGCGCCGAAGTTCCGCACCACCACCGGCCTGCTCGACCAGCTCACCGTACGCGGCAACGGCAACGGCGCGCTCACCGGCAGCAACGCCACCAGCTTCGGCCAGCTCACCTCCAGCAATTCGGCCACGCCGTCCGGCATCGGCAACACCGGCAACGTGGGCTTCACCATCGGCGCCGGCGGCACCATCCCGCTGTCCTCGCTGGTCAGCGCCAAGGTCACCGACGCGCCGCTGGTGATCAGCCACCAGAACCAGCTGCCGGCGGTGACGCTGTCGTTCAACGTGGCGCCGGGCTATTCGCTGTCCGACGCGGTGTCGGCGATCCACCAGGTCGAAGCGCAGCTGAAGTTCCCGCCGCAGCTGCGCGGCGAATTCATCGGCAAGGCGGCGGAGTTCTCCAACAGCCTGGGCGACGAGGTGCTGCTGCTGCTCGCCGCGATCGTGGTGATCTACATCGTGCTGGGCGTGCTGTACGAGAGCTACATCCACCCGCTGACGATCATTTCCACTCTGCCGCCGGCCGGCGTGGGCGCGCTGCTGGCGCTGATCCTGTTCGGCATGGACCTGTCGGTGGACGGCATCGTGGGCATCGTGCTGCTGATCGGCATCGTGAAGAAGAACGCGATCATGATGATCGACTTCGCGATCGAGGCGCAGCGCAAGGGCATGAACGCGCGCGAGGCGATCCACCGCGCCTGCCTGCTGCGCTTCCGCCCGATCATGATGACCACCGCCGCGGCCATGCTCGGCGCGCTGCCGCTGGCGCTGGGCACCGGCATCGGCGCGGAGCTGCGCCGGCCGCTGGGCGTGTCCATCGTCGGCGGCCTGTTGCTGTCGCAGCTGGTGACGCTGTACACCACGCCGGTGATCTACCTGTACATGGAGCGCTTCCAGGACTGGCTTCGCGAGCGCCGCGAGCGGCGCCTGCTGGCCCGCGCGCAGGCCGGCGGCGCGCAGTGATTGATGCGGGGGCGTACAGGGTGCGCTTCCGCAGGTATTTCAAACGCGCGGCGGAGCGCCCCCGTTTCGCCGCGCGCAGGTTGAGCAGGACATGAACCGCAGCATTTCCACCCGCCTTTCCCCGCCGCATCGCCACGAGTGCCGGGCATGAACATCTCCGGCATCTTCATCCGCCGCCCGATCGGCACCTCGCTGCTGGCGACCGGCGTGTTCGTCGCCGGCGTGATCTGCTACCTGCTGCTGGGCGTGTCGGCGCTGCCGGACATGCAGTTCCCGGCGATCTTCGTGCAGGCCAGCGAGGCCGGCGCGGACGCCTCGACCATGGCCTCCACCGTGGCCGCGCCGCTGGAGCGGCACCTGGGCCAGGTGCCGGGCATCCAGACGATGGACTCGCACAGCTCCGAAGGCAGCACCTTCGTCTTCATGATGTTCAACACCGGCGTGAACCTGGATTCCGCCGCGCGCGACGTGCAGGCCGCGATCAACGCCGCCATGCCCGACCTGCCCAGCGGACTGAACGGCACGCCTAGCTACCAGAAGGCCAACCCCAACGACGATCCGATCATCGCGATCGCGCTGACCTCGACCACGCAGTCGGCGGCGCAGCTGTACAACCTGTCCGACACCTTGCTGGCGCAGCGCCTGCGCCAGCTCAAGGGCGTGTCCTCGGTGGACATCGCCGGCGCCTCCACCCCGGCGATCCGCGTCGACGTGAACCTGCGCGCGCTGAACGCGATGAGCCTGTCGCCGGACGACCTGCGCAACGCGCTCACTGCCGCCAACGTCACCTCGCCGGAGGGCTTCCTGTCCAACGGCAGGACCACCATGGCGGTCAGCTCCACCGCCCAGCTGCATACCGCCGACGACTTCGCCAAGCTGATCATCGCGATGAAGAACGGCACGCCGGTGCGCCTGTCCGACGTGGCCAAGGTGTACGCCGGCACCGAGGACGCCTACCAGGCCGCCTGGTTCCAGGGCAAGCCGGCGATCCTGATGTACGTGTACAAGAAGTCCGACGCGAACGTGATCGCCACGGTGGACGAGGTGCGCGCCCAGCTGCCGCTGCTGCACAACTATCTGCAGCCCGGCACGGTGATGACGCCGTTCTTCGACGACACGCCGACGATCCGCGCCTCGCTGCACGAGGTGCAGGCCACGCTGCTGATCTCGCTGGCGATGGTGGTGCTGACCATGGCGCTGTTCCTGCGCCGGCTGGCGCCCACCCTGATCGCCGCGGTGGCGGTACCGCTGTCGCTGGCCGGCGGCTTCGTGGCGATGTACATCCTCGGCTATACGCTGAACAACCTCACCCTGCTCGCGCTGGTGATCGCGATCGGCTTCGTGGTGGACGACGCGATCGTGGTGATCGAGAACATCATCCGCCACATCGACAGCGGCATGAGCCGGATGGAGGCGACGCTCGCGGGCGCGAAGGAGATCGGCTTCACCATCGTCTCGATCACCGCTTCGCTGGTCGCGGTGTTCATCCCGCTGCTGTTCGCCGGGGGCATCACCGGCATGTTCATGCACGACTTCGCGGTGACCCTGGTGGCGGCGATCGTGATGTCGGCGCTGGTCTCGCTGACGCTCACCCCGGCGCTGTGCGGGCGTTTCCTCAACGGCCACGACCACCGCGCCGGCCCGTCGCGGCTGGGCCAGGCGCTGGACCGCTTCCATGCCGGCATGCAGGCGATCTACAGCCGCGCACTGGGATTCTCGTTGCGCCATGCGCTGCTGTTCTCGCTGACTCCGCTGGCGCTGATCGTGGCCACGTTCTTCCTGTTCGGAGTGGTCAAGAGCGGCCTGTTCCCGCCGCAGGACACCGGCCTGATCTGGGGCCGCGCCACCTCCAGCGCCACCGTTTCGTTCGGGCAGAGCGAGCAGCGCATGCAGCGGCTTACCCACATGCTGATGTCCGATCCGGACGTGGCCACCGTGGGTACGCGCCTGGGCAGCAGCCGGCAGGGCGCCAGCGGCTCGTTCAACATCGACCTCAAGAGCCGTTCCGAGGGCCGCAAGGACAATACTTTCGCGGTGCTGGCGCGGCTCACCGCCAAGGCCGCGAAATACCCCGACCTCAACCTGCGCCTGCGCCCGCTGCAGGACCTGCCCAGCGCGGGCGGCGGCGGTACCAGCCAGGGCGCGCAGTACCAGATCGGGCTGCAGGGCAACGATCTCGGCGAACTGGAGGAGTGGCTGCCGAAGCTGGTGGCCGAACTGAAGAAGAACCCCAAGCTGCAGGATGTGGGCAGCGACGTGGACGAGGGCGGCCTGCGCCAGAACATCGTGATCGACCGCGCCACCGCGGCGCGGCTGGGCATATCGATCGGCACCATCGACGGCGCGCTGTACGACGCCTTCGGCCAGCGCCAGGTGTCCACCATCTACTCGGACATCAACCAGTACAAGGTGGTGGTGAACGCGCTGCCGAACCAGACCGCCACGCCGGAATCGATCAACCAGCTCTACGTGCCGTCCAGCAGCGGCACGATGGTTCCGCTCACCGCGTTCGCGAAGCAGGTGCCGGGACTGGCGCCCTCGTCGATCACCCACGAGAACCAGTACACCACGATGGACCTGAGCTTCAACCTCGCCCCCGGCGTGAGCATGGGCGAGGCGATGGCGATCGTGCAGGCCACGGTGAGCAACATGCGCATGCCTGGCGACATCAAGCTCAACATCGGCGGCGATTTCCGCCGCTTCCGCGACATGCAGAGCGGCATGCTGTGGCTGGTGCTGGCGGCGGTGCTCACCGTCTACATCGTACTGGGCATGCTGTACGAGAACCTGATCCATCCGGTGACCATCCTGTCCACCCTGCCGGCGGCCGGCGTGGGGGCGTTGATGGCGCTGTGGATCACCAATACCGAGTTGTCGGTGGTCGCGCAGATCGCGCTGGTGCTGCTGATCGGCATCGTCAAGAAGAACGCGATCATGATGATCGACTTCGCCTTGGTGGCCGAGCGCGAGCACGGCAAGAGCCCGCTGGAAGCCGCGCACGAGGCCTGCCTGGTGCGTTTCCGCCCGATCATGATGACCACCATGGTGGCGATCCTTGCCGCGCTGCCGCTGGCGATCGGCCTCGGCGAGGGCAGCGAGTTGCGTCGACCGCTCGGCATCGCGCTGATCGGCGGCCTGCTGATCTCGCAGAGCCTGACCCTGCTCAGCACGCCGGCGCTGTATGTGGTGTTCTCCTGCCTCGGCGCGCGCTTCAAGGCGTGGCGCGCGCGCCGCGCCGAGCAGCGGCGGGCACGGCGCACGGCACCGGTACGGCTGCCCGGCTAGGCGCTTGTCCCCTTCTCCCTGTTGGGGAGAGAGGGCTGGGGTGAGGGGTGGGTGCTTGCCGCGGCGTGGCTGTTTTCTTCTTTTGACGAAGCGGGTTCTTCACAGGGAACAAGGCGGTTTCGTCCACCTGCCGGTGGCCGAGCTACTTCTCTTTTGCGTGCCCAAAAGAGAAGTAGCCAAGAGAAAAGGGCACCCCGGTTGGCGCTCTCCGGGCATCCTGCCCTGCGAGTCCGTGAGGCGTGGCCGGGCTTTTCGGGCGGGCTCCTGCCCGCGCGAAAAGGCGTTGCCCTCCCTGGCAACGCCCGCTGCGCGGCCTTGTCGTCCCCGCCTCACCGCCGCCCAGGGGCCCCGGAAGAGCAGCGCGCTCCTGCGCGCAGAAGCAACGGCCAGAGCAGAGCCGGCGCGGGGTTTGTCATCCTCGCTTTTGCTCGTCATCCCGGCGCAGGCCGGGATCCAGTAACCGCATGGCTTGAACGGGCGTGATCGCTACTGGATTCCGGCCTGCGCCGGAATGACGAGTGTGAAAGTCCTCAGTTCCCAGATACGGCGCGGTGTGGCCGCGCCGTCTATCGCGTAGGCGGGAGTTGCTCCCAACTCCTCAACACAGCCGGCTTGTAATTCCGGCGGATTGAATCAGGCCATTCTCTCTTGGTTACTTCTCTTTGGGCCAGCAAAGAGAAGTAACTCGGGCGCCGGCAGGCGACCGAAACCGCCCTGTTCCTTGCGAAACAGACACCACGATTCCTTCGCTGAACCTCCCCCACGCGGCACCGATGCGGTTGCCCGCCTGAACGCGCGGCAGCCACCCCTGCGCGCAAGCCCGCCGCTCCCCGTAAGATGGCAGCCCGGCGTCCGCCGGGTTGCCATCAGGGGGCATGCGGCATGGTTCGGTTTCCGTCGCGCTTCACGCGCAGTGGCGTGGTGCGGGTGTGCGCCGCGCTGGCCTTCATGGTTTGCGCCTGGGCGACGGTATGGCCGGAGCCGGAGCCGCTGCAGAAGCTGTTCGTGCTGGTGCTGATGCTGTTCGCCGTCGGCGCGCTGCTTTGCGCCACCGTGCGGCTCGCCTTCGCGCTGCTGCTGGGCGGCGGCCTGTTCTTCGCGCTGCGTTTCATCTCCGACCTCAAGGAGAGCTACCTCGAAACGGCGCTGATGCCGGCGGATTTCGTCTACTACGCGCGCTCCAGCCTGATCGCCACGCTGCACCATTACCCGCACCTGTACCTGCTGGGCATGGGCGTGCTGCTGCTGGTGCCGCTGGCGCTGGTGCTGGCGTGGCGGCTGGATCGCCCGCTCTCCGCGCGGCGGCGCGGCTGGGGCGCGGCGGCCTGGCGCATGGCCGGCGTGCTGTTGTGCGCGGTGGCGTTCCGTGTGTGCCTGCTGCCGGAAGGCCCGTTCGCCAGCCTGCACAACCGCGACGTGTGGGACAAGCTCTCGGACGATGCCCAGCTCACCAACTTCTTCATCAACATCAACGACGCCGGTGTGCGGATGCCGGCGATGTCCGATGCCGCCGCGGCGCAGCGGCAGTGGGGCGCTACCGCGGATGGCCGGCCCGGCACGCGGCCGCCGCCGTACCCGGACATCGTGCAGGTGCTGGAGGAAAGCACCTTCGATCCGTCGATCTACAACGCCTGCGACGTGCCGGGCTGCAAGTTCGCGCTGTTCCGGCCCGACGCGCGCACGCGCGGCACCGGCCTGTTGCGCACGCATACCTGGGGCGGCGGCACCTGGGTCAGCGAGTTCGCCGTGCATACCGGCCTGCCGCAGGACATCTTCGGCAAGGGCGGCATGTATGCGCCCTTCGTGCTGGCGCCGCACGTGCACGACACCCTGCCCGACCTGCTGCGCCGGCTCGGTTACCTCACCATCGCGATCTACCCCACCAACAGCGATTTCCTCAACGGCCGCGACGCGTACCGCGCCTACGGTTTCGACCATCTCTACGGCGCCGAGGAGCTGGGCCTGGACGAGTGGGACGAGACGGACGCGCAGATGTTCGCCGCGGCCAAGAAGGTCTACGACAAGGTGAAGAGGCCGGGCCAGCCGGTGTTCGTGATGATCCTCACGATCAACCAGCACGGCCCGCACGACGACAACCCGATGAACAAGCTGCCGCTGCCCTGGCGCAACATGGTGCAGGGGCTGGGCGGCAAGGACGAGAGCGCGCTGGATTTCGACACCTATCTGTGGCGCCTGCACGACTCCGACGTGGCGATGCAGGGCCTGGAGCGCGACTTCCTCGGGCGCGCCCAGCCCACCGTGCTGGTGCACTTCGGCGACCACCAGCCGTCCTTCGACGGCCTGATCCGGCCGCTGGCGCGCAAGTTGCCGCCTGCGCTGGCGCCGGAGCGCGATTTCCTCACCTACTACATGATCAAGAGCAACTTCGCCGGGCCGCCGCTGCCGGATTACCCGGCGCTCGACATCGCCTTCCTGCCGACCATGGTGCTGCAGGCCGCGGGCTTGCCGGCCGACCCCTACTTCTCCGCCGCCACCGCGTTGCGCGAGCGCTGCCAGGGCCGTTTCGACGACTGCCCGGACAAGGCGCTGCTGGCTTCCTACTACGCCTGGATCTTCGGGCGCCTGCACGTGTACGAGTAGCGGCCGGCGTGCAGGGCATGGGCACGCAGGAGCCCATCGTCGCCCGGGCCGCGCCGGCGCGACATCCGCACATGCCCGGGCCGCATGACCGTTGACCCATGACCTTTGGCGGCGATTCGCTATGATCCGCCGACTGCCCGCAGGAATGTGCCCATGCGTCTTCTGAGCCGAATGCTCCGCCACAAGTCCGTCGAACAGCTGCAGGGCGAGGCGGGACAGCGTGGCGACTTCCGCCGCGTGCTGGGCCTGTGGCAGCTCACCGCGATCGGCGTGGGCGGCATCATCGGCGTGGGCATCTTCGTGCTGGCCGGCCAGCAGGCGGCGATGAATGCCGGCCCGGCGGTGGCACTGTCGTTCCTGATCGCCGGTTTCGGCAGCGCCTGCGCCGCGCTGTGCTACGCCGAGTTCGCCGGGCTGATCCCGGTCACCGGCAGCGCCTACACCTACGGCTACGCGGTGCTGGGCGAGTTCGTGGCCTGGATCATCGGCTGGGACCTGCTGCTCGAATACGCGCTGGTGGTCGCGGTGGTGGCGATCGGCTGGTCGGGTTACGTGCAGGTGCTGCTGGCCTCGGCCGGCGTGCACCTGCCGGAGTGGGCGCAGCAGAGCATGAGCGCGCAGACCATGCAGTACTACCTGCAGCAGCTCTTCGGCGTGCACGGCGGCACGGCGATCGCCGCGCCCAGCGACGGTCACCGCTTCAACGTGATCGCTGCCGGCGTCTCGCTGGCGGTGGCGCTGCTGCTCACCGTGCGGATGGAATGGGGCGCGCGCTTCAACACCCTGATCGTGGCGGTCAAGGTGCTGGGTGTGCTGCTGGTGATCGGCGTGGGCGCGTTCTTCATCCACAGCGCGAACTGGCATCCGTTCATCCCGCCGCGGCTGTTCGATGCGCAGGGCACGGGCCATTTCGGCTGGGCCGGCGTGCTCACCGGCGCCAGCGTGGTGTTCTTCGCGGTGTTCGGCTACGACACACTGACCACCGCGGCGGAGGAGGCCAAGCATCCGCAGCGCGACCTGCCGCGCGCGGTGCTGCTGTCCCTCGCCGTGGCGATGGTGCTGTACATCGCGGTGTCGCTGGTGCTCACCGGCATCACCCACTACAGCAATCTCGGCGGCGATGCCTCGGTGTCGCAGGCTTTCGAGGCGATCGGCCTGCACTGGGTGAGCATCGCGATCGCGGTGGCCGCGGTGGTGGGCGTCACCAGCGTGCTGTTCGCCTTCATGCTGGGCGCGGCGCGGATCTGGTTCGCGCTGGCGCGCGACGGCCTGCTGCCGGCGTGGTTTGCCAGGGTCAGTCCGCGCTTCGGCACGCCGGCGCGGCCGACCCTGATCCTCGGCGTGTTCACCGCCATCGTGGCGGGCCTGCTGCCGATCGGCGAGGTGGCCGAGCTGGTCAACATCGGCACGCTGAGCGCCTTCATCATCATCTGCTCGGCGGTGCTGGTATTGCGCATCCGCAAGCCGCAGCTGCCGCGCAGCTTCCGCATGCCGTGGATCGGCCTGCTGGCGCCGCTGGGCGTGCTGTTCTCGCTGCTGCTGATCTTCGGTGTGCCGTGGCAGGACGCGCATGGCTGGCAGCGCATCGGTGGCCTGCCCGTGATCACCTTCGAGCGCTTCGTGATCTGGATGGCATTGGGCTGCCTGATCTATTTCGGCTATGGCATGCGGCACAGCCGGCTGGAACAACCCGGCGGCTGACGGGGCCGGCGGGGGACGGATGAGCATCGGCTACCTCGCGAAGGACCTCGGCCGGCGCTGCCTCGACGCGCTGCTGCCCCGGCGCAAGGTGCTGGCCGAGCTGCGTGCGCAGTGGGGCCAGCCAGGCGCCAAGCGCGAGCCGCTCGCCGGCCGCTGGTACGGGCTGGTGCGCGCCGATGTCGACGGCGTGGACGACAAGACCTGGGACGACCTCGAGTTCCCGCGCCTGTTCGCCGACCTCGACACCACGGTGACGCCGTTGGGAAGCCAGGTGTTGTATCGCCGGCTGCGCGAGTACGTGGAGGACCCAGCCGAACTGGCCGCGCGCCATGCCGTGCATGAGCGCCTGGCCGCCGACCGCGCGTTGCGCGAGCGCCTGCAGCTGGCCTTGTGGCCGCTGCGGGCGTCTTCGCATGCGCAGGTCGCCGACGCCCTGTTCGGCGAGCCGCCCGAACCGCTGCCGGGGCGCGGCTTGCTCAGCCTGTGGGCCGCGTTCTCGCTGGTGCTGTTGCTGGCCGTGGTCGCGTATTCGTGGTCGGCATGGTGGTGGCTGGCGGTGTTGCCGATCAATGCGGTGATCCTGTACCGCTGCAGCTGGCGCAGCCTGCACGAGATCGAGGCGCTGAAGGCTTGCCTGCAGATGCTGCGCGTGGCCGACACGCTGTCCGCTTCGCGCGCCGGCGATGTTCCGCTGCCGCAGCTGGAACGTTTGCGCGCGGAGCGTGCGCATCGCGACGAGGCGCGCCGGGCGCTGTGGTTGCTCGGTGTGCTCAAGCGCGAACCGCTGGCCTACGTGGCGGTGTGGCTGAATATCGCCTGCCTGCTGGAGCTGGTCGTGCACCTGTGGACGGTCGGCCGCTTCCAGCGGCTGCGCGGACGCCTGCATCCCAGCTTCGAGCTGGTGGGCGGACTCGATGCGGCGCTGGCGCTGGCCTCGGCACTGGCGATGTATCCGCGGCACTGCCAGCCGCTGATCGCGTCGTCGCCGCGGCTGGAGATCGTCGACGGCCGCCACCCGCTGCTCGCCGGCGGCGTAGCCAACTCGATCCGCCTGGACGGCCGCGGGGTACTGGTCACCGGCTCGAACATGGCCGGCAAGACCACCTTCGTGAAGATGCTGGGGATCAACGCGATCCTCGGCCGCACGGCGGGTTTCTGCCTGGCGGCGCGCGCGGTGTTGCCGTCGTTGCGCGTGATGGCGGCGATCCACGGCGTGCATTCGGTGGAATCCGGCAAGAGCCACTACTTCGCCGAGATAGAAACCATCCGGGCCTTCCTCGGCGAGGCGGAGAAAGGCGGCGGGCTGTTCGTGATCGACGAACCGTTCAGCGGCACCAACACCGTCGAGCGCGTGGCGATCGCGCGGGCGGTGCTGCAGGCGCTGGGCGACCGCTCGCTGGCGCTGGTCACCACCCACGATGTCGAGCTGCAGGCCATGCTGCAGGACCGCTACGAGCTTTGCCATTTCCAGGAAGACCCGGATGCGCCGGCCTTCTTCGACTATCGCATGCGGCCCGGGCCGGCCGTCGCGCGCAACGCCATCCGGTTGCTGGCGCGCGTGGGTTTCCCGCGAAGGGTCGTCGACGATGCGATGGTCTATGCGGGGGAGCGGCGCCAGACCTAGCGCACCGGCGCAGCATGGCGCATGTTTTCGCGATGGCAATCAGGAACTTGCGTGCCTCCGGCATGACCTCTGGCAGAGGGGTGCGGCGCGCGGCGCGCCCTACCATCGCCCGGGTCACCCGCCGCTCGCCACCACGGCGAACGACGCATTCCTGCCGGCAACGCGGGCTCCCGCGCGGGCCGGTGCCTGCCCGGAGCTTCCCCGTGAATCGCCATTCCTTCCGTTCCAGCCTGATTGCCGCCGCGGTGATCGGGGCGCTTTCCCTGTCCGCCGCCGCCACGGCGCAGGACGCCCATCGTGCCGCGCCGGTCGACCAGCCGTATCCCGGCCAGCTCGCGGTGAGCGTGGATCTCACCGACGCGGCCAAGCGCATGTTCCGCGTGCACGAAACGATCCCGGTGAAGCCGGGCGCGTTCACCCTGCTGTATCCGGAATGGATCCCCGGCGAGCATGCGCCGTCCGGCCCGATCCAGAACGTGGCCGGCCTGGTCATCACCGCGAACGGCAAGCAGCTGGCATGGCGGCGCGACCTGCGCGACATGTTCGCGATCCACCTCGACGTGCCGCAGGGGGTGAGCCAGCTCGACCTCTCGTTCCAGTTTCTGTCGCCGGCGCCCGGCGATGGCAGCCTGTTCGGCGCCAGCGCCTCGTCCACCACCAACCTGGTCGACGTGGAATTCAACCAGGTGGCGTTCTATCCGGCGGGCTACTACTCGCGGCAGATCCAGATCCAGCCCAGCGTGCAGCTGCCGGCCGGCTGGAAGTTCGGCACCGCCTTGCAGGTGGCCAACCAGGCGGGCGACACGGTGCAGTTCAAGCCGGTGACGTTCAACAACTTCGTGGATTCGCCGCTGATCGCGGGCGAGCACTTCAACCGCGTGGACCTGGCGCCGGGCGCCGAGGTGCCGGTACACCTGAACGTGGTGGGCGACGGCGCCAAGGACGTCGCGCTGACCAGCAAGGAGCTGGAGCAGCAGCGCGCGATGGTCAAGCAGACCAACCTGATGTTCGGCGCGCATCACTACCAGCACTACGACTTCCTGCTCACGCTGTCCGACCACACCGGCCACTTCGGCCTGGAGCACCACCAGTCCAGCGACGACCGCCTGCCGGCGGACTTCTTCACCAACGACGACATGCACACGCTGGCGGCCAGCCTGATGACCCACGAATACATCCATTCGTGGAACGGCAAGTTCCGCCGTCCGGCCGACCTGTGGACGCCGAACTTCAACGTGAAGATGCAGGACGACCTGCTGTGGGTGTACGAGGGGCTCACCGACTACTGGTGCAGCGTGCTCACCGCGCGCGCCGGTCTGTGGACGCCCGAGCAGTTCCGCGACACGATGGCGGACATCGACGCCTCGATGGCCGCGCGCACCGGCCGCGCCTGGCGCTCGCTGCAGGACACCGCCGACGCCGCGCCGCTGACCTACTACGGCGGCGGCGGCTGGGCGAACTGGCGGCGCGGCACCGACTTCTATCCCGAGGGCCAACTGCTGTGGCTGGACGTGGACACCAAGATCCGCGAGCTGTCCGGCGGCAAGCACTCGCTGGATGACTTCGCGCGCGCCTTCTACGGGATGGACAACGGCAGCTACGTCACCAAGACCTACGGCTTCGACGACGTGGTGAACACGTTGAACCAGGTGCAGCCGTTCGACTGGGCGAGCTTCCTGCGCCAGCGGCTGGACTACACCGGTCCCACGCTGCCCGAGCACGGCATCGAGCGCGGCGGCTGGAAGCTGGTCTATACCGACCAGCCGAACGCCCAGACCAAGGCGATGGAAAGCGTGCGCCCCGGCGCCGACCTGGCCTGGTCGCTGGGCCTTTCCGCGTCCAAGAGCGGCAACATCTACGACGTGCAGTGGAACGGTCCCGCGTTCAAGGCCGGGCTGGTGCCCGGTCTCGTGATCGTGGCGGTGAACGGCAAGGACTATTCGCCCGAGGCGCTGAAGGATGCGGTGACGGCGGCGAAGGGCGGCAGCGCGCCGATCAGCCTGCTGGTGAAGAACATCGACGTGTACAGCACGGTGCAGGTGGACTACCACGGCGGCCTGCGTTATCCGCACCTGGTGCGCGCCGGCGGCAAGGACCTGCTCGACGCGATCGCCACGGCGCGGAAATGATCCGTCGCACCCGCCGCGCACGTGGCGGATGACGACGCGCCCCACTGGAACAGCGACGGCCGCCATGAGGGCGGCCGTCGCGTTTACCCGGACCTTCAGCGTACCGCTTCGCTCAGAAGCGGTATTCCAGGGATGCGGAGAACGCAGCTACGTTGACGTCGTCGCGGAAACTTCCCGGGTGGCCGTACTGCAGGTGGTAATTGTCGTAATTCAGGCCGAGGCTCACGTCCCGGGTCACGTTGTAGCCCACTCCCACTCCGCCGTACCAGCCGTTGTTCCAGCTTGTATTTTCACGGGAAGCGCCGAGAACGTAGTAATTCACCTCGTTCGTGCGTCGTGAACGCAGGTAGCCGGCGTGACCGGTGACGAACCAGCGCCGGGAGAAGTCGTACTTCCCGTTGATGCCGAGGGTGGCGGCACGCGAGTTCACCGAGGTTTCCCTGTGGATGCCCATGCCATTGACGACATCCTTGCGGTGGCCGAGATAGGCATAGCCGATTTCTGCGCCGATGGTGCCGTTCCAGCGCCAGCCGAAGCGCACGTTCTGGAACACGCTGTTGGGATGGCTGATGTCGGTACGGTATTGCGTCTGGCCCAAGTTGCCGGCGACGTAGAAATTGTCCAGTTGATTGCCGTTGCTGTCGTCCGCGCGCGCGGCCAGGGGGGAGACAAGCAGGACGGCGATGGCGGCAGTGGCGAGTAGCTTGTACATGGCGAAGCTCCGTATTTTCTTGTTGGTTCGCCACGGGGAGCGGGGTGTGGCGCATCACGCGGGAGTGCGCGACGGCGGCCACGGTGCTGCTTCTGCCTTGCGCGAGGCTTTCGCTGCAGAATGAGTCAGGGAGCATCTTCCCCGACCCCTCTCCCGTAAGCGGGAGAGGGGCATGTGTTCAAGCTCAGAAGCGATACTCGACCGAGCCCGAGAACGCCGCCACATTGAGGTGGCTCTGGCCATCGCCGCGACGGCCGTACAGCAGGCGGTAGTTGTCGTAGTTGACCGCCACGCTCACGTTCTGGGTGAGGTTGTAGCCCACGCCGGCGCCGGCGAACCAGCCGTTGTTCCAGCTCTTGCTGCGCGCCGAATCATCGCTGCCGACGGCCTCGCCCATGTAGCTCGTCGAGCGCATGTAGCCGGCATGGGCGGTGGCGAACCAGCGGCTGCTGCCGAAGTCGTACTTGCCGTTCACGCCCACGGTGGCGGCGCGCGACTTCAGGTTGTTCTCGACGCCGTTGGCGACGGTCTTCGGGCGGCCGAGGTAGACGTAGCCGATTTCCGGGCCGACGTAGCCGTTCCAGCGCCAGCCGAAGCGCACGTTCTGGAACACGCTGTTGTCGTGACCGAAGTCGGCGCGGTACTGGGTCTGGCCCAGGTTGCCGGCGACGTAGAAGTTGTCCAGCTGATTGGTGTTGCCGTTGCTGTTGTTGTCGTCCGCACGCGAAGCCAGCGGGGAAGCGAGCAGGGCGGCGATGGCGGTGGTGACGAGTAGCTTGTTCATGGGGGACTCCACATCTTTTTGTTGTTCACCGCGGGCTGGGGAACCCGTGGCGCATCGCGCGGGGATACGCGACGGCGCCGACGGTGGTAGCGCAGTCTTGCACCAAGCTTTCGCTTAACAATCCACCATGGCTGCCGTTCAGCTCGAGATGTCGCGTGCGGGCGTGACCTCTGGCAGGGGGAGCATGCCGCGTGGCCGGTCTAGCATCCGGACTCCATGTCCGCGCCACACGTTCCGCGCGGCCGTTGCCTGGGAGCTTTAATGTCTCTGCATAACCCGCGCTGCCTTGCCGTGGCCGTCAGGCGGTGGTGCGTGGCGCAGCACCTGCCTGGCTGGCAGGTCAAGCTGCGCGCCACTGCATGGCAGCCACGGCAAGGCAACCCGAAGGGCCGGGTCTGTTTGCCCGCATGCCAGCGTCATCACTCAGTCGTGGACGGACGTCCACTCTTTCGTTCTTCCTTGGCCTGCGTGCAAACAGATCCCGGCGCGGGCCATGCGGAGACATTAAACAGGCTCCAAAGGAGAATCCATTGAAAGTCACGCGTCTTGCCTCCGCCATCGTCGCCAGCGCCTTCGGCCTGGTCAGCCTCAACGCCTTCGCCGATGTGCCGCCGCCGCAGGATGTGGCCTACCCGGGCACGCTGCAGATCAGCGTGGACGCCACCGACCTCGCGCACCGCGTGTTCCGCGTGCACGAAGTGGTGCCTGCGCAGCCGGGCCCGCTGACCCTGTTGTATCCGGAGTGGATTCCCGGCAACCACTCGCCGACCGGCCCGATCGACAAGATGGCCGGCCTGGTGGTGAAGGCCAACGGCAAGACGCTGGAGTGGACGCGCGACCCGTACAACGTCTACGCCTTCCACATCGACGTGCCGCAGGGCGCCTCGTCGGTGGAGCTGGATTTCCAGTACCTGTCGCCGCAGAGCCCGCGCGAAGGCCGCGTGGTGATGACGCCGGAAATGCTCGACCTGCAGTGGAACGCCAACGCGCTGTACCCGGCCGGCCACTACGCCAGGGACATCCAGGTGCAGCCCAGCGCCACCTTCCCGGCCGGCTGGCAGATCGGCACCGCGCTGGAAGTGGCTTCGCGCGACGGCGACACCGTACACTTCAAGCCGATCAACTTCGACGACCTGGTGGATTCGCCGATCTACGCCGGCAAGTACTTCAAGCGCCTCGACCTCGACCCGGGCGCGAAGGCGGCGGTGCACCTGGACATCGTGGCCGACGATCCGAAGTACCTCGAGGTGACGCCCGAGCAGCTCAAGATCCACCAGAACATCGTGCAGCAGATGTACAAGCTGTACGGTGCGCACCACTACAACCACTACGACTTCCTGCTCTCGCTCAGCGACAAGATGGGCGGCGAGGGCCTGGAGCACCACCGCTCCAGCGAGGACGGCGTGGGCACCGGCTATTTCACCGAGTGGAAGCAGACCTGGGGCTGGCGCGACCTGCTCACCCACGAGTTCAACCATTCCTGGGACGGCAAGTACCGCCGCGGCGCCGACCTCGCCACGCCCAACTTCAATGTGCCGATGGGCGACACCCTGCTGTGGGTGTACGAGGGCCAGACCCAGTTCTGGGGCCAGGTGATCGCCGCGCGCTCGGGGCTGTGGAACGACGACCAGGCCCGCGACATGCTGGCCGCCGTGGCCGCCACCTACGACCGTGGCCGTCCCGGCCTGGCCAGCTGGCGCAACGTGCAGGACACCACCAACGACCCGACCATCGCGCAGCGCCGCCCGTTGCCTTACCGCAACTACCAGGCCAGTGAGGATTACTACTCGGCCGGCCAGCTGATCTGGCTCGACGTGGACGGCAAGCTGCGCGAACTCAGCCACGGCAAGAAGAGCATCGACGACTTCGCACGCGCCTTCTTCGGCATGGACAACGGTGCCTGGGACGTCAACACCTACACCTTCGGGGACGTGGTGAAGACGCTCAACGAGGTCGCCCCGTACGACTGGGCGAAGTACCTGCGCACCCGCCTCGACGGCCACGGTCCGCTGATCGGCGGCCTGGAGTCGCATGGCTGGAAGCTGGTCTACACCGACAAGCCGTCCGATGCGGTGAAGGCGATGGAGGCACGCCGTCACTTCGTCAACCTCACCTACTCGCTCGGCGTGGCGGTGGGCAAGGGCGGCCAGATGGGCGACGTGCTGTGGGACAGCCCGGCGTTCAAGGCCGGCCTGTCGCCGGGCACGACCATCGTGGCGGTGAACGGCCACGACTACAGCAGCGACGGCCTGCGCGACGCGGTTGCCGCTTCCGCCAAGGACAAGAGCCTGCCGATCGAGCTGCTGGTCAAGAACTTCGACGAGTACAAGACCATCCGCATCGACTACCACGATGGCCTGAAGTACCCGCACCTGGTGCGCGACACCAGCAAGCCCGACACGCTGGCCACGCTGCTCAAGGCCCGCTGATGCGCTTCCTCCCCTCTCCCGCCTGCGGGAGAGGGGCTGGAGGAGAGAGGCGGTTCTTGCCGCACGTTCCCGTTGCAAGCCCGGATCGTCCGCATGGGCGATCCTCGCCATCTCCGCTATACTGCCCGCCCGCCGTGGCCCGGATCATCCGCCGGTCGCGACGCATCCACCACGCGCCCGTAGCTCAGCCGGATAGAGTAGTGGCTTCCGAAGCCATTGGTCGGGGGTTCGAATCCCTCCGGGCGCGCCATTTGCCGATGATCGGATGCCGGGGGAGTCGGCGATGCCGGTCGCGGTTTTTGCGCTGCGACATGGCAATTCGCGCCGGCGCGAGTAGAGTCCCGAAGGCTCCCGCGTGGTTGCGGGGAGAGAAACCGAAAATCGTTCTTGCCAAGTCGGCTTTTTTTGATTAGGCTGGTGTTAGCGCTAACATCAATGGGTGCGGAATACGCATGAGCTTGGTCGTCGGACTCGATGTGGGAACCCAGAGCGTGAAGCTGCTGGCGTATGACGCCGCGCTCTGCCGGGTGGTCGCCAGCCACGGTCGTCCGCTCGAATTGATCGCGGGCGACGACGGCAGCCGCGAGCAGGAGGCCGGCTGGTGGCTGGATGCGATCCGTGCCTGCTTCGCGGAGCTGGAGCCGGCGCTGCGTGCGCAGGTCGCCGCGATCGGCGTGTCGGGACAGCAGCACGGCTTCGTGCCGCTGGATGCCGCCGGCCGCGTGCTGGCGCCGGCCAAGCTGTGGTGCGACACCAGCACGCAGCGCGAGTGCGACGAGATCATGGCGGCGACGGGCGGCCCGCGGGGCTGCGTGGCGCTGGCGGGCAATCCCATCCTGGCCGGCTATACGGCCTCGAAGCTGCCGTGGACGCGGCGCCACCGTCCGGACGTCTACCGGCGGCTCGCGGATATCCTGCTGCCGCACGACTACGTCAACTTCTGGCTCACCGGCGAGCGCTGGATGGAGTGCGGCGACGCCTCCGGCACCGGCTGGCTGGACGTGCGCACGCGGCGCTGGTCGACGCCGCTGCTGGCCGCGACCGACGGCGGGCGCGACCTGGCCGCCTGCCTGCCGCCGCTGGTCGAGGCGGACACGAGCTTTTCCATCGCCCCGGCGATCGCCGACGAGCTCGGCCTGCCGCGCACGGTACGGGTATCGGCCGGCGGCGGCGACAACATGATGGCGGCGATCGGCACCGGCAACGTCGTTCCCGGCGTGCTGAGCATGAGCCTGGGCACCTCGGGCACACTGTTCGCGCACGCCGACCGCCCGGTGGTGGACGATGCCGGCCGCTGGGCCGCGTTCTGTTCCTCCACCGGCGGCTGGCTGCCGCTGATCTGCACGATGAACTGCACCGTGGCGACGGAGAACGTGGCGCGCGTGCTGGGTTTCGACAGCCGCGAAGGCGATGCGGTGATGGCCGGCACCCAGCCGGGCGCCGGCGGACTGACCATGCTGCCGTTCTTCAACGGCGAGCGCACGCCCGACCTGCCGCACGCGCGTGCCAGCCTGCACGGCATGGACGCCGGCAACCTCACCCGCGGCAACCTCTACCGCGCCGCGATGGAAGGCGCCACCTACGCGCTGCGGCACGGCTACGACGCCTGGCAGGCCGCCGGCCTGCGCTTCGACGCCATCCGCCTCACCGGCGGCGGCAGCCACAGCGCCGCGTGGCGGCAGATGGTGGCCGACGTGTTCGAACTGCCGGTGGACGTGCCGGCGCAGGCCGAGGGCGCCGCCTTCGGCGCGGCGCTGCAGGCCTTGTGGGCGCTCGACCACGCCGATGGCGGCCACGCGGAGCTGGCCGCCATCGCGCGCGAACACGTGCGCCTTGCGCCGGAGCGCTCGACCCATCCCGGCACCGACGCCGCGGCGGTCTACCGAAGTCACTACGGCCGCTTCCTGCGCCACCTGGAAGCGGCCATGACAGCCCACGCGAACCAGTCCGCCGCCAACAGCGCCTGAGGCCACGGCCGGATCCGACGCCACCCCCAGCAGACCAACCAAGGAACCGAACCCATGAGCGCCCCCTTCATCGGCAAACGCGAATACTTCCCCGGCATCGGCCGCATTCCCTACGAGGGCGTCGGATCCGACAACCCGCTGGCGTTCAAGCACTACGACGCCGGCAAGAAGATCGGCGACAAGACCATGGCCGAGCACCTGCGCTTCGCGGTGTGCTACTGGCACAGCTTCTGCAACGCCGGCCACGATCCGTTCGGCCCGGGCACCCGCGTCTATCCCTGGGACACCGCGGCGAGCACGCCGCTGGGCCGCGCCGAAGACAAGCTCGACGCCGCGTTCGAGTTCTTCACCAAGCTCGGCGCGCCGTACTACTGCTTCCACGACATCGACATGGCGCCGGATGCCGACGGCGTGGCCGAGTACGAGAAGAACCTCAAGCACATGGTGGCGCTGGCCAAGGAGCGCCAGCAGGCCAGCGGCATGAAGCTGCTGTGGGGCACCGCGAACCTGTTCAGCCATCCGCGCTACATGAACGGCGCGGCGACCAACCCGGACTTCGCGGTGGTGGCGCGCGCGGCGGCGCAGGTCAAGGCCGCGCTGGAGGCCACCGTCGAGCTGGGCGGCGGCAGCTATGTGTTCTGGGGCGGCCGCGAAGGCTATTCCACGCTGCACAACACCGACACCAGGCGCGAGCTGGAGCACTTCGCGCGCTTCCTCGCCGCCGCGCGCGACTACGGCCGCAGCATCGGCTTCAAGGGCAATTTCCTGATCGAGCCCAAGCCGATGGAGCCGATGAAGCACCAGTACGACTTCGACTCCTCGACCGTAATCGGCTTCCTGAAGCAGCATGGCCTGGACCAGGACTTCAAGCTCAACATCGAGGCCAACCACGCCACGCTGTCCGGCCACACTTTCGAGCACGACCTGCAGATGGCCTCCAACCACGGCCTGCTCGGCAGCATCGACGCCAACCGAGGCAACGCGCAGAACGGCTGGGACACCGACCAGTTCCCCAGCGACCTGTACGACACCGTGGGCGCGATGCTGGTGGTGTTGCGCCAGGGCGGACTGGCGCCGGGCGGCCTGAATTTCGACGCCAAGGTGCGCCGCGAATCCACCGATCGCGACGACCTGTTCCTCGCCCACATCGGCGGCATGGACAGCTTCGCGCGCGGCCTGGAGGTGGCGCACGCGCTGCTGACGGCCTCGCCGTGGGAGCGCATGCGCGCCGAGCGCTACGCCAGCTTCGACCAGGGTCCGGGGCAGGACTTCGCGCAGGGCAAGCTCGGCCTGGCCGCGCTGCGCGACCTGGCCGCCGCGAACGGCGAACCGGCCCAGGCGAGCGGCAAGCAGGAGCGCTACGAGAACCTGATCAACCAGTACCTGATGCGTTGATGGCGAATGCGCCCGCGCTTCCGTAGCGGAGGCGCGGCGCATCTCCCGCGTCGCCGTTCGTGCTGGGCGTGGCTTGCGCGAGCAGGCGGAGTCGAGGCATCCCTCAGTGCCCTTCGACTCCGGCCCTGCGGGCCTGCGCTCGGGGCGAACGGGGGAGGGGGCAGGCGAGATGACCAAGAGCCGGCATGCGCCGGCTCCGGCGGAGGAGGGGAACCGGAACATGGCAGCGGATACCTGTGCAGTACAGGGCGCGTCGCTCGGGGGCGGCGCGTCCGCACGGACGGAGAACACGCGGCTGATCGTGCAGATCAGTTGCGTCGCCACGCTTGGCGGCTTTCTATTCGGCTTCGACAGCGGCGTCATCAACGGCACCATCGACGGGCTGAAGGCGGCTTTCCAGTCCGGCGCCAGCGCGACCGGCTTCGAGGTCGCCTCGATGCTGCTGGGATGCGCGATCGGCGCGTTCTTCGCCGGGCGCGTGGCCGACCGCTGGGGGCGGCGCTCGGTGCTGATCGTCGCCGCGATGCTGTTCCTGCTGTCCGCGCTGGGCGCCGGCGCGGCGCAGGCGGCCTGGTGGTTCGTCGGCGCACGGGTCGTCGGCGGCTTCGCCGTCGGCGCCGCCAGCATCATCGCGCCTGCCTACATCGCCGAGGTGGCGCCGGCGCGCTACCGAGGGCGGCTGGCCACGGTGCAGCAGATCGCGATCATCGGCGGCCTGTTCTGCGCCTTCCTCAGCAACTACCTGCTGGCCCGCGCGGCCGGCGCCTCCACCGGCACGCTGTGGCTGCACCAGGATGCGTGGCGCTGGATGTTCTGGATGCAGGCGTTGCCCGCGTCGCTGTTCCTCGGCTCGCTGCTGTTCATCCCGGAGAGCCCGCGCTTCCTGGCGCTGCGGCGGCGCGACGACGAGGCCGTGGCGGTGCTGGGCCGGCTGTACGGCGCGGGCGAGGCCCGCGGCAAGCTGGCCGAGATCAGCGCTTCGCTGGCGGGCGACCGCCATCGCCCGCGCCTGTCCGACCTGCTCGACAAGAGCAGCGGCCGCGTGCGCCCGATCGTGTGGGTGGGCATCGGGCTGGCCACGTTCCAGCAGCTGGTCGGCATCAACGTGGTGTTCTACTACGGCGCGGTGCTGTGGCAGGCGGTGGGCTTTTCCGAGAGCGACGCGCTGCGGATCAACGTGCTGTCCGGCGCGCTGAGCATCGGCGCCTGCCTGGTCGCCGTCGCGCTGATCGACCGCATCGGCCGCAAGCCGCTGCTGTGGACCGGCTCGATCGGCATGACGATCAGCCTGGCGCTGGTCGCCGCGGCCTTCGCCGATGCCGGCCTCGATGCCGGCGGCCACCTGGTGCTGTCGCACGCCGCGGGCATCCTGGCGCTGGTCGCCGCCAACGTCTACGTGGTGTTCTTCAACATGTCGTGGGGGCCGGCGATGTGGGTGATGCTGGGCGAGATGTTCCCGAACCAGATCCGCGGCTCCAGCCTGGCGGTGGCGGGGGCGGCGCAATGGATGTCGAACTTCGCGATCACCGTGAGCTTCCCGCTGCTGCTCACCGGCATCGGCCTGGCCGGCGCCTACGGCCTGTACGCCGTCGCCGCCGCGCTGTCGGTGTGGTTCGTGTTCCGCTGCGTGCGCGAGACGCGCGGCAAGGAACTGGAGCAGATGGATGGCTAGCAGCGGGCTGGTCGCGGCAGGCCGCGCCGCGTGCGGCGGGCATCTCCGCCGTCCGCAGGCGGCGTGTCCCGCATCCGCCCCGCGCCTGGGCGCGGGCCGCCTACGGCGGCGCGGCCACCGAGTCGCGCAGCACGAGCTGGTGCGCCACCACGTGGTCGATCACCACGCGCGGGTCGCTGGGCTTGCGGCGGATCGTGCGCAGCAGGATGTCGAGCGCCGAGTCGGCCATGCTGGCGATCGGCTGGCGCACGGTGGTGAGTTCGGGCCACACGGTGGTGGCCGCCGAGGTGTCGTCAAAGCCCACGATGGACAGGTGCTGCGGCACCCGCAGCCCGCGCCGGTGCGCCACCGAGACCGCCGCCGCGGCCATGTCGTCGTTGCTGGCGAAGATCGCGGTGGGCGGCTTGCGCAGCGACAGCAGCGTCTCCACCGCGCCGAGTCCCGAGCGGTAGGTGAAGTAGCCCTGCTGCACCAGGTTCGCGTCCGGCGCGATGCCGGCCTCCTTGAGCGCGGCCTGGTAGCCCTCGAAGCGGCGCGTGCTGGCCATCTGGTTGGGATGGCCCTTGATGCAGGCGATGCGCGTGTGGCCGGCCTTGATGAGGTGCTCGACGATCTCCTTGCTGGCCAGGAAATCGTCGATGCGCACGCTGGAGATGGTGTGGTTGAGGTTGCCGGAAGCGATCGCCACCACCGGCACGCCGGCGCGGGTCAGCTCCTCGATCACCACCCGGGATTCGCACAGCGGCGGCGGCAGGATCACGCCGCCCACGCTCCTGGCCAGCGCGCGCGCGGCCTTGCGCTCGGCGGCGGCATCGAATCCCTCCCAGTCGTCGATCACCAACTGCGCCGCGGTGCGCGCCGCGCCGTGCAGCGCGCCCAGCAGCAGCTCGCGCAGGTAGGCGGCGCTGGGGTTGGTATAGATCAGCGCGATGCGCGCGTCTTGCGCGGCGGCCAGCGAGCTGGCCGCGCGGTTCGGCACGTAGCCCAGCGCGCGCACCGCCTCCATCACCCGCTCGCGGGTCGACTCACGTACCTTGCTGTGGCCGTTGACGACGCGCGACACCGTCATCGGCGAGACCTTGGCATGCGCGGCCACCTCGTCGATGGTGACGGCCATGCCCTTGCGGCGAACCGATTTCCTGCCTGCCTGCTTCAATGCCGTTTCCCTCCAGCGGACGCGCGGCGACAGGGGTCACGGCGCGCTTGCCGCATGACTCGACACCCATCCTGACGACGGATCGGACATGCATGCATCTTGGCATAGGTTAGCGGTAACAGGCGCGGGCAACGACCAAGGTCGTGCCGGCGGAATGGCTCTGCGCGCGGAACCCGGGCGACGGCCGACGGGGCTGCGCCTGCTGCTCGCCGGCCTGTTGCTGCTGGCCGCGTGCCTGGCCGCGGGACACGCCCGCGCCGAGGACGGCTATGACCTGTGGCTGCGCTACCGTCCGCTGCCGGCCACGCTGGCCGACGCCGCGCGCGGGCATGCCACGCAGCTGGTCGCGGGCACGGCGAGCGCGACCCAGGCAGCGACCCGCGCCGAGCTGCTGCGCGGCCTGGGCGGCCTGCTCGGCCGGGCGCCGGCGCTGGCCGGCGCGGTGAGCCGTGACGGCGCCATCGTCGTCGGCACGCCCGCCTCGTCGCCGTTGGTCGCGGGCCTGCACCTGGACCTGCACGACCTCGGCCGCGAGGGCTATCTGATCCGCAGCGTGGTGCTGCACGGCCACCCGGCCACGGTGATCGCCGGCAACGATGATATCGGCGTGCTGTACGGCGCGTTCGGTTTCCTGCGCCGGCTGCAGACCGGGCAGCCGATCGATCGGCTCGACCTGCGCGAGCGCCCGCGCGTGCAGCTGCGCGTGCTCGACCACTGGGACAATCTCGACGGCAGCGTCGAGCGCGGCTACGCCGGCGCCTCGATCTGGGACTGGTGGCGGCTGCCGGATTACCTGCCGCCGCGCTACACCGACTACGCGCGCGCGAATGCCTCGATCGGCATCAACGGCGCCGTGCTCAACAACGTCAACGCCGATCCGCTGATCCTCAGCCACACCTACCTGGAGAAGGTGGCGGCGCTGGCCGGCGTGTTCCGGCCGTACGGCATCCGCGTCTACCTCAGCGTGCGCTTCAGCGCGCCGATCGAGGTCGGCGGCCTGAAGACCGCCGATCCGCTCGACCCGCAGGTGCAACGCTGGTGGCGCGCGAAGGCCGACGAGATCTACCGGCTGATCCCCGACTTCGGCGGCTTCCTGGTCAAGGCCAATTCCGAGGGCCAGCCCGGCCCGCAGGATTACCACCGCAGCCACGCCGACGGCGCGAACATGCTGGCCGCGGCGCTGGCGCCGCACCATGGCGTGGTGATGTGGCGCGCCTTCGTCTACGCCAACAAGCCCGGCGAAGACCGCACCATGCAGGCCTATGACGAGTTCAAGCCGCTGGACGGCAAGTTCGCCGCCAACGTGCTGCTGCAGGTGAAGAACGGTCCGCTGGATTTCCAGCCGCGCGAGCCGTTCAACCCGCTGTTCGGCGCGATGCCGAAGACCCAGCTGATGATGGAGTTCCAGGTCACCAAGGAATACCTGGGCTTCGCCACCCACCTGGTCTACCTCGGGCCGCTGTACCAGGAGGCGCTGGCCGCCGACACCATGGAGCACGGCAAGGGCTCCACCGTGGCGAAGGTGATCGACGGCACGCTGGACGGCCACGCGCTCACCGGCATGGCGGGCGTGGCCAACATCGGCGCCGACCGCGACTGGTGCGGCTCGGTGTTCAACCAGGCCAACTGGTACGTGTTCGGCCGCCTCGCCTGGGATCCCACGCTGTCCGCGCGCGCCATCGCCGGGGAATGGACGCGGATGACCTTCGGCAACGACGAAGCCGTGGTGCGCCCCGTGGTCGACATGATGATGGGCTCGCGCGAGGCCGCGGTGGACTACATGACGCCGCTGGGCCTGGCCCACCTGATGGGCCACGGCCACCACTACGGCCCCGAGCCCTGGGACGCCAGCGGCCCGCGCGCCGACTGGACGCCGGTGTATTTCCATCGTGCCGACAAGGGCGGCATCGGCTTCGACCGCACCACCAGCGGCAGCGACGCCGTGGCCCAGTACGCACCGCCGGTCGCGCGCGAATTCGCCGACCTCAAGCGGATCCCCGACGAGTACCTGCTGTGGTTCCACCACGTGCCGTGGAACTACCGCATGCGCTCCGGCCGCACGCTGTGGGACGAGCTGGTGCGGCACTACACGCAGGGCGTCGACGACGTGCGGCGGATGCGCGAAACCTGGGCCGGCCTGAAAGGCCATGTCGACGACGAACGCTACCGGCAGGTCGCCACTTTCCTGGCCATCCAGCAGCGCGAGGCGCAGTGGTGGCGCGACGCCTGCATCGCCTATTTCCAGAGCATCAACGGCCTGCCGCTGCCGGCCGGCTATGCGCCGTCGGCGCATCCGCTGAAGTACTACCAGTCCCTTTCCTTCAAGTACGTGCCGGGGTATTCCGCATGGTGACCAACACGAAGTTTTCCCTGCGCGCCTGCGCCGCCGCGGTCGCACTGCTGTGCCTGGGCACGGGCGCGGCACGCGCCGCGGATGCCGTGCTGCTCAACCCGTTGTTCCAGGATCACGCCGTGCTGCAGCGCGACCGCGCCGACCCGGTCTGGGGCCGGGCCAAGCCCGGCACGGCGGTGACGGTGAGCTTCGCCGGGCACACCGTGCAAGCCCGCGCCGACGCCGACGGCCGCTGGCAGGCCAGCCTGCCGGCGCTACCCGCGGGCGGTCCGTACACGCTCACCGCGCGCACCGCGGACGGCGCCACGCAGACCATCCGCGACCTGCTGGTGGGCGACGTGTGGCTGTGCTCGGGCCAGTCCAACATGGTGCTGCAGGTGAGGCGCACGCTGGATCTGGATTCCGAGGTCCGGGATGCGTCGAACGACCGCCTGCGCATGCTCACCGTGGACGACATCGCCAGCGCCACTCCGCAGGCGGAAATCCCGCGTACGGACCACTGGCTGCCGACCACGCCGGCCAACGTGCCGAATTTCTCCGCCACCTGCTACTACTACGCGCGGGAGCTGCAGAAGACGGTGCCGGTGCCGATGGGCATGGTGGTGGCCGCCTGGGGCGGCTCGCGCATCGAGCCGTGGATGAGCGCGCAGGCGCTGCGCAAGGTCGGCGGCTACGATCAGGGGCTGGACCTGCTCGCGCTCTATGCGAAGGATAGGCCGCGCGCCGAGCAGCAATGGGACCGCGAATGGAAGGCCTGGTGGCTGGGCCGTCCTGGTGCCAGCAAGGCCAACGCGCCGTGGAACGCGTCGAGCCTGGGCGAACCCGGCTGGCAACGCGCGCCGCTGGAGCACGGCGCCTGGCAGCACTGGGGCATCCCGTCGCTGGCCGGTTTCACCGGCATGCTGTGGTACCGCACCACGGTGAAGCTGGACAGGGCGCAGGCCGCGCAGGGCGCGGTGCTGGACCTGCTCGCCAACGAGATCGACCAGACCTGGGTCAACGGGCACTGGGTCGGCACCGCCTACGGCAGCGTGCAGCGCCACTACAAGGTGCCGGCCGGCGTGCTGCACGAGGGCGTGAACCTGATCGCGATCAACGTACTCGGCACCTATCGCGACGACGGCCTGCAGGGGCCGGCATCCAGCCGCGCGCTGAAGCTGGCGGACGGCAGCAGCATCCCGCTGCAAAACTGGCAGTACCAGGTGGTGCCGGCGTCGTACGGCGCGCCGCCGGACTTGCCGTGGCAGTCCACCTCCGGCCTCAGCACGCTCTACAACGGCATGATCGCGCCGCTCGGCCACTACGGCTTCCGCGCTGCGCTGTGGTACCAGGGCGAGTCGAACACCGGCGATCCCGGCAACTACCGCGCCCTGCTGGAAGGTTTGCGCGACGATTTCCGTGCGCGCTTCGGCGCGGATCTGCCGCTGCTGATCGTGCAGCTTTCCAGCTACGGCCCCTCGCCCACGCAGCCCGGCGAAAGCGGCTGGGCCGAGGTGCGTGACATCCAGCGCCGGGTGGCGGCGGAGGATCCACACTCGGGCCTGGCCGTTGCGGTGGACATCGGCGAACGCTACGACATCCATCCCGCCAACAAGCAGGAGCTGGGACGCCGGCTGGCGCGGGCGGCGCGCCATGTGATCTATGGCGACAAGGCGTTGCCGCCATCCGGCCCGGCCGTGCGCTCGGCCACGCGCGACGGCGACACGGTCACGCTGGATTTCGGCGACGTCACCGGCAAGCTGGTCGCCTACAGCACCGACCACCCGACCGCCTTCGAGCTGTGCGGCGCGCAACCCGGTTCCTGCCACTACGCCGTCGCCGACCTGCACGGCGACCAGGTCGTCCTGCACGCGCCGGTACCGGCCGACGCGGTCACGCGCGTACGCTACTGCTGGGCCGACAGCCCGATCTGCACGCTGTACGACCAGGCGGGCCTGCCCGCGGGCCCGTTCGAAATCCCCATCACTTCCCCTGTGAGCCGGCACTGACATGCACACTGCTTCCGAAACCCCCGCCCATGGCTCGGCGCGCGACCGCGAGATCGTCGCGGCGCGCGTCATCGTCACCAGCCCGGGACGCAACTTCGTCACCCTGAAGATCGAGACGCGCAGCGGCATCAGCGGCCTCGGCGACGCCACCCTGAACGGCCGCGAGCTGGCGGTGGCGTCCTACCTGCAGGACCACGTGGTGCCCAACTTGATCGGCCGCGACGCCGGCCGCATCGAGGACCTCTGGCAGTTCCTCTACCGTGGCGCCTACTGGCGCCGCGGCCCGGTGACGATGACCGCGATCGCCGCGGTGGACGTGGCGCTGTGGGACATCCTCGGCAAGCTGGCCGGCCTGCCGGTCTGCCAGCTGCTGGGCGGCCGCTCGCGCGAGGGCGCGCTGGTGTACGCGCACGCCAACGGCCGCGACATCGAGGAAGCCAGCGACGAGGTGGGCAAATTCGTCGAGCAGGGCTTCCTTGCCGTGCGCGCGCAGTGCGGCGTGCCGGGCATCAAGAAACCCTACGGCCTGTCCGCCAAGGGCAAACCCTACGAGCCGGCCGAGAGCGAGCTGCCGCTGGAGACGACGTGGTCCACGCCGCGTTACCTGGACGTGGTGCCGCGGCTGTTCGAGCGCCTGCGCGCCGACCACGGCGACGGCGTCGAGCTGCTGCACGATGCGCACCACCGGCTCACCCCGATCGAGGCCGCGCGACTGGCGCGCAGCCTGGAGCCGTATCGCCTGTTCTGGCTGGAGGATGCCACGCCGGCGGAGAACCAGGCCTCGTTCGAGCTGATCCGCCGGCATTCGGTGACGCCGCTGGCGGTGGGCGAGGTGTTCAACTCGATCTGGGACTGCAAGCAGCTGATCGAGCAGCAGCTGATCGACTACATCCGCACCACGATCGTGCACGGCGGCGGCATCACCGCGATGCGCCGGCTGGCCGACTTCGCCGCGCTGTACCAGGTGCGCACCGGTTTCCACGGCGCCACCGACCTGTCGCCGGTGACGATGGGCGCGGCGCTGCACTTCGATACCTGGGTGCCCAACTTCGGCATCCAGGAATACATGTTCCACTCCGAGGAAGCCAACGCGGTGTTCCCGCACGACTACGCGTTCCGCGACGGCCGCCTGCACGTGGGCGATACGCCGGGGCACGGCGTGGAGATCGACGAGAAGCTCGCCGCGAAGTATCCGTATGTACCGAAACAGTTGCCCGTTGCGCGGCTGGAAGACGGCGCGATGTGGAACTGGTGAGGCGATGAGGCGGCTGCGCATGTTTCCCGTGGCGACGGCCTGGCTGCTGGCCCTGGCCGTCCCGTCGCCGCGGCTCCATGCGCAGGAAGCAGTGCACTACCGCTGGTTCGAGTACCGCGGCCACGACACCGCTTTCGAGCAGCCGCTGCTGCCGGGGCACTACCGCAATCCCGTGCTGGCCGGCTTTTATCCGGACCCCAGCGTGACGCGCGCGGGCGACCGCTACTACTTGGTCAATTCCAGCTTCGCCTATTTCCCGGGCCTGCCGGTGTCCGAGAGCCGCGACCTGGTGCACTGGAAGCAGGTCGGCAGCGTGATCGACCGCCCGGCGCAGATGGATTTCGACGGTCAGCGCATCACCCGCGGCCTGTTCGCCGCGTCCATTGCCTATCACGACGGCACGTTCTACGTGGTCGGCACCGAGGTGGACGGCGGCGGCAATTTCATCGTCAGCGCGAAGGATCCGGCCGGCCCGTGGTCCGATCCGACCTGGCTGCATGGCGTGGACGGGATCGACCCGTCGCTGTTCTTCGACGACGACGGCAAGGCCTACCTGCTCAACAACGGCCCGCCGCAAGGGCCGCCGCTGTACGCCGGCCACCGCGCGATCTGGATGCAGCAGTTCGACCTTGCCCGCCGCCAGCCGGTCGGCCCGCGCAAGGTGGTGCTCAACGGCGGCGTGGACCTGGCCAAGCATCCGGTGTGGATCGAAGGGCCGCACCTGTACAAGCGTGACGGCTGGTACTACCTGTCCTGCGCCGAAGGCGGCACCGGCCCGCAGCACTCGCAGGTGGTGCTGCGCAGCCGCTCGCCGTGGGGGCCGTACCAGCCGTACGCGCACAACTCGATCCTGACCCAGCGCGAGCTGCCCGCCGACCGCGCCGACCCGGTGGTCAACGCCGGCCATGCCGACCTGGTCGAGGCGCCGGACGGCAGCTGGTGGGCGCTGTTCCTCGCCAGCCGCGCCTATGGCGGTACCCACTACAACACCGGTCGCGAGACCTGGCTGCTGCCGGTGCACTGGCGGGACGGCTGGCCGGTGATCCTCGGCCACGGCCGCGCGATCCCGCGCATCGCGCCGTCGCCGTCCTTCGCGCCGCGGGACGATGCGGACCAGGCGCCGCTGAGCGGCAACTTCACCTGGCGCGACGATTTCGACCAGCCCACCCTCGACCGCGCCTGGCTCTACCTGCGCGCGCCGAAGCAGCCGTGGGCCGACCTGCGCGCCCGGCCCGGCACGCTCACCATCCATCCGCTGCCGGAAGGACTGGACACGCTGCATAACCCGTCCTTCCTCGCGCGCCGCCAGCAGCACCTCGCCTTCGATGCCAGTACCGCGCTCGACGTGCCGGCGAAACCCGGCACCGCCGCCGGCTTGGCCGCGTTCCAGAACGAGACGCACTGGTACTTCCTCGGCGTGCACCGCGTCGGCACGCGTGTCGAACTGTTCCTGCGCAAGGATGCCGGCGCCCGGCCGGTGACCGTCGCGCATGCGTGGATCAAGCCCGGCGCCACGCTGAAACTGAAGATCGCCGGTGACGGCGGCGCCTATTCATTCGCCTACGACGCCGACGGCAAGGGCTGGCGCTGGCTGCGCCGCGACGACGACGCCACCATCCTCAGCACCGATGTCGCCGGCGGTTTCGTCGGCACCATGCTGGGGCCGTATGCGCGGACCGAGACGGCCCGCTGAAAGGAGAGACCGAACGCATGCAGACCCGACCCCTCGCCTTGTGCGGCCTCGCCGCCGCCCTGCTGTTGTCCGCCGCGCGCGGCGCCCCGGCGCACGCTGCCGCGGACCAGGCCACGCCGACCTGGCGCGATACCTCGCGCAGTTTCGAGCAGCGCGCCGCCGACCTGGTGGCGCACATGACGCTGCCGGAGAAGGTCGCCCAGATGCAGAACAGCGCACCCGCGATCCCGCGCCTGGGCGTGCCGGCCTACGACTGGTGGAGCGAGGCGCTGCATGGCGTGGCGCGCGCCGGCGAAGCCACCGTGTTCCCGCAGGCGATCGGGCTGGCCGCCACGTTCGACCCGCAGCTGCTGCACCAGGAAGCCACCGCGATCAGCGATGAGGCCCGCGCCAAGTACGACGACTTCCAGCGGCGCGGCATGCGCGGGCGCTACGAGGGCCTGACCTTCTGGTCGCCCAACATCAACATCTTCCGCGACCCGCGCTGGGGCCGCGGACAGGAGACCTACGGCGAGGATCCCTATCTCACCGCGCGCATGGGCGTGGCCTTCGTGCGCGGCCTGCAGGGCGACGACCCGCGCAATCCGGGCAAGTACCGCAAGCTCGACGCCACCGCCAAGCACTTCGCCGTGCACAGCGGGCCGGAACCCGAGCGCCACCGCTTCGATGTGCATCCCGACGAGCGCGACCTGTACGAGACCTACCTGCCGGCGTTCCAGGCGGTGGTGCAGCAGGGCGGCGTGGATGCGGTGATGGGCGCCTACAACCGCCTGGACGGCGTGCCGGCCACCGCCAGCCAGTTCCTGCTGCAGGACACCTTGCGCAAGGACTGGGGCTTCAAGGGCTACGTGGTCTCCGACTGCGACGCGGTGGCCGACATCTACATGTTCCACAAGGTCGTGCCGACCGCCGAACAGGCCGCCGCGCTGGCGGTGAACCACGGCGACGACCTCAACTGCGGCACCACCTATGCCACCTTGGTCCAGGCCGTGCACGACGGCCTGGTCAGCGAGCGCACGATCGACACCGCGGTCACGCGGCTGATGCTGGCCCGCTTCCGCCTCGGCATGTTCGACCCGCCCGGGCGCGTGCCGTGGTCGGCGCTGCCGCTCTCGACCATCCGCTCGCCGCAGCACGACGCGCTGGCGCGTCGCGCCGCGCAGGAATCGATGGTGCTGTTGAAGAACGACGGCGTGCTGCCGCTGTCGCGCGACCTGCGGCGCATCGCGGTGATCGGCCCCACCGCCGACAGCGTGCAGGCGCTGGTGGGCAACTACCACGGCACGCCCAGGGCGCCGGTGACCATCCTGCAGGGCATCCGCGAGGCGGCGCCGCATGCGCAGGTCAGCTATGTGCAGGGCGCGGAGCTGGTGCAGGGCTTCGACGGTCCCGACGTGGGCAGCGTGGTCGACGCCGCTTATCTGCGCCCGGCGCCGGGTTCCGCCGGGCACGGCCTGCGGGGCGAGTACTTCCGCAGCGCCGATTTCAAGGCGCCGCCGGTGATGACGCGCATCGATCCGCGGCTCGACTTCCACTTCATCCACGGCAGCCCCACCGACGCGCTGGTCGCCAGCGGCAAGCTGCCCGACGCGCAGGCGCTGGACGGCAACCAGTTCGCCGCCCGCTGGAGCGGCGAACTGGTGCCGCCGGTGTCCGGCCGCTACGAGCTGGGCGCCGCCGCCGACAGCGGCTTCCGCCTCTACCTCGACGGCCGCCTGCTGCTGGACCGCTGGGATGCCAAGTCAAAGCAGCGTGGGCAAGGCGCCTACGTCGATCTCGAGGCCGGCAAGGCCTACGCGATCCGCCTCGACTACGTGCGCGACGCGCACAACGCCAGCGTGCGGCTGGCCTGGCGCATGCCCGGCGCGAAGCCGCCGTTCGAGGCGGCGCTGGACGCGGCGCGGCAGGCCGACGTGGTGATCTTCGCCGGCGGCCTGACCAGCGATCTGGAAGGCGAGGAGATGCCGGTCGACTACCCGGGTTTCGCCGGCGGCGACCGCACCACGCTGGCGCTGCCGGCCACCCAGCAGAAATTGCTGAAGGCCTTGCAGGCCACCGGCAAGCCCGTGGTGCTGGTGCTGACCAGCGGCTCGGCGCTGGCGATCGACTGGGCGCAGCAGCACCTGCCGGCGATCCTGCTGGCCTGGTATCCGGGCCAGCGCGGCGGCAGCGCGGTGGCCGACACGCTGTTCGGCGACGCGAATCCCGCGGGGCGGTTGCCGGTCACCTTCTACAAGAGCGTGAAACAACTGCCGCCGTTCGACGACTACGCCATGCAGGGCCGCACCTACCGCTACTTCAAGGGCGAGCCGCTGTACCCGTTCGGCTACGGCCTGTCGTATACGCGCTTCGCTTATGCCGGCCTCACGCTCGACCGCGATGCGCTGGATGCGGACGGGCACCTGCGGGTCACCCTCAAGGTGAAGAACACCGGCCAGCGCGCGGGCGACGAAGTGGTGCAGCTCTACCTGCGCCCGCTGCAGGCGCCGCGGGTGCGCGCGATCAAGTCGCTGCGCGGCTTCCAGCGCATCCACCTCGAACCCGGCGAGGAACGCAGCGTCAGCTTCGACATCGTGCCGAGCCGCGACCTGCGCTACTACGACGTGGCGCGGCACGCCTACGCCGTCGACCCCGGCCGCTATCAGGTACAGGTGGGCGCCTCCAGCGCCGACATCCGCCTCAGCGGCGACTTCGCCGTGCAGCGCTGAAACCCGTGACTGGCTCGCACAGGCGCCGTTCAGCGCATCCCTCTCCCGCAGGTGGGAGAGGGGCTTTTCAAGCCGATGATTGACGAGAAACCATGATGTCGCACGAACCGCAGGTCCATACCGGCAAATCCCGCACCGTCTGCTTCGGCGAGCTGCTGTTGCGGTTGTCGCCGCCGCGGCACGAATTGCCGCTGCAATCGCCGTGCTTCGAGGCGCGCTTCGGCGGCGCGGAGGCGAACGTGGCCGTCTCGCTGGCCGTCCTCGGCCATGCCAGCGCGATGGTCAGCGCGTTGCCCGGCCACGCGATCGGTCGCGCCTGCGCCGGCGAGCTGCGCCGGCACGGCGTGGATACGGATGGCCTGCATTACGCGGAAGGCCGCATGGGCCTGTATTTCCTCGCGCCCGGCGCGATGCAGCGTCCTGCCGAGGTGATCTACGACCGCGCGGATTCGGTGTTCGCGCGCCTTCCGGCCGCGGCGTGGGACTGGCCGCGCCTGCTCGCGGGCGCGCAGTGGCTGCATCTGTCGGGGATCAACCTCGCGCTGGGCGAGGCCACGGCGCAGGCCGCGCTGGACGCGGTGCGGGCCGCGCGCGCGGCCGGCGTGCGGGTGTCGTTCGACTGCAATTACCGCGGCAAGCTGTGGGGCGCCCGCGCCGCACAGGCGCCCGCGCTGCTGCGCGAGATCGTGGCCGGCGCCGAACTGCTGTTCGGCGGTGCGCGCGACATCGCGCTGATCCTCGGCGAGGACACGGCCGGAATGCCGGCGGACGAAAGCTTCGGCCGCGCCGCCGCGGCCGCCTTCGCGGCGTGGCCGGGGCTGCAGTGCCTGGCCACCACCGAGCGCCGGCAGCACAGCGTGGACGAGCAGGTGCTGCTCGGCCGGCTGGCGCGACGCGGGCACACGCTGGCCACCGCGCCGCGCGGGCTGGCCGGCATCGTCGACCGCATCGGCAGCGGCGATGCCTTCGCCGCGGGCCTGCTGCACGGCCTGCAGCGCGGCATGGGGGACCAGGCGGCGTTGGATTTCGCGCTGGCGGCGGCCTGCCTGAAGCATTCGGTGCCCGGCGACGCGAACCTGCTGGGCGAGGCCGACATGCTGGCTTTCTTGGCGGACGACGGCTTCGAGGTGCGGCGCTGATGGCGACGTCGCTTCCCCCTCCCAAACGGCGCCTGTCGCCGGCGTCGCTGCCCGTGCTGCCGGCCGCCGTCGCGCGCCCGCGCTATGCGCTGGACGACGTGCGCGTCGGCATCGTGCACTTCGGTCCCGGCGCATTCCACCGTGCGCACCAGGCGGCCTATATCGACGAGCTGCTGGCCGGGCATCCCGACTGGGCGATCTGCGCCGTCTCGCTGCACAGCGCCGAAGTGCGCGACGCGCTGCGGCCGCAGGACGGGCTCTACACCCTGGTCTTGCTCGGCGAGCAAGGCGGCCTGCGCGTGATCGGCGCGATCCGCGAGTTGCTGTGCGCTCTCGCGGAACCCGATGCCGTGCTGGCGCGGCTGGCCGATCCGGCGGTGCGGCTGGTCACGCTGACGGTGACCGAGAAAGGCTACGCCCTGGCGGGCGAGGGCCTCGACCTCGCGCACCCGGAGATCGTCCACGACCTTGCCGCGCCGGGGGCGCCGCGCAGCGTGATCGGCTACCTGGTCGCCGGCCTCGCTGCGCGCTGGCGGCGAGGCATTGCGCCGTACACCGTGCTGAGCTGCGACAACCTCGCCGGCAACGGCCGGCGCCTGCGCTGCGCCGTGCTGCAATTCGCGCAGCGGATCGATTCCGCGCTGGCCGCGTGGATCGCCGACGCGGTGGCCTTCCCGTGCTCGATGGTGGACAGCATCACGCCCGCCACCGACGAGGCGTTGCGCGCGCGTGTCGAGCACGAGCTGGGTTGCACGGATGCCTGGCCGGTGCAGCGCGAGCCCTATGCGCAGTGGGTGGTCGAGGACCGCTTCTGCAACGCGCGGCCGCCGTTCGAGCGCGTCGGCGTGACGCTGAGCCGCGACATCGCCGGCTACGACCGCGCCAAACTGCGCCTGCTCAACGGCGCGCATTCCACGCTGGCCTACCTGGGCTCGCTGCTGGGACTGGAGACGGTGGCGGACGCGATGGCCGAGCCGTCACTGGCGGCCTTCGTCGAGCGGCTGATGCGCGCATCGATCGCGCCGGCGACCGCGCTGCCCGAGGGCCTGGACGCCGACGCCTACATCGACGCCATCCTCGCGCGCTTCCGCAACCCGGCGATCCGCCACCGGCTGGCGCAGATCGCCTGGGACGGCTCGCAGAAGTTGCCGGTGCGGCTGTTCGGCACGATCGGCGATGCGCTGGCCGCCGGGCGGCCGATCGGCTCGCTGTGCCTGGCGGTGGCGGGGTGGATGCAGTTCGTGCGGCGGCAGGCTTGCCGCGGGGTGGAGCTGGTCGATCCGCTGGGCGAAGCGCTCGCGGTGGCCGGGCGGGCGTGTCGCGGGGATGCGCCGGGCGATGTGGCGGCTTTCCTCGCGCTCGACGGGGTGTTTGCGCCGTTGTCCGGCGATGCGCGTTTCGTGGAGGCGCTGCGTGGCGCTTATGCCGCGCTTGGGGATGCCGCGCCGGCGACGGTGCGGCGGGCGCTGGGGGACGACCTGGCGCGTACCTGAGTGCTTGTTTGCCGGGCGCGGGCTTCGCCGGTTGCCGGGCCCGCTCCATTCTCGCCCCGTTGCGCATCTTCCGCCGTCACTCCGGCCGACGCCGGGATGACGGCCCCGTGCGCGGTCAGAGCTTGTAGGCGCGCTTCGGCAGGTTGTAGGCGAGGTCGACGGCGACCTCCGCGGCCTCGTCCTCGTCCAGGCGGTGTTCGGCGACCAGCCTGGCCAGGAAGGCGCAGTCCACGCGGCGCGCCACGTCGTGGCGGGCGGGAATCGACAGGAACGCGCGGGTGTCGTCGTTGAAGCCCACGGTGTTGTAGAAACCGCCGCTTGCCAGGGTCTGCTCGCGGAAGCGCCACATGCCTTCCGGCGCGTCGTGGAACCACCAGGCCGGGCCGAGGTACAGGCAGGGGTAGTGGCCGGCCAGCGGCGCCAGTTCGCGGCTGTAGCTGCTTTCGTCCAGGGTGAACAGGATCAGCCGGAAGCGCGGCTCGTTGCCGTAGCGGTCGAGCAGCGGCTTCAGCGCATTGACGTAGTCGGTGCGCAGCGGCAGGTCGGCGCCCTTGTCGCGGCCGTAGCGCGCGAACAGCCCGGCGTTGTGGTTGCGGAAGCAGCCGGGGTGGAGCTGCATCACCAGGCCGTCGTCCAGGCTCATCGCCGCCATCTCGGTGAGCATCTGCGCGCGGAACAGTTCGGCGTCGGCCGCCGAAACGTCGCCGCGCACCACCTTCTCGAACAGCCTGCGCGCGTCGTCGCGGGACAGGTCGGCGGTGGCCGCGCTGGGGTGGCCGTGGTCGGTCGAGGTGGCGCCCATCCGCGCGAAGAAGGCACGGCGCTGGCGGTGTGCGGCGAGATAGCCGTCCCAGCTGTACACGTCCTCGCCGGTGAGCTCGCCGAAACGCCGCAATGCGTCGGGAAACTGCTCGTGTCCGGGGTCGATCACCGGGTCGGGCCGGTAGGCGGTGATGACGCGCCCCGGCCAGCCGCTGGCGCGGATCGCCGCGTGGTGTTCGAGCGGGTCGAGCGGCGATTCGGTGGTGGCGAGCACTTCGATGCCGAAGCGCTCGAACAGCGCGCGCGGGCGGAACGCCGGCGTGGCCAGCGCCGCGGTGATGGTGTCGTAGTACTGGTCCGCGCTGGCTTCCTCCAGCCGCGCGCGCAGCCCGAACACTTCGTGGAACACGTGGTTCAGCCACAGCGCCGAGGGCGTGCCGCGGAACAGCCGGAAATGCCGCGCGAACACCCGCCAGGCCTCGCGCGGATCGACCGCCGCGCGCGAGCCGTCGCGGCGCGGGATGCCCAGCGCGTCCAGCGGTACGCCCTGGCTGTAGAGCATGCGGAACACGTAGTGGTCGGGCACCAGCAGCAGTTCGGTGGCGTTCGCGAACGGCTGGTTCCCGGCGAACCATGCCGGGTCGGTGTGGCCGTGCGGGCTGATGATCGGCAGGCGCGCGACCTCGCCGTACAGCCGGCGCGCGATGGCGCGCTGCCCGGGGTCGGATGCGAACAGGCGGTCCTGGTGCAGGTGCAGCGGATGGGCGGGGGTGTTCATGCGCAATGGTTTCTCGGGGAACGGGGCCGCTCACGGAGCCGGCGCGGCGACAGGCAGGTAGGTGCTTTCCGGCGGACCCAGGTAGCTGCGGTCGGGCGCGCCGCGGTACAGCTCGACGCGCTGGAACACCACGCCCGGGTCGATCCGCCACAGTTTCAGCGTGTGCGGACCCGCGCGCTCGACCCGGTGCCGCGAGGTGGCAGTGTAGACGGCGTCGCTGACCGCGCGGTTCCATGCCGCGAAACCGGGATGGCCGGGCTCGGGGTCGAGTGCGATGGTGGCGACCTGCGGCGGCTCGTCGTCGATCGACACGGCGTAGCGCAGGCCGCCGTGGTGCAGGATGTCCAGCGACGGCGACAACCGCACGCGCACCGTGATCTCGCCCGCCGCGCGCAGCCAGATCGGGTATTCGAGCCAGGCGCCGGCAGCGCCGGGCGTCGTCGCCGGCGCGGTCGCCGGGGTACTGGTGACGCCGCCCAGCGTGCGGCCGAGGTTGGGGATGGTCTGCCAGCCCAGTCCGGCGGGAGCCACGGCGCGGGCGTAGTGCGGCGCCTCGATCGCGATGCGGCCCGCGCTTTCCACGAAGCCGGCGGGCGCGGCGCCGCGCGGCAGCGGTTCGATCGGCACCGTCACCTGCACGCTGCTGCCTTCGCTGCCGCGCAGGGTCAGCTGCGCGCTTTGCGTGCCGGCGGGCACGGCATCCCAGTCGACCGTCACGTGCAGTGTCTGCTGGTCCGCGACTTCGCCGCTGGCGGGCGTCACCCGCAGCCACGCTTGCGCCGCGTGCGCGGTGTAGCGGAACGGCGCGCTGCCGCGGTCGAACACGGTGATGTCGCGGGTGCCGGCGCCGAGCGGGGCCAGCGGCGGCAGCCGCGGGGCGCCCGGCGCCCCGGGCCAGGCGCGGGCGTCGCCCTCGACCGCCACGCCCATCGCCGCCTTCGCCGGCACCGCAAGCGTGCGCAACGCCGGCATCACGTTGACGTCGGGCTGTTGCCAGCCGGTATAGCCGATGTGGGTCTGCGACATCATGTGGGTCCACTTGCCGCCGGCGATGTCCTGCTCGTAGACGCGCGCCAGTTCGGCGTCGCGGGCGAAGCGGCGCCGCGCCTCGGCCGCCTGCGCATTCGCATCGGCGCGGCCCTGTGCCGCGTACAGGCGGTTGCGCGCCGCCGCGACGTACAGGTGGTTGAGGTTGGCGCTGGCCAGTACCGGGTAGGCGACCAGTTCGTAGTACGCATCGTGCGCCGCCGCCGGCAGGGCCGCGCCGATCTCCCGCGTGCGCGCCACGAGGGCGTCCCAGCCGGCCAGTACGCGCGCGGCTTCGTGGTCGTCGGTGAGGCTGAAGGTGTCCGGGTCGAGCAGTTCCGGTTTGCGTCGCGCGTTGTATTGCGTGTAGCGGGTCAACAATTCGCCGATCGCGGCGGCATGCCGCGGACCGAATTGCTCCGCGGCCCAGTCCGCCGGATAGGCCTGCAGGCGCGCGGGCGGGAACGCCTGGGGATTCCAGGCGTGGTCGAGGAAGAAGCTGATCGGAAACTCCATCGGCTTCAGGTCGCCCACGTTGACGATCCACAACTGCCGGGCGCCGTAGGCCCAGGCGAGCTGCATCTGCTCCCAGGTGCGCTCGATCTGGTTGGTGTTGATCCATTTGTAGTTGCGCGGGCCGCCCACGTAGTCGAAGTGGTAGTAGATGCCGTAGCCGCCGCTGCGCTTGCTGCCGGGCCCGGGCAGGCGGCGCAGGTTGCCCCAGTTGTCGTCGGAGAACAGCAGGGTCACGTCGTCGGGCACGCGCATGCCGGCGTCGAAGTAGTCCTGCACCTCCTTGTACAGCGCCCATACCTGCGGCGTCTGCGCGGCGGGCTTGCCGGTGACGTCGCTGATGATGCGCCGCTGGTCGGCGACGATGCGTTCGAGCAGGCCGATCGCGGTGCCCTGCGTCATCGGTTCGTCGCCGTCACCGCGCATGCCGATGGTGACCAGGCTTTCGCGGTCGCCCATGCGCTCGATGCCGCGGCGCCAGAACGCGCGCAGCGCCCCGGCGTTCTTCGTATAGTCCCACGGGCCGTGGCCGTAGCGTTGCCATTCGGCGTGGGCGCGCATCATCGGTTCGTGGTGCGAGGTGCCGATCACCACGCCGTATTCGTCCGCCAGCGCCGCATTCTCGGGATCGTCGTCGGCGAAGGCGCGGTTTCCCCACATCGCCGGCCACAGCGTGTTGCCCTTGAGGCGCAGGATCAGCTCAAACACGTGCGCGTAGAAGCGATGGTTGGGGCCGCCGAATTTCGCCTGCATCCAACCGCCCAGCGCGGGATCCTCGTCGTTGAGGAAGATGCCGCGGTAACGTACCGCGGGCGCGTCCGCGAAGCGCCCCGGCGCCACGTACAGGGCCGGCCGCCGCGGCACCGGCACGTCCGCCCACCAGTACCACGGCGACACGCCGATGCGCCGCGACAGCTCGTAAATGCCGAAGATGGTGCCGCGCTTGTCGGCGCCCGCGATCAGCAGGGCGCGCTCGATGCCGGGTTCCGGGTGATCCACCACCTGCAGCAGGTAGGCTTCCCAGCGGCCGGCGACGCCGGCGGTGTCGATGTGCCGCTCGCGCACGATGCGGTCGATGCGCGCGCTCTTGCCCAGTGTGCCGACGATGATCGCCATGGGCTGTGCGGCCGCGTCGGCGGTGGTAAACGCGCCCGTGTTCCCGGCCACCTTGGCGAGGTCGGATTGCAGGTCGCGCGCCGCGCGCAGCACGCCGGGGTAGTCGTGCGCGTCGGCGAGCACGCCTACCGGGTGCGCGTGGTCGACCAGTGCCAGCGCTCCGGCGACGGCGGTGTCGCATACCGCCGCCGGCTGCGTGCATTTCGTCGTTGCGTGCAGGTTGGCGCCGGCGAGCAGCGCGAGGACGGTGGCGAGCGCGCGGCGGCCGGTCACGGCGCTGGCTTGGCCGTGCCGCGCACGTAGCTGCGCAGCCACTGCAGCGCCGGGCGTTCGCTGCCGTCCTTGCGCACCAGCTCCGCGTGCTCCTTCCCGCGCCACAGGCCGGGACGGAAGCCCCACATCGTGATGCCCTTCACCGCCGGGTCCTTCCAGAACACCGGGAACACGCGCTGGTACTCCTTGAGCTGCGCGGCGTCGCTGGGACCGTCGATGTCCATCTCGGTGATGTAGATCGGCAGGCCGGTGGCGGCCAGGATGTCGAGATTCGCGCGCAGCGTGGCGGCCGGCACGCCCGCCGTCTCGAACGCGTGCGCCTGCACGCCGATGCCGTCGAGCAGCCTGTCCTTGCGCAGCAGGTCGATGATGGCGCGGTACTTGCGGGTGTTCGCCGCCTTGTTGATCACGTTGTAGTCGTTGATCAGCAGTTTCGCGTGCGGGAAGTAGTGGCGCGCGAGCCGGTACGACTCGATCACCCAGTCCCAGCCGCTGGCGCCGCTGCCGCCCAGCGCGTCGATGTAGTTGCCGCCGCCCTCGTCGTCCTTCGAGGGCGGATCGTTCAGCGCCTCGTTGACCACCTCGACGTAGTCGAGGCCGGGATAGCGTTGCGCCACCGCGGCGAACCAGTGCTCGATCTCGCGGCGCTGCTCGGCGCGCGGCAGGTGCTTGATCCATTCCGGCTGCTGGTTGCCCCACACCATCACGTGCATGTGGAACGGGAAGCCGTGCGCCTTGGCGAATTGGTAGGCCTGGTCGAGCCCGCTCCAGTCCATCTGCCCGCGCCTGGCTTCCACCTCGCCCCATTTGCCCGCGTTCTCCGGGGTGACCTTGTTCCAGTAGCCGGCGAAGCCCTGCGCCTGCGGCGGGCTGTAGGCGCTGCCGAGGAATTTCGCCTGGCCGGCGGCCAGCGGTACATCCTGTGTCTGCGCGATGGGGGCCAGCAGCGCCAGCGCAGCGGCGAACAGCAGGGTCCACGACGTCTTCATGGGGCGTCCTCCGGAGATGGTTGCGGATCGTCGAGCCGGGCGGGCTGCAGCCGCGGCACGAGCAGGTGGACGGCGAGCAGTGCGACGAGATACGCCGAACCGGCCAGCAGGAACACCGGCGTGTAGCTGCCGGTGAGTTCAAGCAGCAGGCCGACGACGGTGGAGATCAACATGCCGCCCACCGCGCCGGCGAAGCCGCCGATGCCCACCACCGAGGCCACCGCGTGGCGCGGGAACATGTCCGAGGCCAGGGTGAACACGTTCGCCGACCAGCCTTGGTGCCCGGCGGTGGCCAGGCCGACCAGCGCCACCGCCAGCCACAGGTCGCCGGCCCTGGCCGCGAACATCACCGGCACCACGGCCAGCGCGCAGACCAGCATCGCGCCCTTGCGTGCGCGGGCGTGGTTCCAGCCGCGGCGGATCAGCCGGCCGGCCAGCCAGCCGCCGGCGATGCTGCCGGCATCCGCGCACAGGAAGATCGCGATCAGCGGCGGCCCCAGCTGCAGCAGGTCGAGCCCGTACTCGGCATGCAGGAACTTGGGCAGCCAGAACAGGAAGAACCACCAGATCGGGTCGGTGAGGAATTTCGCCGCCGCGAACGCCCAGGCCTGGCGGTGGCGCAGCAGCCGCAGCCACGGTACCCGTGCCGACGGCGCGGGCGGTTGCGTGCCGATCCAGGCGCGCTCGGCGGCGCCGAGCCCGGGCTGCCGGTCCGGCGTGCGGTAGCGCAGCAGCCAGACGCTCACCCAGCTCGCGCTCAGCACGCCGGTGCACAGGAACGCCGCCTGCCAGCCCCAGTACGCGGCGACGACCGGCACCAGCAGCGGCGCCGCGATCGCGCCGATGTTCGAGCCGGAGTTGAAGACGCCGGTGGCCAGCGCGCGCTCGCGCTGCGGGAACCACTCCGCCACCGTCTTGATCGCGGCCGGGAAGTTGCCCGCCTCGCCCAGCCCCAGCGCGAAGCGCGCGGCCGCGAAGCCGAGCACGCCGGTGGCCAGGGCGTGGCTCATCGCGGCCAGGCTCCACACGCCGATGGACAGCGCGTAGCCGATGCGCGTGCCGAAACGGTCGATCACCGCGCCGGCGCCGAGCAGGCCGATCGCGTAGGCGGCCTGGAAGGCGGTGACGATGCTGCTGTAGTCCAGCTCGCTCCAGCCCATCTTCGTCTGCAGGAACGGCGCGAGCACGCCCAGCACCTGGCGGTCGATGTAGCTGATCGTGGTGGCGGCCAGCAGCATGGCGCAGACGCGCCAGCGATAGCGGCCGATCCCCGGGCCCGGCGCGGTGTCGGCCGGCTGGTCGATGCCATGCATGTCAGCCTCCGCGGCCCGGCAGCTCGCCCGGCGATGGCCGGGCAGATCGTGGCGTGTGCGATTCCCGGCCCATGTTCCGTCGTCCCCTCCACTCGGTCCAGTTGATGTTAGCGCTATCAGGGCTTTTGGCAAACGCCCCCGTCGCCACCTTCCGTTTCGCAGGAAATTGCTTGATGGGAGCGCGCCCTGGAAAGCGCGGCCAGCTGTTTTGCAGTGTTTTGCATGCCGAAAGATTTTGCTGCCGTGCAGCGTGCGCACGCAAATTGTTAGCGCTACCTTCGCAAGAAGTAACGAGCGTGGTGCGGGAATTCGAAACATGAGGGGCGCGCCCGCGAGCGGCGCGCCGGGGGCAGTTGGATCACCAGATACCGTGAGGGGAGCAGTCATGGCGCAGGTTCGTATTGCACAAACCGTGTTGTCGCACGCGTTGGCCCTGGCCTTGCTTGGCATGGCGGGGGCGGCGCAGGCGCAGGATGCAGCGCAGGCCCAGGCAGGACAGGAGCAGGCCGCGCAGCAGGAACAGAAGGGGGATTCGAAGCCGAAGCCGGAGTCGGCCCGGCAGCTCGAAGGAGTGAACGTCACCGGCAGCTACCGCAGCAGCATCCAGTTCTCGACCGAGGCCAAGCGCGACGCGACCGGCTTCACCGATTCGATCTTCGCCGAGGACATCGGCAAGTTCCCGGACACCAACATCGCCGAGTCGCTGGCGCGCATCCCCGGCGTGCAGCTCAACCGCGACGTCAACGGCGAGGGCCTGAACATCGCCATCCGCGGCCTTGGCAGCAGCTTCACCAAGACCACGATCAACGGCAATTCGGTCGCCACCGCCTCGATCGGCCTGGACGCGACCAACCAGAACCGCGAAGTCGACCTGAACCTGTTCCCGACCGAATTCTTCAGCCAGCTGACGGTGTACAAGTCGCCCAAGGCCAGCCTGCCGGAAGGCGGCGCCGCCGGCGTGGTGGACATGCGCAACGCGCACGCTTTCGACAACCCGGGCACGCACCTGACCTACTCGCTGCAGGCCGCCGACAACAGCATCGCGAAGAAAGTCGGCCCGCAGGGTTCGGTGATCGGCAGCTGGACCAACGAATCGGGCACCTTCGGCGCGCTGTTCGGCATCTCCTCGGTGCGCGACAAGATGGCGGTGGACAGCTGGGAGGACGGCAACGGCGGCTGGATCGACCCAGGCCTGACCGCGGCGCAGTGCGGCACCGACTGCGGCCGCAATCCGTCGTCCAACCGCTGGCGCATCCCCGACACGGTGCCCAACAACGCCGCCGCCATCGGCGCCGGCCTGATCCCGGGCCAGGCCATCGATGCCGCCTGGCTGCAGGCGCACAACCCGGGACTGAGCACCGCCCAGATCGGCGACGCGCTGGTGCCCTACCTGCCGCGCCCGGTGAAGATGACCGGCAACCGCGACCGCGACGCCCTGCTCGGCTCGCTGGAATGGCGGCCTTCCGACAAGGCGCACTTCTGGGTGGACTACCTCTACACCAAGGCCAAACGCAGCAACGAGCGCATCGACATGGACCTGGTGGCGCGCAACAACGACGCCAACGGCATGATCCCGCTGAACATGCAGGTGGATTCCAACGGCGTGGTGACCAACGCCACCCTCACCAATGCGCAGTTCTTCCTCGAGGCCCGCCCGTACCACGAGAAGGTGGACTATTGGCAGGTGGATCCGGGCGGCACGTTCTGGTTCGGCGACAACGACGAGATCAAGCTGGATGTCCAGGGCGGCCTCAGCCGCAGCTGGATGCGCCGCGATTCGCCCACCATCCTGGTCACCTCGCCGTTCACCACGGTCGACTACGTCAACAACAACGGCATGCCGGTGATCACCTCGGCCCTTGACCTCGACGATCCGAACCTGGGCTGGTCGTGGAACAACGGCGGCCGCGTCAACGTGCAGAACGAGCACCGCCTGACCCGCACCGCGAACCTGCGCGCCGACCTGCAGCTGGGCGGCGACGACAAGAACAACGTCAAGGTCGGCGTGGCCTGGGACAAGGATTACCGCAAGATCCAGGGCTTCGACAACAGCGCGGCGTGGCAGGACTACGTGTTCTCGCAGATCCCCGGCACGGCGTTGTCGCAATACCTGCGGCCCGGCCCGGCGGGCTTCATCACCGCCGACTTCAACGCCTTCATGGCCGCCACCAACTACGCCTACTACCGCGATACGGCGCCGGAAGGCGGTTCGACCAACAACACCGCGCAGACCGGCAGCTTCAGCGAAGCCAACCGCGCCGCCTACGTGGAGTTCAATGCGGCCAACGACGTGTGGGGGCGCGAGCTGCGCGTCAACGCGGGCGTGCGCTACGCCGCCACCAATCAGTGGATCAGCGGCCCGGTGACCCTGGGCGGCGTGCGCCAGTGGCAGGTGCTGGACAGTTCCTACGGCGAGTGGCTGCCCTCGTTCAGCGCGGCATGGAGCGTGGCGCCCGATGTGGTGCTGCGCCTGTCCGGCTCCAAGACCATGACCCGGCCGAACCCGAGCGCGATGCTGCCGGCGACCACCTTCACCGGTGTGGGCGCGGACGCCGCCCGCCAGGGCAACCCGAACCTGTCGCCGTACACCTCGACCAACTTCGACATCGGCGGCGAGTGGTACACCGGCGAGGAAGGCTTCGTGGGCCTGACCTTCTTCAATAAGCGCGTGGAGGGCTACACCTTCAACGGCCAGACCCACATGACGCTGAGTCAGCTGGGCGTTCCCTACGATGCGTTGAACGACACCCAGAAGGGTCAGGTCGACGCCAACGGCGGCTACGACAAGTTCCTGGTCGACGTGTCGCAGCAGGTCAACGCGGACGCGGCGTTGAACGTGCGCGGCTGGGAGGTGACCTGGGTGCAGCCGCTGGACTTCGCGCTGAAGGGGCTGGGCTTCCTCGCCAACTACACCAAGCTCGACCTCACCACGGAAGGCCACGATGCCAGCGCGCTGGCGGGCAACATCTACGGCGTCTCGCCGAAGATGTGGAACACCACGCTGTACTGGGAGGACTACGGCGCGTCGGTGCGCCTGTCCTACAACTGGCAGCAGGGCGCGAAGGGTTCCTCGACCGACCAGAACAGCATCCCGTTCGCGTACTACTACGGCGCCGACCGCGGCCAGCTCGACCTTTCGGCCAGCTACACGCTGGCGAAGGTGCCCAGCAAACCGCAGATCACGCTGAACGTGTCGAACCTGACCAACAAGCCGATCACCTCGTACTTCGGCCTGAACAACATGGTCGACAAGTACTACGAGCCGGGCCGCACGATCACGCTCGGCATCCGCGGCACGTTCTAACGACACCGCCTCCGTGCGCGGCGGAACTTCCGCTGCCGTCCACGGAGGCGCTCCCGCGGGGGCATGGAGGCGCATCAAGTCCCGAGTAGTGATAGCGCTACCAAATTATTTTGTGGATATCGTCGTGGAGGAGGCCCTTTCCGAGATCGAGGACATCGGGTAAATCATCACAAGTCATTGTATTTGCAGCATTCAGTACCGCGCTGCGGTCATGCTGCTAAGCAGCGTGCGCGACTTTTTTGTTAGCGCTATCTTCACACGCCGATGCAGTGGGGGAAGCGTTCAGGACGCTGCACATCGAGCGCCGCCGGCGTTGTCGCTGCCGGCACGCCACTTACTTACTTGTGGGATCACCTGGTTGTAACCGTGAGGGGAGTCAGTCATGGCACAGATCCGTATCGTACGAACGGTGTTGGCACACGCGCTGGGCTTGGCCCTGTTTGGCGTGGTGGGGGGATTGCAGGCGCAGGAAGCACCGCAGGGACAGGCGTCGTCGCAGCAGCCGGCGGCGCAGGGGCAGGCGGCCCCGTCAGGACAGAAGAGTAACGCGCAGCCGGCCGCGAAATCGGTCAAGCAGCTCGGCACGGTGAACGTCACCGGCAGCTACCGCAGCAGCATCGAGTTCTCCACCGATGCCAAGCGCGACGCGACCAATGTCATCGATACCGTGTATGCCGAGGACATCGGCAAGTTCCCGGACACCAATATCGCCGAATCGCTGAGCCGCGTGCCGGGCGTGCAGATCTCGCGCGACGCCGACGGCGAAGGCATGAACATCCAGGTCCGCGGCCTGGGCACCGACTTCACCAAGATCCTGCTCAACGGCGACCAGATCGCGGTGGCCTCCTCCGGTTCGCTGGACGCGCAGAACCAGAACCGCGAGGTGGATCTCGACCTGCTGCCCACCGAGTTCTTCACCCAGCTGACGGTGAACAAGACGCCGATGGCCAGCATGACCGAGGGTGGCATCGCCGGCGTGGTCGACATGCGCACGGCGCGCCCGTTCGACAATCCCGGCACGCATCTCACCTACTCGGCCCAGGGCAGCTACAGCTCGGTCGGCAAGGACACCAAGCCGCGCGGCTCGCTCATCGGCAGCTGGACCAACGATGCCGGCACCTTCGGCGTGCTGGCCGGCCTGACCGGTTCGCGCAGTGACTACGACATCCGCGGCTACGAGACGATCGGCTGGACCACGCCGCAGTTGAACGCCGCGCAGTGCGGCGGCAGCGCCGGCTGCAGCCCGGCCGGCGGCAGCTGGGTGATCCCGTCCACGGTGCCCGCCGGCGCCGGCGCCGGCCTGGCCGCGGGCGAGACCATCGACAACGCCTGGCTGCTGGCGCACAACCCCGGCCTCACCACGCAGCAGATCGCCAATGCGCTGATCCCGCGCCTGGGCCGCGACGCCTACATCCAGGGCACCAACGATCACCAGTCCGGCCTGCTCTCCTTCGAGTTCCGGCCCAGCGAACGCGCGCACTTCTACCTCGACACGCTGTTCTCCAAGCAGGAGCGCGACTTCAACCGCCTCGACATGGACCTGGTCGGCCGCAGCGGCCAGATGATCCCGGTCAACATGCAGGTGGACCCGAACGACGTGGTGACCAGCGCCACGCTCGCCAATGCGCAGTACTTCCTGGAAGCGCGGCCGTACCGGGAGCACGTGAATTTCTTCAACATCAACCCGGGTGGCGAGTTGCTGTTCGGCGACGAGGAGAACATCAAGCTCGACTTCCAGGGCTACGTGCAGCGCAGCTGGTACAAGAACGAGCAGCCGTCGATACTGGTCATGACGCCGTCGGGCCAGGGCACCACGGTCAACTACAGCAACAGCGGCGGCGAGTTCCCCGACACGGCATCCACCAACGCCAGCCTGGACAACCCGAATGCCGGCTGGGAGTGGTATCGCCTCAACGTGCAGAACGAAACCCGCGTCACCGACAACAAGGGCACGCGCGAGGACCTGCAGATCGGCGGCGACGACAACAACATCCAGGTCGGCGTCTCCTACGACGACATCTCGCGCCAGATCAAGGCCTACGACAACAGCGCCGCATGGCAGGCGGCGGCGGAATCGGCGATCCCGAATTCGGCGCTGTCCTCGTACCTGATGCCGGGCCCGGGCGGCTTCATCGGCGTGAACTATGCGGCGCTGATGGCCGCGACCAACTACGGCTACTACAACGCCACCGCCCCGCTGACGACGTCCGCCGCCACCGGCGCCAATACCGCGGACATCCAGGAGCGCACCTGGGCCTGGTACATCGAGGGCAACGGCCAGTACGACCTGGACGGCCACAGCCTGCGCATCAACGGCGGCGTGCGGCATGCCTATACCAACCAGACCATCGCCGGACCGTCGAACTTCGGCAACCAGCTGGAGTACGTGACGCTGCAGCACACCTACGGCTATTACCTGCCGTCGTTCAACGTGGCCTACAACGCCACCGACGACGTGGTGCTGCGCCTGGCCGCGTCGCGCACGATGACGCGGCCCGATCCCAGCGCCATGGTGCCCAACACCAATTTCAGCGATCCCGCCGCCGAAATCGCCACGCAGGGCAATCCGAAGCTCGCCCCCTACCTCTCCACCAATCTCGATTTCGGCGGCGAGTGGTACACCGGCAACGCGGGCTATGTCGCGCTCGACCTGTTCGGCAAGCGCATGACCGGATTCACGGTCAACGGCGTCAACCTCATCCCGTTCACCCAGCTCGGCATCCCCTTCGCGGACCTGACCGACACGCAGCAGCAGGCGATCAACCTGCGCGGCGGCCCGGACTCGGCAAAGGTGGAGGTGCAGCAGCAGGTGAACGCGGACGGCACGCTGTTCATCAAGGGTGCCGAGGCGAGCTGGGTGCAGCCGCTGGACTTCATCTACCGCGGCCTGGGCCTGCAGACGAACTACACGGTGGTATCGCAGAAGAGCATAGGCAGCGGCGTGCCGGCGCAGGCCGTCGGCATCTCGCCGCACACCTACAGCGCCACCGCCTACTGGGAGGGCTACGGCACTTCGGTGCGGCTGTCGTACACCTGGAACTCGGCGCAGATCAGCTCGACGGCGAACCAGAACGGCCTGCCGTTCGGCCAGATCAAGACCGACGCGCGCGGCCAGCTCGACCTGGGTGCCAGCTACCAGTTCGCCCATGTGCTGTCGAAGCCGACGATCACGCTGGACGCGATCAATCTGACCAAGGCGAAGCTGCGTTCCACGTTCACTTACGACAACGCCGCCTACACCTACTACAGCCCGGGCTATACCGTGATGCTGGGCATCCGCGGCAGCTTCTGACAATGTGCGCCATGGCCCGCTCGATGACTGCGTATCGGGCGGGCCATGGCGCACGGGAACCGTTGTGCCCGCCACCTTCTGCCGCTTTAAGAGCCTGTTCAATGTCTCCACGTAGCCCGCGTTGCCCTCGGATGGTCGTCAGGTGGTAGCGTGCGGCGCAGCGCCTGCCTGGCTGGCAGGTCAAGCCGCGTGCTGCCGCATGGCGGCCATCCGAGGGCAACCCTTCCTCGCTCCTCAAAGCCGAGTCCATCCATGGACTCTCCCAGCGTGCGGGCCGGGTCTGTTTGCCCACATTCCTGCGTCGTCACTCGGTCGTGGACGGACGTCCACTCTCTCCTTCTTCCTTGGTCTGCGGGCAAACAGCTCCCGGCGCGGGCCATGTGGAGACATTGAACAGGCTCTAAGGCCCACGACATGAAGACGAGCCAACGCGCATGAATGTTTCCCAGAAGCTTTCGGTTACCGAGAAGCTCGGCTACAGCCTCGGCGACCTGGCGGCGAACCTGATCTTCCAGACGCTGGTGACCTTCCTGGCGTTCTTCTACACCGACGTGTTCCGTATCCCCGCAGCCACCGCGGCGACGATCATCTTCGTGGTCGGCCTGCTGGGTGCGTTCGTGTTCACTCCGGTGATAGGCCTGGTGGCCGACCGCACCCGCACGCGCTGGGGCAAGTTCCGGCCGTGGGTGCTGTGGACGGCGGTGCCGTTCGGCCTGCTCTCGCTGCTGGCGTTCAGCACGCCGGACCTGGGCGAGGGCGGCAAGGTGACCTACGCCTTCGCCACCTACACCCTGCTGGTGCTGGTATACGTGGCGAACAATCTGCCGTATTCGGCGCTGAGCGGCGTGCTGACCGGCAGCATGGAGCAGCGCAACAGCCTGTCGTCGTGGCGCTTCGTGGCGGTGATGGTGGCGCAGTTCGTCATCCAGGTGCTGCTGCTGCCGCTGGTGCTGCTGCTCGGCAACGGCGACAAGGCACACGGCTTCCACGTGGTGATGACGGTGTTCGCGGTCGTCGGCACGGTGTTCTTCCTGATCACCTTCTTCACCACTCGCGAGCGCGTGGTCCCCGACCGCCAGCAGGCTTCCAGCATCCGCGAGGATCTGGCCGACCTGGCGCGCAACCGGCCGTGGCAGATCATGCTGGCGGTCACCATCCTGGTGTTCGTCAATCTCGCCCTCAAGGGCGGTATGTACATCTACTACTTCAAGTACTACCTGAGCGATGCGGCGCTGGCGGATTTCCTCGGCCGCGTCGGCTTCGACCGCTTCGTCGCGGGGCTCGACCGGCTGCTGCTCGGCATGGGGCTGGGCGGGTTCCGCTGGCCGCACGACGCGCCCACCTCGACCTTCAGCCTGTTCAGCGCGCTGGGCATCATCTTTATGATCATCGGCATCGGCTGTTCCAAGCGGCTGGCCGACCGCTTCGGCAAGCGCAACGTGTTCGGCGGCGCGCTGCTGGTTTCCACGCTGTTCCTGCTCGCCTTCTGGTTCTATCCGCCCGACGCCGTCGGCCTGGTCGTCGGCTCGTACGTCTGCCACGGCTTCTTCTACGGCATCACCACGCCGCTGCTGTGGGCGATGATCGCCGACGTGGCCGACTATTCCGAATGGAAGAACCGCCGCCGCGCCACCGCGATCATCTTCTCGGCCATGCTGTGCGGGTTGAAGATCGGCCTCAGCATCGGCGGCGCGCTGGTGGCCGGCACCCTGGCGTTCTACGGCTACCGCGCTGAGGCGGCCGCGCAGGCGCCGGCGGTGGTCGAAGGCATCCGGCTGGCGGTCAGCGTGTTCTGTTCCGTGCCCTTCCTGCTGGCCGTGGCGCTGCTGTCGCGCTACGAGATCGACAAGCCGATGGAGTCGCGCATCGAGCGCGAACTCGACGCCCGCCGGCTGGCGGGCGAGGGCGCCTGATGCCGACGACCACCGAGACGAAACCGAGCGCCATGTCCGACGAAACCCCAGACCTCGCCTCCCTGGCCGCGCGTGCCATCTCGACGCCGCTGGTCACCCACATCTACACCGCCGATCCGTCCGCGCACGTGTTCGACGGCGCGATCTACATCTACCCCTCGCACGACATCGACGGCGGCGTGCCGTTCAACGACAACGGCGACCATTTCTGCATGGAGGACTACCACGTCTTCCGCATGGATTCGCCCGAGGGCGCGGCGGTCGACTGCGGCGTGGCGCTGCACGTGAAAGACGTGCCCTGGGCGGAACGGCAGCTGTGGGCGCCGGACGCAGCCTGCAAGGACGGCAGGTATTACCTCTACTTCCCGGCCAAGGCGGCGGATGGCCTGTTCCGGATCGGCGTGGCGGTAGCCGAGCACCCGGATGGCCCGTTCCGGGCCGAGCCGCAGCCGATCGAGGGCAGCTATTCCATCGACCCGGCGGTGTACGCGGACGAGGACGGCGCGCACTACCTGTACTTCGGCGGCATCTGGGGCGGGCAGTTGCAGAAATACCGCGACAACGCCTGGGCCGCGGCGAACGAGGAACCGCCGCCGGACGCGCCCGCGCTGGGGCCGCGCGTGGCGCGGCTCGACGCCGGCATGAAGCAGTTCGCCGAGGCGCCGCGCGAAGTGGCGATCCTGGACGAGGCGGGGCAGCCGCTGCGCGCGGGCGACCATGCGCGCCGCTACTTCGAGGCGCCGTGGCTGCACAAATACCAGGGCCGCTACTACCTGTCCTGGTCCACCGGCGACACGCACTTCCTGTGCTACGCCACCGGCGACAGCCCCTATGGCCCATTCACCTACCAGGGGCGCATCCTCAGCGAGGTGGTCGGCTGGACCACGCACCACTCGATCTGCGCGTTCGGCGGCAAGTGGTACCTGTTCTATCACGACTCGCTGCTGTCGGGCGGCGTGACCCACCTGCGCTCGATCAAGATGACGGAACTGCAGCACGACGCGCAGGGCCGCATCGCCACCCTGCATCCCTATGGCGACTGACGCCGCGCTGCGCCCGCTGGCGCCCGGCCCGCTGCTCCGCATCGGCTGCGGCGCGCTGGCCGTCGACATCGCGCCGCAGGCGGGCGGGCGCCTCGCGCAGATCGCCTTCGACGGCGTCGACTGGCTGGTCGGCTACGACACGCACAACGCGGCGACGATCGCCTGGGGCAGCTTCCCGATGCTGCCGTGGGCGGGCCGGGTGCGGCATGGTCGCTTCGATTTCCGCGGGCGGCACTGCGAGCTTCCCGTCGACCTCGGTGCGCACGCGATCCACGGCGTCGGTCTTGCCCTGCCGTGGCAGGTCGAGGAACACACGCCCACGCGCGCCGTGCTGGCGCTGCGCCTACCCGGGGACGCGCGCTGGCCGTTCGGCGGCAGCGCCCGGCAATGTATCGAGGCAGGTGAACGCCATTTGCGCCTGACGCTGACGCTGAGCGCGGGTGAGCAGGCGATGCCCGCCACGCTGGGCTGGCATCCCTGGTTCCCGAAACCCGATGCGCTGGATTTCCGGCCCGAGCGCTATTACCCGCGCGATGCGGAAGGCATCGCGCAATGGCCGCTGCGCGATCCGCCGCCAGGGCCGTGGGACGACTGCTTCGTCAACCGCGAACCCGTCCTGCTGCGGCGCGGCGGCCAGTGCCTGCGGCTCAGTTCCGACTGCGACCACTGGGTGGTCTATGACGAACCCGCCCACGCCACCTGCGTCGAGCCGCAGAGCGGCCCGCCCGACGCGTTCAACCTGGGGCTGGCGCCGAGCCTCGAACCGGGGGAGTCGCTTTCCGCCTGGTTCCTGATGGAGTGGTGAGGAAGCAGAGCGAGGACATCGGTGGATCACCTATGCTCACGGCCTGACGGCAGCGACGGGATCGGCCATGAACGGGAAACCGCTTGCCGCGCGGGTGCAGGTGATCGCCCACCGCGGCGCCAGCGCGCAGCTGCCCGAGCACACGCTGGCGGCGTATGCGCGGGCGATCGCCGACGGCGCCGACTTCATCGAGCCGGACCTGGTGATGACGCGCGACGGCGTGCTGCTGTCGCGGCACGAGAACGAGATTTCCGGCACCACCGATGTGGCGGCCCACCCGGAGTTCGCAGCCCGCAGGACAGTGAAGCGCATCGACGGCGTGGCGGTGGAAGGCTGGTTCGCCGAGGACTTCACACTCGCCGAGCTGAAGACGCTGCGCGCGCGCGAACGCCTGCCGGAACTGCGCGGCACGGCGCACGACGGTCTGTATCCGCTGGCGACGTTCGCGGAGATCGTGGCGCTGGCCGCCGCGTGCGGGCGCAGGGTGGGGATCATCCCCGAGATCAAGCACGGCACCTATTTTCGCGGCATTGGCCTGCCGCTGGAGGACGCGCTGCTGGATGCGCTGGCGGCCCACGCATACACGCGCGCGGCGCCGGTGGAGATCCAGTCGTTCGAGGTGGGCAACCTGCAATACCTCGATCGCGAGCGCCGGCGGCGCGGCATGACGAACCTGCGCCTGCTGCAATTGCTCGGCGAGCCGCACGAGCAGCCGTACGACCTGGCCGCCGCGGGCGGTACGCTGGATTACGCGGCGATGATGATGTCGCGGGGTTTGCGCGAAATCGCGAGCTACGCGGACGCGATCGGGCCATCCTCGCGCGCGCTGCTGCCGCTCACGCCGGATGGCCGGCTCGGCGCAGCCACCACGCTGTCGCGCGACGCGCACGCGGCCGGGCTGGAAGTGCATGCGTACACTTTCCGCCCCGAGAACGCCTTCCTGCCGCCGGCCTTGCGCGCTGGCGACGATGCGCAGCGCAACGAGGCGGGCAGCCTCGCGGAGATCCGCGCCGGCATCGCCGCGGGCATGGATGCGTTCTTCACCGACGATCCGGCGATCGGCCGCAGGGCCGTGGACGGGACATGAGGAAAGCAGGCAGCCGACGCTGACACCGTACCGTCATCCCGCGCATTTACGGTGCGGGAATGGTGCTCGCCTGTTCGCATAGCGGTGGATCGGTGGCCGCGGCCGGCATGGCCGGGGAGTCGGCATGAGCCGTTCGCGGCGGGAATTCCTGCGCGCGGCGGGCAGCCTGCTGGGTGCGGGGGCGCTGGCCGAGATGCTGGCGTCGCCTGCCATGGCGGATGGCGCGATGCCGGGCATGCAGATGCAGATGCGCGCCACCGCGGCACGGCTGGCCGCGCCCAGGGTGCCGCTGGTGAACCCGGCCACGCTGGCGCCCTTCGTCGATCCGTTGCCGTTGCCGCCACGTGCGCGCCCGGTCGGACGCCGCGAGCATCCGGCCTGGCCCGGACGTCCGCTGCCGTGCTACCGCATGGAGATGCGCGCGTTTGCGGCGCGCCTGCACCGCGACCTGCCGCCTACGCCGCAGTGGGGTTACGCGGGCAGTTCGCCCGGCCCCACGATCGAGGCGGAGCGCGACGAACCGGTGCTGGTGGAATGGGCGAACACGCTGCCGGCGCGGCATTTCCTGCCGATCGACCACACGATCCACGGCGCCGAGCGCGACAAACCCGAAGTGCGCGCGGTGACGCACGTGCACGGTGCGCGCGTGCCGGCGGACAGCGACGGCTGGCCCGAGGACTGGTACGTCCCCGGCCGCTCTGCGCTCAGCCGTTACCCGAACGCGCAGGACGCGGCGACGCTGTGGTACCACGACCACGCGATGGGCATCACCCGGCTCAACATCTACGCCGGCCTGTACGGTGCGTGGCTGCTGCGCGACGCGCAGGAGCGCGCGCTGGGCCTGCCATCGGGCGAATACGAATTGCCGTTGTTCCTGTGCGACCGGCTGCTCGGCCGCGACGGGCAGCTGTACTACCCGGTCTCCGACGACCCCGCGGCGCCGTGGGTGATGCAGTGCCAGGGCAATGCCGTACTGTGCAACGGCAAGCTGTTCCCGTATCTCGAGGTGGAACCGCGCCGTTACCGCCTGCGCCTGCTCAACGTGGCGAACAGCAGCTTCTTCGAGCTGGCGCTGACGCACGGACTGGCGTTCCAGCAGATCGGCAGCGACCAGGGCCTGCTGCTGGCGCCGGTGGAGCGCAGCCGCGTCACGCTGTATCCCGCCGAGCGCGCCGACGTGGTGGTCGATTTCGCCGGCCTGGCGGGGCAGCGGGTGCAGCTGGGCATGCACGGCAGCGGCCTCCTGGAGTTTCGCGTGCGCGATCGCGGCCGTCGCGACGACTCCGTGCTGCCGGCGCGCCTGCGGCCGGTGTCGCGCCTCGACGTCGCCGCGGCGCGCGACCGCGTGCTGACCCTGGGTGAGCTGGACGATGCCGGCGGCAACGCGCTGCGCATGCTGCTCGACGGCAAGCGCTGGTCCGATCCGGTCTCCGAGCGGCCGCGCGCGGGCAGCGTGGAGACCTGGAGTTTCGTCAACCTCAGCGGCGACGCGCATCCGGTCCACCTGCATCTGGTGCGCTTCCAGGTGCTCGGCCGGCGGCCGTTCGACCTGTTCGCCTGGAACGCGCGGCGCGAGTTGAAGTACACCGGCCCGGAGCAGCCACCGCCGCCGCACGAGGCGGGCTGGAAGGACACCGTGCGCGCCGATCCGGGCATGGTCACGCGCATCGCGGTGCGTTTCGAGGGCGAGCCCGGGCGCTACGTGTGGCATTGCCATCTGCTCGAGCACGAGGACAACGAGATGATGCGGCCGTACGAGCTGCTTCCGGGCTGACGGGCCGGGTGCCTGTAGCGGCGCTGTCATCCTGGCCGCTGCCACTGTCTTGCGCGTGCCAACGGATGGTCACCTCGCCGGCTCAGACTCCGCCGCGGGTCCGCGCCGCGCCGCGCTGCGCGCCGACCCGCATCAGGGGGTCATCGATCAGGGAGTACAAGCATGTCCACGATCTTCGGTCGTACCCGATGGAAAACCCTGGCCGTGGGGGCGTTCGTCAGCGGCTTCGCCGGCCTGGCCGGCGCGCAGACCGCCAATACGCCATCCCAGGACGCGCCATTCCGCTCCGTTGTGCACACCGCCGCCCACAGCCCGGCGCAGTCCCTGCCCGGCGGCATCGTCACCCTGCATCGTCCCGACGGCGGCGACGATCTCAGCGACCGCACGCGCACACCTATCAAGCACGTGATCCTGCTGATCGGCGAGAACCGCACCTTCGATCATGTGTTCGCCACCTATACGCCGCCGGGCGGCCAGAGCGTGCGCAACCTGCTGTCCGAGGGCATCGTCAACGCCGACGGCACGCCGGGTCCGCAAGTGGCGAAGGCGCAGCAGTGGCAGGCACAGAGCACCGGCAAGTTCGCGCTGGCGCCGCAGCGCACTGCGCCGTACGCCACGCTGCCGGCGATGAACACCGGTAGCGCGCCGACCCAGGCGCCGTTTGCTTCGGCCCAGCAGGCGCAGGCCTTCGAGCCAGGCCTGCCGGACGATGCCTACGGCGAACTCGCCGCCGGCGGCACCGGCCTGCCGGGCGACGTGGTCGACACGCGCTTCCCTGCGCAGTTGCCGAACGCGCCGGTCGACATGCATGCCTCGCTGAGCTACGACGCCTACGCCAACAGTCCCGTGCACCGCTTCTTCCAGATGTGGCAGCAGCTCGACTGCAGCGCCGCGGCGGCGACCAAGGGCAACCCCAGCGGTTGCCGCAATGACCTGTTCCCCTGGGTGGAGACCACCATCGGCGCGGGCAGCAACGGCGAGGCGCAGCCGGCGGCCTTTACCGACGAAACCACCGGCGAGGGCTCCACGGCGATGCAGTTCCTCAACGTCGCCCAGGGCGACGCACCGTACTTCACCGAGCTGGCGAAAACCTACACGCTCAGCGACAACTTCCACCAGTCGGTGATGGGCGGCACCGGCGCCAACCACATCATGCTCGGCTACGGCGACCTGATCTGGTACGCCGACGCGCAGGGCCGACCGACGGTGCCGCCGGCGAACCAGATCGAAAACCCCGATGCGCAGCCGGGCACCAACAACTGGTACGTGCAGGACGGCTACGGCGGCGGCTCCTACGTCGACTGCGCCGACGACAGCCAGCCGGGTGTGGCGCAGATCAAGAACTATCTGCACGCATTGCACTACCCGGCCTTCCGCGGCGGCGACTGCAAGGCCGGCGCCTATTACCTGGTCAACAACTACAACCCAGGCTACCTCGGCGACGGCACGCCCGCGCCGCTGGGCGCCGACCAGTTCACCATTCCGCCGACCAAGCAGGACAACCTGGCCCTGCTGCTGAGCCGCCACCATGTGAGCTGGAAGTACTACGGCGAGGGCTGGGACAACGGCAAGGAAGACGGCGAAGGCGGCAGCTACTGCAACATCTGCAACCCGTTCCTGTACTCCACCCAGGTGATGACCGATCCGAAGCTGCGCGCGCGCAACCAGGACATCAACGACCTCTACAGCGACATCCGGAGCGGCACCCTGCCGGCGGTCTCGATCGCCAAGCCGGACGGCCTGCTGGACGGCCATCCCGCCTCGTCCAAGCTCGACCTGTTCGAGGGCTACGTGCAGAAGATCGTGGAGATGGTCAAGGCCAACCCGGCGCTGTGGAACGACACCGCGATCATGGTGACCTTCGACGAAGGCGGCGGCTACTACGACTCCGGCTACGTGCAGCCGATCGACTTCTTCGGCGACGGCACGCGCATCCCGCTGCTGGTGATCTCGAAGTATTCCGAGGGCGGCCGCGTGGTGCACACCTACTACGACCATGTCTCGTTCGACAAATTCGTCGAGGCGAACTGGGGGTTGCACGAGCGCATCTCGGCGCGCAGCCGCGACAACCTGCCGAATCCGGTCAGCGCCGCCGGCAATCCCTATGTCCCGCTCAACGCCCCGGCGATCGGCAACCTGATGGACATGTTCGATTTCCGCCTGGCGCATGAGCCGGGCCACGGACGCGACGACGGGGCGCTGCAGGATTGAGCGCAGGCAAGAGGCCCGCAGGCGCACCGGCAAGCCGGGCGCCCGCGGGCCGCATGATGGAGGCGCAGACATGACTGCATGGGTCCGTAGGGCGGTATGCCGGGCGCGCGTGGCGGTCCGGCGCTTCGGCCTGCCCGCGATGCTGCTGTCCGGCGTGGCGTGCGTCGCCGTCAGCCGGGCCGACCCCGCCGATTTCCAGGCGATGCCCGGCCTGTGGCGGGTCGTGCTGCGCGTGGTCAGCCACGGCCATGCCGGACCGCCCAGGGTGGAATGGCATTGCGTGAACGAAGGGGACGATCCCTGGGCACGTTTCGCCGCGCTGCCCATGCCTGCACCGCAGTGCCGGCGCGTCGATCCGCATCGCAGCAGCACCGCGCTGGAGTGGACGCTCAGCTGCGCCGGCATGCCGGCGGCCAGCGGGCATGGCCGGGTGGATTTCGACACGCCCGAGCATTACACCGCCAGCGTCAGCCTGCAGGGACGCGGCAAAGTGCTGCAGGTGGAAGGCGTGCGTCGCGCCGCCTGCACCGGGCCCAGTGATTGAGGCGGCACGCGAGGTATCAGCGTTTGCCGATCTCGAAGTCGCGGCTGGCGACGGACTTGCCGTTCAGCGAGATTTCCACGCGGTACTTGCCCGCCGGCCAGCGGTCGGGGTTCTGCACCTTGAATGTGGTGACGGCGGGGCCGTCGGCGGCGACGGTCTGGCGCAGCTCGTTGACCAGTACGCCATGGCCTTCCAGGTAGCGCCAGCGCGCGCCGAGCGTGGCGCCGGCGGTGCGGCCGGTGGTGGCGACGCTGGCATAGATCACCGGCGTGTCGTCGGCGAAACGGGTGGCGGGCGCGGTCACCGCATAGCCGGCGTCGATCGCGCTGCCCAGGGTGAGGGTGGCGACATGGAAACTGTCGTCGTTTGCGGCGGCCCTGGCTGTGCTGGCGGCGGGAGCCGGCGTCGCCGCAGCCGGCGCGACATGGCCGGCGGGAGCCGGCTTGTTGCTGCTGTGCGCCACGGCGGGCGTCCGCTGGGGCGCGGCGGCGATCGGCTCGACCGGCGTGCTGTCGTGCCGGTGGCAGCCGTACAGCAGGGTGATGGTGCAGCACAGGATGAGCAGTGGGGCGGGACGGTGCATGGCGGTATCCCCGTAGTCGCGGCATCACGCCGGGTGCGAGGCCGTTGCAGGCGAGTAATACCGAGGCTAACGCGTACGTTCTGAAGCGCCGATTACTGCCGTGCGCCGCGTGGGTTGCCGGGAATGTCGCCCGGCACGCTGCTGCGGAATGGGTTGATGTCCAGCCCGCCGCGGCGGGTGTAGCGCGCGTACACGCTGAGCCGCGCGGGCGCGTAGCGCACTGTGATGTCCATGAAGATGCGCTCCACGCACTGTTCGTGGAACTCGGTATGCGTGCGGAAGGAGACCAGGTAGCGCAGCAAGCCTTCGCGGTCGATCGGTGCGCCGCGGTAGGCGATCTGCACGCTGCCCCAGTCGGGCTGGCCGGTGACCGGGCAGTTGGAGCGCAACAGGTCGGAAACCAGGATCTCCTCGACCATCGCGGCGCCGGCCCCGGCGCGCAGGTAGTCGGCCTTGGGCGGTCCGTAGTCGTCGATGGCGACGGGCAGGCCGTCGATGGACTCGCCTGCGAGGTCGGCGAAGGGATGCGCCGCGGTGCGCGCGGGATGCAGGATCACCTCCACCGCGTCGCCGGCGGCGGCGGTGAGATCCTGTTGCAGCAGCGCGCGCAGCGCGGCCGCATCGGCCAGCGGTTCCTGCGCGAAGCCATTCAGGTACAGCTTGAACGACTTCGATTCGATGAGGTTCGGTGTGTTTGCCGGAATGCGGAACTCGGCCACCGCCACCTGCGGCTTGCCGTGCAGGTCCAGCCACGAAAGTTCATACGCATTCCAGAGGTCGGCGCCGTGGAACGGCAGCGGCGTGCCGATGCCGAGTTCGGCGCGCTTGGCGGCGCGGGGGATCGGGAACAGCAGGCTGGGGTCGTAGCGGTCGGCGTAGACGGTGTCCTTGCCGAGCGGGGAATGGTCGGGCGTGCTCATGCGCGCCATTCTAGCGGGGCGGCCGCGACCAGTACTTCTGGCCTATCCGCCGACGCGGCGCGGTTCCTATAGTGGGCGGGCTCGTCTCCGCCCGAAGGCATCCCATGAAGAACCCGATTCCGTCCTGCCGCAGCGCGGTTGCCCTGTTCGCCCTGACCGCCGCGCTGTGCGCGCCGGCCTTCGCCCAGGGCACCGCTTCCGCTTCCGGTTTCGACCCGCAGGCGCTGTTCGCGCCGCTGTCCCTGCCGTATCCGGCCAACGCGTTCCGCGACGGCGCCGGCCGCCCCGGCCCCGAGTTCTGGCAGAACCGCGCCGACTACGACATCAAGGCGCGCATCGACCCGGCCACGCATGGGCTATCGGGCGATGAAACGATCACCTACACCAACAACAGCCCCGACGCGCTGGACGAGCTGTGGGTGCAGCTCGACCAGAACATGTACAAGCCGGATTCGCGCGGCGCGCTCACTTCGCCGTGGCCGAAGAAGCCCGGCCAGTCCACCGACGGCTACCAGCTCGACGCGGTGGAAGTGGACGGCAAGCCGGTGCATTACCTGGTGGACGACACCCGCATGCGGGTGGATCTGCCGGCGGCGCTCAAGGCCAAGGGCGGCCAGTTGAAGCTGCACATCCGCTACCACTACACCGTGCCCGGCGTGTGGGGCGGGCGCACCGCGGTGACGCCGACCAAGAACGGCGACATTTACGAGATCGCGCAGTGGTTCCCGCGCATGGCGGTGTACGACGACCTGCGCGGCTGGGACACGCTGCCCTACCTGGGCCAGGAGTTCTACCTCGAATACGGCAACATCGACTACGCGGTGACGGTGCCGTGGAACTGGATCGTGGAAGGCTCCGGCCAGCTGATGAATCCCGACCAGGTGCTCACCGCCACCGAGCGCCAGCGCCTGGCCGAGGCCGCGAAGAGCGACCGCACCGTGTACATCCGCAAGCCGGACGAGGTGAACGATCCCGCCAGCCGGCCCACGCGCAGCGGCAGCCTGACCTGGCGCTTCCACATGGAACACACGCGCGACGTGGCCTTCGCCGCCTCGCCCGCCTTCGTGTGGGACGCCGCGCGCATCAACCTGCCCGACGGCAAGCATGCGATGGCGATGTCGATCTACCCGGTCGAGGGCGTGGGCGCCGACAAGTGGAACCGCTCCACCGAATACATCAAGGGCGCGGTCGAGCACTTCTCGGCGAAGTGGTATCCCTACCCGTGGCCGAACGCGATCAACCTCGGCGGCCACGGCGCCGGCATGGAATACCCCGGCATCGTGTTCGACGGCTACGAGGATCACGGCAAGCCGCTGTTCTGGATCAGCGCGCACGAGATCGGCCACACCTGGTTCCCGATGGTGGTCGGTTCCAACGAGCGCCGCAACGCCTTCATGGACGAGGGCTTCAACACCTTCATCGACGTGTACGCGTCGGATGCCTTCAACCACGGCGAATACGGGCCCAAGCGCGACGCCGAATACGCGCCGCAGGGCGGCAACCCGGTGGACGACATCCTGCCGCTGCTGGCCGACCCGGACGCGCCCACGCTGATGGCGCACGCCGATTCGATCAGCGAGAAGTACCGCCACCCGGTGACCTACTTCAAGGGCGCGCTGGGCCTGATCCTGCTGCGCGAGCAGATCCTCGGCCCGGACCGCTTCGACCCCGCGTTCCGCGCCTACATCCGCACCTGGGCCTACCACCATCCCACGCCCTCGGACTTCTTCCGCTTCATGGACAGCGCGGCGGGCGAAGACCTGTCGTGGTGGTGGCGCGGCTGGTACTTCCACAACTGGCAGCTCGACATGGGCATCAGCGGCGCCGGCTACGTGGGCAACGATCCGGCCAAGGGCGTCACCGTGAACCTCGTCAGCAGGCAGAAGCTGGTGATGCCGGCCACGCTGCGCGTGGACTTTGCCGACGGCACGCACCGCGACATCCGTCTCCCCGTGGAAACCTGGCGCTTCAGCGCCACGCCCAAGGTCACGCTGGACACCACCAAGCGCATCGCGAAGCTGGAACTCGATCCCGACCACAAGCTGCCGGACGCGGACCGCTCCAACAACAGCTACACGATGCATTGACGTTCGAAGCCCCTCTCCCGCTTGCGGGAGAGGGGCTTCAGTCAGCCGGGTTTGCGCTGAAAGTGCCTGCTTGCAAGGGGCATGGTTCCATGGCCTCTGCTAAGTCCGTTCGCGCTGAGCGTAGCTTGCGCAAGCAAGCGGAGTCGAAGCGTCTCCGGGCGCACCCTTCGACTCCGGCCCTTCGGGCCTGCGCTCAGGGCGAACGTGCAGCCTGCACCTCAGCCGTTGACGTGCGCCATGCTCGCCGCGGCATAGCGCTCGCCGGCCACGGCCTCGGCCGGGAACACCGCGTCGATGGCGGCCAGTTCGTCCTGCGACAGCGCCACGTCCAGCGCGCCCAGGTTCTCGTCCAGCCGCGAGCGCTTCTTGGTGCCGGGGATCGCCAGCACGTCCTCGCCCTGCGCCAGCACCCAGGCCAGCGCCAGTTGCGCGGGCGAGCAGCCCTTGTCCGCGGCGAGCGCCTTCACCTTGTCCACCAGCGCCAGGTTGCGCGCGAAGTTCTCGCCCATGAAGCGCGGGCTGCTGCGGCGGTAGTCGCCGGCCTCGAAATCGTCCGGCGAGCGGATCGCGCCGGTGAGGAAGCCGCGCCCCAGCGGCGAGTAGGCGACGAAGGCGATGCCCAGCCGGCGGCAGGCGTCGAGCACGCCATTGCCCTCTGGGTCGCGCGTCCACAGCGAGAATTCGCTCTGCAGCGCGGCGATGGGATGCACCTTGCTGGCGCGTTCCAGCGTGGCGGCGGAGGCTTCCGACAGGCCGAGGTAGCGCACCTTGCCGGCCGCCACGAGATCGGCCATCGCGCCCACGGTTTCCTCGATCGGCACGGCCGGATCCACGCGGTGCTGGTAGTACAGGTCGATGGTCTCGATGCCGAGACGTTTGAGGCTGCCTTCGCACGCGGCGCGCACATACTCGGGCCGGCCGTCGATGCCGCGCGCCTGCGGGTTGGACGGGTCGCGCACGATGCCGAACTTGGTGGCGACGAAGGCCTGTTCGCGGCGGCCCTTGATCGCCTTGCCCACCAGCTCCTCGTTGAGGTGCGGGCCGTACATGTCGGCGGTGTCGAGCAGGGTCAGGCCGCGGTCCAGCGCGTGCCGGATGGTGGCGATGGATTCGGCGTCGTCGCGGTCGCCGTAGAAATCGCTCATGCCCATGCAGCCGAGGCCGAGGGCGGAAACCTGGGGACCGTTCTTGCCGAGCGTGCGGGTCTGCATGCGGGTGTGCTCCATGGTGCGTGGGGGGAAGGTAGCGCCATGGTGTGCCGTGGCCGTTGTCGGATAAATACCTAATAATCGGCAAGACCATTCCATATCGGACAACAATCCATGGATCGCCTGGACACCATGCGGCTGTATGCACGGATCGTCGAGCTGGGCAGCTTCACCGCCGCCGCCAACGACCTCGGCCTGCCGCGCGCCACCGTCACCAACGCGATCAAGAAGCTCGAAGCGCGGCTGGGCGCGCAACTGCTGCAGCGGACCACGCGCTGCCTGCGCGTCACCCGCGACGGCCAGGCCTGGTACGCGCATTGCGTGCGCCTGCTCGCCGACCTCGACGAAGTGGAAGCCGATTTCCGCGAGGCCGCGCTGAAACCGCGGGGCCGCCTGCGCATCGACCTGCCGGCCACGCTGGCGCGGCAACTGGTGATACCCGCCTTGCCCGAGTTCTGCGCGCGCTTTCCGCAGATCGAGCTGGACATCGGCACCAGCGACCGCTTCGTGGACCTGCTGCGCGAAGGCGTGGATTGTGTGTTGCGCGTGGGCGAGCTGCCGGATTCGGGCCTGGTGGGCCGGCGTGTGGCCACGCTGGCCCAGGTCACCGTGGCCAGCGTCGGTTACCTGCGCCGCCACGGTCGGCCCGCCGCGCTGGCCGACCTGCAGCAGGGCCATCTGGCGGTGAACTGGGCCTCGCCCACCACGCGCCGGGCGGAGCCCTCGCTGGAGTTCGTGGTGAATCGCCGTCGCCGCGAAATCAGTCTGCCCGCCCGCATCACGGTCAGCGGCGTGGACGCCTACCTCGCCTGCTGCGAGGCGGGGCTGGGCATCGCGCAATTTCCGCGCTACCGCATCGCCGAGGCCCTGGCCCGCGGCAGCTTGTGCGAACTGTTGCCCGACCTGCCGCCGCCGGTGCTGCCGGTGCACGTGCTGTACGCGCAGCAACGGCAACTGCCGGCGCGGCTGCGCGTATTCGTGGATTGGCTGGTGGAGCTGATGGGGCGCCAGGTCTGAGAGACTTTGAACAGGCTCTGAGATTCAATTCCCGGAGCGCGGGCCTGTTGGACGCTGGACGCGGAAGCGCCCGCTCCGCCCCATGCGTGCAGCGGGAAGGGATCAGGACGTGCGCGGCAGCACGGGCCGCGGCGCGCAGGTGCCCATCGTTTCGCTGGTGAGCGGCGCGCCGGCGGCGAGCAGGGCGGCGCGCTGCTCGGCCAGCGGCAGGCGCAGCGTGCAGTCCTCGTAGCGGGCCAGTTTCTGCAGTGCCGGCAGCGCCTGTACCCGGGCCACCAGCGCGGCGGTATGCGGCCAGCGCGCGGCGTCGATTTCGTAGCGCACGAAAGATGCGGTGCGGAAGCAGCTGGCGATGCTGAGGTCGGCGATCGACGGCGCGCCGAAGATGAAGCCGTCGTCCGGCAGCTGGGTTTCCAGGTAGTCGAGCGCGGCAGGGATTTCCACCTCCAGCGCCCGTGTCACCACTGCCTCGTCGGGAGGCTCGCAGAACACGCGGCGGCGGATCGAGCGCTGGTAGAACAGCCGCCAGATCAGCCCGTCGGCCAGTCGGGTATCGGCGTATTCCTCCAGCCAGCGCGCACGGGCGCGGTCGCCGATGTCGCGCGGGTAGAGCGAAGGCGCTGGGTGGCGGTCCTCCAGGTACTGGCAGATCACCGTGGAGTCGTTCACCACCAGTCCGTCGTCGAGGAGCACCGGCACGCGCCGCAGCGGGCTCAGCCGGGCGAAGTCCGCGTTGCCCACGAACGGCGGCATCGGGTCGATCTCGTAGTCCAGCCCCTTCAGTTCCAGGCAGGCCAGCACCTTGCGCACATAGGGCGAGAGGTAGCTGCCGATCACTCGGAGGCGTGGCATGGCGTCGGTCCGTCAGACAGGGTTGCAACAGCGTGCGCGGGCGGCCGTGGCGGCGTCAATCGGCCGCGGCCAGCGTCGGCACCGCGGTCGGCGTGCCGTGGGAGTCCAGCGCGATCATCACGAAGCGGCCGGTGGTGCAGACGCGGCGGTCGCCAGTGAGGGGATCCTCGGCCGTCATCTCCACCTCGACCTGCATCGAGCTGTGGCCGGTGCCGGTGATGCGCGCCACCAGCTCCACCAGTTGTCCTTCGCGCACCGGCACGCGGAAGTTCACTTCTTCCGAGCGCGCCGTCACCACGGTGCGCCGCGCGTGGCGTGAGGCCACGATGAAGGCGGCCTTGTCCATCCACGCCAACGCCTGGCCGCCGAACAGCGTGCCGAGGTGGTTGGTGTGGTCGGGGAAAACCATTTCCAGCAGGCGGGCTTCGGGCAGGATGGCGGTCATCGGCGGGTCCGGGGAGAAGGGAAAGCCCGCCATTCTGCCGCAGAAGCCCCCGTGGCTGGCGCTTGGCAGCGCCGATGTTGCGCCGCCAGATGACAGATTGTCGCAGGCATGGGTTAACTGGCACCCAGCCGTACCGTCGGGGAACGGCAGCGGAGGTCAGGCGTCAACGTCATGGCTCGCATCTACGCCGACAATGTCGTGTTCCTGATGCGCCCGGGGGAGGCGGCGCGGCGGCGTGTCGAGCGTGCGCCGGCGGCGCCGCGCACTCCACCGTCCGGCGAGGCTCCCGCGAGCGTTCATCGCGCGGCGGCGTGCACGCATGCCGCGCTGGGCTACAGCCACACCGTGGCGCCCCGGCCGGCGATCAAGCATGCAGCCTGTCAGCCGCCCGGCAGCGGCGACCGGCGCGCCCCGCTGCACTGGGTGTTGCTGCTGGCGGCGGCCTGCGTGTTGCCAGCGGCCATCGGCACCTGGCACGCCGTGGCCCACCAGGTTTCGCTGCGGCACGTCGCCACCGCCATCGGCGGGCAGCGCAGCCTGGCGCTGCCCGGCGGCACGGTCCTGCTGGACACGGATACCGCGGTCAGCGTGAGCGCCGGCGCCCGGCCCGTGCTCACGCTGGATCGCGGCCGCGCCCAGTTCGACCTGAAGCCTGCCGCGCAGGCTTTTTCCGTGCATGCCGGCGACGGCGTGGTCGCGGCGGCGGGCGGCCGCTTCCAGGTCGGCCGGCGTGGTCGCGGGTTCCGCGTGGTCGCGCTCGCCGGCGCGGTGTCGGTGAACCTGCCGGCCAGCAGCGAGCGGTTGACGCTGCAACCCGGCGAGCAGGTCGACTACGGCTACGGGCGGCTGGGCAGCGTGCAGCTGGCGGACCTGGCCGCCGCACGCGGCTGGCCCCGCGGCGAACTGGTGTTCCACCACCGCAGCCTCGCCGAGCTGGCGGCGGCGATGAACCGCTATTCGGACATCCGGCTGGTGATCGGCGATGCGGCCTTGCGCAACCTGCCGGTCAGCGGCGTGTTCGATGCGGGCGACCCGCTCGCCCTGGCGCAGGCGCTGCAGCGCAGCCGGCTGCTGCGGGCCGTCCGGGTGGCGCCGGACGAGATCGTGCTGCAGCCCGCGGCACGCTGAATCCATCCTTCCCTCCGTTCCGCCCCGCGGGGCATTGCCTCAACCTTTGGCAGGGGTGCCGAAGGTCATGGCGCGCTAGCATCGGGAGCTCGCGTGCAGCGCGAAGGCCGCTTCACCAGAACACCCGCATCCCGAGGGGAACACGACAATGCATTCGACGATCGGCAACAAACGCCTGTGTGGCGCGCTGGCAGCGGGGCTGCTGACCTGCGCCAGTGGCGCGATGGCGCAGGGGCGCACGCTCACTGCGCAGGATTATGCGCAGGCAGAGCGTTTCATGAGCTACAACACCATGCCGCTGGTCGACCACGACGTGCAGCGGGTGAAATGGCTGGACGACACCCACTTCTGGTATGTCGACCACGATGCCGGCGGCGACCACGCGATGGAGATGGACACCGCCACCGGCAAGGCGGCGCCGGCGTTCGACCAGGCCAAGCTGGCCGCGGCGCTGGGCAGGGCCACCGGCAAGCCGGTGCAGGCGAACAAGCTGCCGCCGTTCGGCTTCGGCTTCAGCGTCCAGGCCGACGGTAACTACGACATCGCGCTGATGGGCAAGCATTACATCTGCGACCTCAAGGGCGCCGGAGAGTGCACTGCCAAGGCGGCTGCGAAAGCCGGCGACGAGCCCGGCATCCTTTCGCCCGACAAGACCAGGGAGGCCTTCGTCCGCGACTGGAACCTGTGGGTGCGCGACGTGGCCACCGGCAAGGAGACCCAGCTCACCACCGACGGCACGAAGGATTTCGGCTACGCCACCGACAACGCCGGCTGGATCCACACCGACCGCGCCGTGCTGAACTGGTCGCCCGATTCGAAGAAGATCGCCACCTACCAGCAGGACCAGCGCGGCGTGGGCGAGATGTATACCGTGCGCACCCTGGTCGGCCATCCGGTGCTGGACGCCTGGAAATACCCGCTGCCGGGCGACAAGAAAGTGTTCATGATCGAGCCGGTGGTGATCGACGTGGCCAGCCGCAAGGTGGTGCGCCTGAAGATCGACCCGCAGCAGCGCCTGTCCAGCCTGTGCGACGACATCAGCTGCAGCAGCGACGGCCACTGGGACGACCTGAAGTGGGCGCCCGACAGCAAGACCTTCGCCATGGTCAACAGCTCGCGCAATCGCCAGCAGGTGTGGTACCGCGTGGCCGATGCCGACACCGGCGCCGTGCGCACCGCCTTCGACGAAAAGGTGGCGACCTATTACGAGAGCGGCATGGAGCACGCCAACTGGCGCTATCTGCCGGAATCGCACGAGGCCGTCTGGCCGTCCGAACGCAACAACTGGCAGAACCTCTACCTGTACGACACGCGCACCGGCAAGGAGCTGCATCCGATCACCACGGGCGACGGCAACGTCATCGACGTGCTGCACCTCGACCGCAAGGCGCGTGAACTGTGGTTCACCGGCGTGGGCAAGGTGCCCGGCGTGAACCCGTACTACAAGCAGTTCTGGAAGGTGGGCCTGGACGGCGGCAAGCCGGTCCTGCTCACCCCGGAGAATGCCGACCACACCATCAGCATGTCGCCCGACGGCAAGACCTTCGTGGACAGCTGGTCCACGCCCACCACGCCGCCGGTCACCGTGCTGCGTTCGAGTGAGGATGGCCACGTCATCGCCACCGTGGCGAAGGCCGACATCAGCCGGCTCAAGGCCGCCGGCTGGGTGCCGCCGATCCCGTTCACGGTGAAGGCGCGCGACGGCAAGACGGAACTGTACGGCATCATGTTCAAGCCGTCGCACTTCGATCCGAACAAGAAGTATCCGGTCATCGACTACGTCTATCCGGGCCCGCAGACCGGCTCGGTGCGCGGCCGCAGCTTCCTGCCCTCGCGCGGCGACAACCAGGCGATGGCCGAGCTGGGCTTCATCGTGGTCGCGCTCGACGGCATGGGCACGCCGTGGCGCAGCGCCAGCTTCCACCACACCTGGTACGGTGACATGGGCGACAACACGCTGCCCGACCAGGTCAAGGGCATCCAGGAGCTGGCGCAGCGCTATCCGTGGATCGACATCAACCGCGTCGGCATCTGGGGCCACTCCGGCGGCGGCAACACCACCGCCGACGCGATGTTCCGCTACCCCGACTTCTTCAAGGTCGGCTGGGCCGAGAGCGGCAACCACGACAACCGCGTCTACGAGAACGACTGGGGCGAGAAGTACCAGGGCCTGCTGGTGACGCACAAGGACGGCACCACCAGCTACGACAACCAGGCCAACGAAGACATCGCGAAGAACCTCAAGGGTCACCTGATGCTGGTGCACGGCACGATCGACGACAACGTGCCGATTGAGAGCACCTACCTCGTGGCCGAGGCGCTGATCAAGGCCAACAAGGACTTCGACATGCTGGTCATCCCCAATGTCCACCACGGCTACGCGGCTTCCACGCCCTACGCCACGCGCCGGCGCTGGGACTACTTCGTGCAGTACCTCGCCGGCGACACGCCGCCGAAGGAGTACGAGCTGAAGAAGTGGCCGTGGTTCTAGGCTTTCACTGAACACCCGTCGCGAAGGCCGGGGTTGCAAAATCCCGGCCTTTTTCATTGACTCAAGCTACTACCGTCAATCCAGGCGAAGCACGCAAGCGGGCGATGTCTCGTGCCGGCGGCTCTCCGAAGTGGCGCCGATATTCGCGACTGAATTGCGACGGGCTTTCGTAACCCACGCGGAAGGCGGCCGTCGTTGCGTCGACGTCATCGACCAGCATCAGGCTGCGCGCTTCCTGCAACCTGAGCCGCTTCTGGAATTGCAGTGGCGTCATCGCCGTCACGGCGCGGAAATGCTCATGCAGGCTCGACGGACTCATGCCGGCTTCCGCGGCAAGCCGTTCGATGCTGAATCCTTCCCGGAAGTTCTTCCCGATCCAGCCGATGGCGCGGGCAACCTGGGCCATCCGCCCCTGGCCGGAGGTGATGTGGCGCATCCTGGCGCCGTCCGGGCCAGCAAGCAGGCGATACAGGATTTCCTGTTCGGCAAGCGGCCCGAGCACGGGCAGTGCTGCTGGATCGTCGAGCAGGCGCAGCAGGCGCAACAGCGCGTCGAGTAGATCGGCGTCGGCGTCGGACACCGTCATGCCCATGGGTGACGAGGGCTCTACCGGCGCCGGTACGCGCAACGCCAACTCGCCCAGCATGATGGGGTCGAAATCGAGGAACAGGCAGAGGTAGGGCATGTCGGGCGTCGCCTCGGCCACATGGCCTGTCACCGGCAGGTCGTGGATCACGATCCCATAGCGCCCCGGCGCATATCCGAACACGTGGTCGCCCAGCGTGACCTCCTTGCGCCCTTGTGCGACAAAGCACAGCTGAGGCCGGTACACATTCGGCATCGGCATCGTCACCGTGGAGGATCGGGCAAGCGTCACACGGTCAATGGCGGTGGCGTGGAAGCCATCCTTCGAGATGTGCCGAGCAATCAAGCTCGCGATCCGGGTTAGTGTTTTCATGAACCGGAGCGTCGCACGCACATGGAAGGGCGGCAATGCGAACCGCGGCTTCTGGAGGATCGGGCAGCAATCCCGGCGTATCAGGCTAACGGCATGGCGTCGCCCCGCATCACAGTGTCGGTGGCGCCCGGGTTACGGCGACCTGGCCAATAAAAGCACGGAGCAAACATGACCATTGATCACCTGAAGACCCCCACGGTAGCACTGGGTACCTGGGCATGGGGCGACAGCGGCGAAGCAGGCAACGGCTACTTCGGTAGCCGCCTGACCCAAGCTGGCGTGGAAGAGATCGCCGACAAGGCGCACGCGGCCGGGTTTGCCCTATGGGACACCGCCGCGGTGTACGGGATGGGCCGTTCCGAAACCGTACTCGGGAAGGTGCTGAAGCGCTACGCCCGCAGCGATTACCGGCTATCAACGAAGTTCACCCCGCAGGCTGCGGGAACCGGCACCGATCCGGTGGCGGAGATGCTGGAGCAGAGCCTGACCAGGCTAGGTACCGACTACATCGACCTGTACTGGATTCACAACCCGACCGATGTGGTGCGCTGGACGCCGCGCCTGATCCCGTTGCTGAAGGACGGGAAAGTCAGGCATGTCGGTGTCTCCAACCACAATCTGGGCGAAATCGAACTCGCCAACCGCATCCTCGGCGAAGCCGGGTTTCGGGTCGAGGCCATCCAGAACCACTACAGCCTCCTCCATCGCAACTCCGAGCGTGCGGGCATCCTGGACTACTGCCGCAAGCACGGCATCCCATTCTTTGCCTACATGGTGCTCGAACAAGGTGCCTTGAGCGGCAAGTACGGTTCGGAGAACCTGTTGCCGGAAGGCAGCAGCCGGGCGAAACATTACAACGGCCTGCTGCCTCGACTGAAGGCACTGGCAGACAGGCTCGCCTCGATCGGTCGGAAGCACGCTGCAGCAGCGCCCGATGTCGCGATGGCGTGGGCCATCGCCAAGGGTACGACGCCGATCGTCGGCGTCACCAAGCCGCATCACATCGAAAGCCTGGTCCGGGCCAGCTGCATCACGCTTACCGGCGACGACATCGTGGAGCTGCAAGCGCTCGCTGACGCCGCTGGCGTGAACACTCGCGGCTGGTGGGAACAAGAGATGTAGGAACCGTTCTTCAGGAGAAGATGGATGCTCGTGCCGGATGTTTTCCGGTGGCGAAAACCTCGAGTCCGTTTACCGGCATTGCACCCCGATCATGCCGGCTTGCACGTCACCGATCTGGATGCGGCCAGCGCCTGGTACACGGACACGCTCGATTTCCGTGCCTGAATCGGCCAAGGTCGCAGAAGCCAGCCTGTTCCAATGGACGCGGGTTCATTCGATCCGCGTCGCCACCACCGGCGGCACCGCCGCCGCGCGCAACGCGGGGCCGAGTACGGCGAACTGGCCGAGCAGCCACAGCGCGATCGCGCCGAAGGGCAGGTAGGACAGCGGCAGGTGCGGCAATTCGTAGTGCTCCATCAACGCCAGGTTGAGCACGCAGGCGAGCACCACGCCCAGCACGATGCCGCCGCCCACGATCAGGAAGTTCTCGACCTGGAAATAGAGCAGGATGTCGCGCCGCGTGGCGCCGATCGCGCGGCGGATACCGATGGCACGGCGCCGCTGCTGCACCCAGAAGCTGGCGAGTCCCGCGATGCCGACCGTGGTGACCAGCAGCAGCCCGGTCGCGGCAGCCAGCAGCAGACCCAGCATGGTGCGGTCGTGGCGGAAATAATCGGCGCGCAGCTGGGCGAAGGTCTGCGCATGGCGCAGGATGCGATCGTCGTCCAGCCGGTCCAGCACGTCGGCGGCTTGCCGCAGCACGCGCTGGCGCTGCAACGGCGCGGTGCGCAGCACGTAGGTGACGTTGCTGTCGTCGGGCAGCATCGGGAACAGCATGGCGTATTCGTTGCCGTCGCCGGTCTCCAGGGTGGGGCGCAGCAGGTGGTCGACGACGCCGACGATGCGCACCGGCTTGTCGCCCGGGTAGAGCAGTTTGCCCAGCGGATCCTGGCCGGGGAACAGTCGCGCGGCGAGTGCGCGGGTGACGATGGTGGCCGACACGTGATTGATGCCGTCCCAATCGTGGGCACTCTCCATCGGCACGTATTCGTCCGGACGGAAGTCGCGCCCGGCGACCAGGCGCAGGCCAAGCGCCTGCAGTTCGCCCGGCGTGCCGTTGAAGGCGGAGGCAACCAGGCGCGCCGGTCCATCTTGCGTGGTGGCGATGCCGTTGCCCCAGTTGTTGCCGTTGAACGGCAGCGCATCGACCGCCGCGACCGCCGTCACGCCGGGGATGCCGCGCAACGCGGCCAGGTCGGCGGCGTGGCGGGCCAGCGGGTTGCCGCCGTCGTCCAGGCTGGCGCTGTCGATCATCGCCAGCTCGTCCTCGGCCACGCCGCTGGGCCAGCGCATCTGCGCGGTGCGCCCGGCGATCATCAGCGCCACGTTGCAGACGATGGCGCAGGTCAGCGCCACCTGCAGTACCAGTAGCAGCACGGTGAGCTTGTGCCGGGTGAGGCTGGCGAGCATGGGGATGCGCGGCATGACCGTCTCCTCACGAGGTCTTTAGCTGCAGCGCTGGCGCGATGCGGCAGGCGCGCCAGGCCGGCAGCAAGCCGGCCAGCACGCTGGCGGCGACCGCAAGCGCGAAGGTGCCCAGCAGCATCGCGGGGTCCATCCGCGCGAGCTGCGCATAGCCATCCGGACGCTGGCGCACGCTCCACAGGCCGAGCTGGGCCAGCGCGAGCCCGAGCGTGCCGCCGGCCAGGCCGATCACCGCCGACTCGATACCGAACTGCACGAAGATGTCGCGCTGCCGTGCGCCCAGCGCGCGGCGCACGCTGATCTCGCCGCGGCGGCGCAGAAATTTCGCCAGCAACAGGCCGACGATGTTGACCATGCACACGCCGAGGAAGCCCAGCGCCAACCACAGCTGCAGGCGCAGGTCCGCGGGGATCAGGCGTTCGTGGGCCAGCCAGTCCGTCAGGCCGAACAAGCGCGCGTTCACCGGGCGCGGAAAGCGGCCATGCGCCTGCTGGTCGCGCCAGTAGCCGGCGAGGAAGCTGCGATAAGCCTGCACCTTGGCGGGGTTGTCCAGCTGCACCCAGAACTGCAGCCAAGTGCAGTGGCCGCTGTGGCGGTCGTCGCCTCCGTTGTCCCAGCAGCTGAATCCGCCGCCGATGTTCAATCTCAATTCCAGCGCGGTCTGCAGCGGCAGGAAGAACTGGTCGGCCCGGCCGAAGGCGCGGTCGTTGATCTCGGCGTAGAAGGCGGGTTGCGGGTGCCAGTCGTCGAGCACGCCGATGACACGGAAATCGGTGTCCTTCAGCCGCACCGTGCGACCGATCGCCGACACGCCGCCGAACAGCTGGCGGGCAAAGCCGGCGTTGAGTACCACCACACGTGCGTGCTCCTCGTCGTCCCGCGCATCCCAGCCGCTGCCGGCGCGGAACGGGGTGGCGAACATCGGGAAGAAATCCGTGGTGACATAGTGCCCGCGCGCGAAGAACGGGTGTTGTCCGGCCTGTGCTGGGTACACCGGTACCGAGCCACCGGCCATGGCCGCCTGGCGGTCGGCACGGCGGATGCGCAGCAGCGCCATCGCGTCCGGCCAGGTGAGGCTGTCGGGCATGTTGCCGGAGCTGGCTCCTGCGGACTGGCCGCGGGGCAGCGGACGCGGGTCGAGCTGTGGCACGTACAGCCGCGCGCTGCGGCCGGGCAGCGGATCGCCGGACATGGCGTGCAACACCGCGACCATCGTCATGCTGGCGCCGATGCCCAGCCCGATGGCGAACACCATCAGCGCAGTGAGTACCCTGCTGCGCTTCAGGCTGCGCAGGGCCAGGACGAGGTAGTAGCCGGGCATGGTGTTTCCTCCGCTGGACGAGGCGCGATGGAGGGCGCAAGGCCTCTCGCCGCCTGCGGTGAGCAGGCAGTGCATGCATGCGAAACGCTGGCGTGGCGCGCGGGTGTGCGGCGCCGCGCGCCGGGTCCTGCTCAGCGGTGGCTGACGTCCTGGGCGAGGCCCTGGGCAATCGCCTCGTCGAGCAGTTGCGAGGCGTGCTGGTCGGCTTCGGCGAGCAGCTCGTGCTGCTGCTGTGCGCGGGCCGTGAGTTGCGGTTGCAGCGCGGCCAGCTGCTTCTGCAGTGCGGCCATGCGCGTGTGGATGTCGCGCTGTTGCGCGTCGAGGCTGGCCAGGCGTCGCTTGGCGGCAGGCGCCTGCGGATCGGCAAGCAGTTCGCGGCGCTGGTCCTCGACGCTGCGCAGCCAGCCTTGCAGGCCTTCGAGCGGCCCCTTCAGCTTCCACTGCTCGCCTTCCAGCTTGCCGGCGTCGCGCCAGTACGCGGCGACCGGCGCATAGGCATCGCGGGCGCGGCCGACGAAGGCGGGATCGCGGATCACCCAGGACTGGTCGCCGCGGCGGAACCAGAACATCGGCGAGGGATCGGTCTGGTGCAGGCGCTTGGCCAGCGCGACATCGGCATTCGTGCCGTTGACCGATTCGGTGTCGCCATGGCCGTCTTGGTCGTACAGGGCGTGCGCATAGCGGCTGCCCGGTGCCGCGATATCGATGTCGATGTCGTCGCGATACGCCGGTGCTGGCGCAACCATCGACACCGGCTGTGCAACGCCCTTGGCCAGTGCTTCTTGCAGCAGCTTGTCGATTTGCTGCTCGGCCTGCGCCGATGCCGCGCGCTGCCGTTCGCCGAGGGCCTGCTGCTGCTTGCCGAGCGCTTCCTGTTGCCGGCCCAGCGCCTGCTGCTGCTTGTCGAGTGCGGCCTGCCGGTTGTGCAGGGTCTGGCGTTGCGCATCCAGTCTGGCGACTTCGGCCTGCAGCGCCTTGCGTGCATCGGACGTGGCCTGGCTGGCCTTGGCCGTGTCACCCTGGCTGTCCAGTTCGGCCATGCGGCTGTCCAGGCTGGCCTGGTGCATGGCCAGTTCGGCCTCGCGCGTACCGAATTCGCCCTGCTGGCCGCCGAGGCGTCCCTGTTGCTCGCCCAGCGCACCTTGCTGCTCGCCCAGCTTGCCCTGCTGCGTGGCCAGCGCGGTCACGGGCGCATACGCGGCCTTGGCGCGCTGGATGTAGGCGGGGTCGCGGATCAGCCAGGACTGGCCACCGCGGCGGAACCACAGTAGCGGTTCATTCCGCTTGCGCAGACGCCGCACGCTGGCGAGGTCGCTGTCGGTGCCGTTGACGGTGACCGAGTCGCCATCGAACAGAGCGAAGCCATAGCCGTTGTCGTCGTGCGTGCTGATACTCACCTGGTGGGCGGCGAAGCCGGCGGGGGGCGCGGGCGGCGATGGCGGTGCGGGAGGCGGCGGGGGCGGTACCGGCGGCGGCATCATGCCCGGCTCGGGTGGCGCGGGCGGTGGCGGCGGAGGTGCGGGCGGCACGGAGGGCAGATAGGCACCGGCGGTGGTGCCGGCGTTCGCCGGGTGCGCGGCACCGGCCGTCACGCGGTACGGCAAGACACCGGCCAGCGCGACCAGCGCGACGAGCAGCCAGCTGCGCACGCGCGGCATGGCGGTGGCGTTCTGTTGCAGCATGACGAGCCGCCTCTTCAGGTTATGGAAGGTGGGGGACGCGCCGGCGAGGCCGGCGTGCAGCGGGTGGGCCACGCCCAGCTGCAGCAGCAGGCGGCCGTAGTCCTGCGGCGCGGCGCGCTGCTGGGTCAGCGCCAGCGCGTCGCAGGCCGCTTCGCGGTGCAGCGCGTACTCGTGCATCGCCCAGCGCAGCAGGGGATGGAAGAAGAACAGTCGCGTCGCCAGCGCGGGAATCCAGCCCAGCAGCAGGTCGCCGCGCTTGAGGTGGGCAAGCTCGTGGGCCAGCGCCAGCGAGGATTCCTCGGCGCCCAGCGCGACGTGCGCCGGCCACAGCACCACCGGGCGCCAGCCGCCGCCGACCTGGGGCGAGCTGATGTCGGGCGAGACCAGCACGATCGGCGTGCGCTGCAAGGCCAACGAACGTGCCTGCCGCGCACAGCGGGCCTGCAAGCCGGTGTCCGTCGCTGGTTGCGCGGCGCGGCGCAGCCGGCGGGCAAGCCGGTGTTGGCGGACCAGGGCGGGTGCCTGAGCCAGCAGCAGAGCCAGCCATAAGGCGATCAGGGCCAAGCGCCAGTGGCTGGCCATCCAGCCCAGCGTGGCGTCGGCCTGGACCGCTACGTCGGCTGCAGGTATCGCGGCCGTCGGGTCCTTGGGGGAGGCGGCCATGCGGTCAATACCTGCGGCGGCAGTAGTCGTATGGGGGGCCTCGACGGCGGGTGTAGCGGGGGCGGTGTACTGTGCGGCGGCGGGCATCGCCACGGCGACAGCTGGTGCCAGCAGCGGCAGGCGGATCGGCGCCTGCCAGCACAGGCCCAGCAGCACCTGCAGCCCCACCAGCCACCACAGTGCGCAGCGGGCGGCGGCAGGCAGGCGTGGCAGGGCGCGGATCAGCAGGGCCACGACGCCCACCAGCACGATGGCCTGCAACGAAGTCCACGCCAGGCGTTCCAGCAGTAGGGCGGCCAGATGATCGAACGTCGTCGTCATCTCACTTCTCCTTGCGCGTGGTCTGCAGTTGCGCCACCAGCGCCTGCAGTTCGGCCAGTTCCTCGTCGCTGACTTCGCCGCGCTCGGCCATCCACGCCACGAACGGCGACACCGAGCCGCGCAGGGTGTTCTCCACGAAACTGTCCACCGCGCGACGCATTGCTTCGCCCGGGCCGGTGGCGGTGCTGTAGCGGTACACCCCCTGCGCCTGTCGGCGCTTGAGGTAACCCTTGGCGCGCAGGCGCTCCATCATGGTCAGCACGGTGGAACGGGCGAGGCCGTGCGTTTCGCCGAAGCCGGCGGCCACTTCGCCTACGGAGGCGGGCTCGTGGGCGGCGAGATAGCGCAGCAGGGCGAGTTCCTGGTCGCCGATCGAGGGTCTGGACATGCGGGGGCACCTGTCGTGACTACACGTGTCAGCACGCTACGCCTGGCGACACGTGTAGTCAATAGGGCGGCGTCTCCTTTCCCACGGCTCCTGCTGCCGCCTCAGGCCAGCACCGAGGCGGCATCCACGATGAAGTGCGCGATGATGTTGACCCAGAGGTTGCGCCGCCACAGGTACAGCAGGGAGAAGGCCAGGCCGCCGGTGGCGACGATCAGTTCGTGGCTCCAGCCCCAGTAGGTCACGTGGTCGATGGTGAATACGACGAGGGAGAGCAGTAGCGCGACAGCTCGGCTGCCGCTCAGTTCTTCGATCCGTTGCATCGCATAGCCGCGGAACAGCACTTCCTCGGCGATCGCGGCACGCACGGTCGAGATGAAACGCCACCACCAGGGCGCGGCCAGCAGGGCATTGCCGGTGGCGGTGGTGGCGACGGCATCGCCGAGATGAAGTGCAGGCAGCACCACGAAGTACATGGCACCGAACACGGCCAGCACGGCCACGCCTGCCGCCACGCCGATCAGCGTGTTGCCGATGCCTGGGTTGCGGAAGCCGATGGACGACAATGGCCGGCGCTCGACCTTGCGCACGTAGAGCAGCATCGCCGCGATGTAGGCCCACCAGATCGCCTCGTTGCCGAGCAGGTGCCCGATGCCGGCGAACTCGTGATCCCAGTCGCTGAAGGGCAGGCTGACCACGCCGAGCGCGAGCAACAGTCCAGCCAGGGTGACCAGCCAGGTGCGCCGCCCGGGCATCTTGAGTTGGGTAACCAGGGTCTGCACGGATGCCTCGACGAGGTGATGCGTCGGAACGGGATTGCGTCAGGTCTCGGTCTGGCGCGCGCGCGCTTCGCCGACGATGCGGATGAAGCGGTCGATGGCCTGGGTCGTCCGCTTGCGGTCGCCGGTGCTCATCAGTTCGAGGAACAGGCCGTCGAAGACCGCGACGCAGAGCGTGGCAAAGGCCGGATCGCGCTCTTGTGCGGGAAGCAGCGCGAGCACCAGTTCCGACCAGTTCGCGGCGTTGCGCTGCAGGTATTGCGCATAGGCGTCCGGGTTCTGGACGGCCAGGACCTGCAGCTCGTAGAGCAGCTTCAGGTAGGGGAAGTTTTTCGGCGCGATCGCCCAGTCCCAGAGCAGTTTCAGCGGCGGCTTCGCGCGGCCGCCAACGGGCGGCCGCTCCAGCAGCCGCGAGAAGGATTGCCGCAGCTGCGCCTGCATGGTCTCGAGGACTTCGGCAAGCAGCCCCTCTTTCGATCCGAAGTGGTAGATCAACAGGCGGGCGCTGGTGCCGGTGGCGGCGGCGAGCGGGCGCAACGAGAGGTCGGCCAGCCCGTGCCCGAGCAGGTAGGCGATGAGGGATTCGACCAGTGCTTCTTTGCGCGTCTGCATGTAACAGACGTTACATGTAACGTCTGTTACAGGTCAAACGGGGCGCCGTGGCCTAGAACGCCATGTCGAACGCCACCTCGCCCTCCACACCGACCTGGTAGGCGGAGACGCGGCGCTCGAAGAAGTTGGTGACTTCCTGCACGTCCTGCAGGTCCATGAAGTCGAACGGGTTCTTCGCGGCGTACTTCTTCGGCAGGTCGAGCTGGGTCAGGCGCTGGTCGGCGCAGTATTCCAGGTACTGGCGCACGTCCTTCACCGACAGGCCGACCACGCCGCCGGAGAGCACGTCCTCGGCGAACTGCGTCTCGCAGGCGATGGCGTCCTCCAGCATCTCTTCCACCTGGGCGCGCATTTCCTCGTCGAACAGGTCGGGCTCTTCCGCCCGCACCGTGCGCACCACCTCGAACGCGAACGCCATGTGGCAGCTCTCGTCGCGGAACACCCAGTTGGTGCCGGAGGCCAGGCCGTGCAGCAGGCCGCGCGAGCGGAAGTAGTACACGTAGGCGAACGCGGCGAAGAAAAACAGGCCCTCGATGCAGGCGGCGAAGCAGATCAGATTGAGCAGGAACTGGCGGCGCTGCTCGCGCGTCTCCAGCTTCTGCAGGCCTTGGATCGAATCGATCCACTTGAAGCAGAACTCGCCCTTGGCGCGGATCGACGGGATGTTCTCGATCGCCGCGAAGGCCTTGGCGCGCTCGCCCTGGTCGGGGATGTAGGTGTCCAGCAGGGTGAGGTAGAACTGCACGTGCAGCGCTTCCTCGTACAGCTGGCGCGACAGGTACATGCGCGCCTCGGGCGCGTTGATGTGCTGGTACAGGTTCAGCACCAGGTTGTTCGACACGATGGTGTCGCCGGTGGCGAAGAACGCGATCAGGCGGTGGATCAGGTGGCGGTCGGCCGTCGACATCTTCGCGTTGAGGTCGGTGGTGTCGAGCGAGAAATCCACCTCGTCCACGGTCCAGGTGTTCTTGATGGCGTTGCGGTACATCTCGTAGAACGCCGGGTAGCGCATCGGGCGCAGGGTCAGTTCGAAGCCGGGGTCGAGGATGTGCTGCGGGCGTTCGGGTTGGGCGGACATGGCGGTTCCTTGGGTCGATGCCGGGCGATCCTTCTCCCTGCGGGAGAAGGCGCCCCGAAGGGGCGGATGAGGGTCCGGGTCTGCGTGGCGTTTGCGCAAGCCCGAACCCTCACCCCCAACCCCTCTCCCGCTGGGAGAGGGGGGCAGGCGTTGTCACTGGCAGGCTTCGCAGTACTCGGGGTTTTCCAGCGAGCAGAACACGGCGGCAGTGGCCCGGCTCTGATCAAGGTCGGTCTGGTCGATGGCCGGGGCCGGCGTGCCCGCCTTGCCGCTCACCGTGGTCTTGGCGATCTTGGTCGCGGGGCGCGAGCGCAGGTAGTACGTGGTCTTGACGCCTGCCTTCCATGCGTACATGTACATGGAGGAAAGCTGGCCGATGTTCGGGTTTTCCATGAACAGGTTCAGCGACTGGCTCTGGTCGATGTAGGCGCCGCGCGCAGCTGCCAGGTCGATCAGCGCCTTCTGCGGCAGCTCCCACACGGTGCGGTAGACCTGGCGCAGCCGCTCGGGGATCGCCGCGATGCCCTGGATCGATCCTTCCGCCAGTTTGATCTGGTCGCGCACCTCGGCCGTCCACAGGCCCAGCGTCTTCAGCTCCTCGACCAGGTAGCGGTTCACCACCAAGAAGTCGCCCGACAGCGTTTCGCGCTTGAACAGGTTCGACACCTGCGGCTCGATGCACTCGTAGCAGCCGGCGATCGAGGCGATGGTGGCGGTGGGCGCGATCGCGATCAGCAGCGAGTTGCGCAGGCCCTTCGCCTTGATCGACTCGCGCAGCGCATCCCAGCGCGCCGGGTCGTTCGGCCTGGCCCCGGCCCAGTAGTCGAACTGCAGTTCGCCGCTGGCGGCGCGGCTTTCCGCGAAGCCCGGGTGCGCGCCGTGCTCCATCGCCAGTTCGTTCGACTGCGACAGCGCGTTGTAATAGATCTCCTCGGCGATGCGCGTGGACAGTTCCAGCGCTTCGGCCGAGTCGAACGGCAGGCGCAGCTTGAAGAACACGTCCTGCAGGCCCATCACGCCCAGGCCCACCGGGCGCCACTTGCGGTTGGCGGTGGCGGCGGTGTCGATCGGGTAGAAGTTGAGGTCGATCACGCGGTCGAGCTGGCGCACCGCGGTGCGCACGGTGGCGGCGAGCTTGTCGAAATCAAAAGTGCCGTCGACGACGTGCCGCGACAGATTGATCGAACCCAGGTTGCACACCGCCGTCTCGCCGGCGTTGGTCACTTCCAGGATCTCGGTGCACAGGTTCGACAGGTGGATAACGTTTTCCGCTTTCGCCGTCTGGTTGCTGGTGGCGTTGCTGCGGTCCTTGAAGGTCATCCAGCCGTTGCCGGTCTGCGCCAGCGTGCGCAGCATGCGCGCGTACAGCTCGCGCGCCTTGACCTTCTTGGTGGCGAGGCCGGCGGCTTCCGCCTCGCGGTAAGCCTTCTCGAAGGTCGCGCCCCAGCTGTCGACGAAGTGCGGCACGATCTTGGGGTCGAACAGCGACCAGTCGCCGTCGCTCTCCACGCGGCGCATGAACTCGTCGGGAACCCAGTTCGCGAGGTTGAGATTGTGCGTGCGGCGCGCCTCGTCGCCGGTGTTGTCGCGCAGCTCCAGGAATTCCTCGATGTCGGCGTGCCAGGGCTCCAGGTACACGCAGGCGGCGCCCTTGCGCTTGCCGCCCTGGTTCACCGCGGCGACCGAGGCGTCGAGCGTCTTCAGCCACGGCACCAGGCCGTTGGAGTGGCCGTTGGTGCCCTTGATCAGCGAGCCGCGGGAACGCACGCGCGAGTAGGCCAGGCCGATGCCGCCGGCGAACTTGCTGAGCTTCGCCACGTCGGCGTATTTGTCGTAGATCGACTCCAGCGAATCGGTGGGCGAGTCGAGCAGGAAGCACGACGACAGCTGCTCGTGCGCGGTGCCGGCGTTGAACAGGGTGGGCGAGCTGGCGATGTATTCCAGCGCGGACAGCAGGCGGTACAGCTCCAGCGTCTCGCCGATCTCGCCGCCGCCCAGCGCGCAGGCGATGCGCATGAAGAAGTACTGCGGGGTCTCGATCACGTGGCGCAGCTGCGGGTGGCGCAGCAGGTAGCGGTCGTACACCGTGCGCAGGCCGAAGTACTCGAAACGGCGCGTGGCCAGCAGGTCGATCGCGTCGTTGAGCTTGCGCGCGTTGGCGGCCACGAAATCGCGCAGGCGGTCGTTGAGGATGCCGAGTTCCGCGCCGCGCGCGATCGACTGCGAGAAGCTCTGGATCTCCTGCCCGCTCACTTCCTTGTCGATGTAGGCGCCGAGCAGGCGCGCGGCGAGCTGGCCGTACTCGGGCTCCTCGGCGGTGAGCGCGGCGGCGGTGCGGATCGAGAGCTGGTCCAGTTCCTGCGTGGTGGCGCCGTCGTACAGGCCGCCGATGGTCTTCAGCGCCACGCGCAGCGGATCCACCGCGTGCAGGCCGTCGGCGCTGCGGGTCACCGCGCGCACGATCTTGTTGACGTCCACCGTCTCCTGGCCGCCGTTGCGCTTGGTCACGCGCATCTGGCCGGGGTTGTGCGGCGGGGTGAGGGCAAAGGGCTCGGTGGCGCTGCGTTGTTGTTCTTGTGTGGCGGGCATCGGGGTTTCGCTGGTGGATGCCGGGGCTGCGGTGGCCTCGGCGGAAAACGCGGACGGCTCCACGCGGGCGCCGGGACGCTCGCGGGTGGCGGTATCGAGAGGCTGCATGTCGGTGACTCCAACCGAAAGTGATCAACCACCTGCTCCCGCGCGCAGGGCTGAAGTGGCGGTCGCTCGCGGACGGTCGCAGCGCCGGGCGGCAGCGGCCCCGGCGACCCGACGCGCCTCCCCGCGGAAGCCGTCACCACTCGGCATGGCACTCCGGCCACACCGTGTCGGCAGGTCTTCGGACTCGCGGACATTGGGCCGTCCGGCCCGCCTACTGGTCTCCGCTTCCCGATCGCTGTGGATCAGTGCGCTAACGAGACGTTCGTTTCCGCTTACCGCTGCGGGGCAGCTCCGGATTCGCACCGGATTCCCTTTTGAGCCCGACCGACGATCGCGTCTGGCCGGGCACCGACAGGCACAACATATCGGGATGGATGAGAGGGGTCAACCCAACAAATTGTGTACAAGCCGTGGATAAGTGGCTTCGGCCCGCGTCCCGGCTGGCTTGCGCGCTGCGGGCCCCGCGGGAGTCGTTGCCTACGCCAAGGGGAGTGCAGCGGCGTTCCGGCTCGGTTATGTTTCGCTTGCTTTCGAAAATTGTCGAATGGGGAGAATTCATGAAACGCCTCGCTACCTGGCTGGCCCTGGCATTGCTGCTGTGCGCCGGCCCGCTGTCCGCCGCCGTATCCGCGCCCGGACAGGCGCTGGCGGCCACGCCGCCGATGGGCTGGAACAGCTGGAACCATTTCGGCCCGGACGTGACGGACGCCGACATCCGCCACGCCGCCGACGAACTGGTCTCCAGCGGCATGGCCGCGGCCGGTTACCGCTACGTGATCATCGACGACGGCTGGCAGGGCCGGCGCGACGCGCGGGGCGTGCTGCATCCCAACGCCAAGTTCCCCGACATGAAGGCGCTGGCCGACTACGTGCACAGCAAGGGCCTGAAGTTCGGCATCTACTCTTCGCCGGGCGAGAAGACCTGCGGCGGCTACACAGGCAGCTTCGGGCACGAAGCGCAGGATGCGCGCCTGTTCGCCAGCTGGGGCGTGGATTACCTGAAGTACGACTTGTGCAGTTTCCGCCGGCACATGGAGGGCAAGTCCGAGGCCGAGCAGACCGCGATGATGAAGGCTGCCTACCGCCTGATGCGCCGGCAGCTGGACGCCACCGGCCGGCCCATCGTGTATGCGCTGTGCAACTACGGCTGGGGCCGCGTATGGGAATGGGGCGCCGAAGTGGGCGGCAACCTGTGGCGCACCACCGACGACATCCAGGCCAACTACGAAAGCATGATGTTCAACGCCAATGCGCAGCTGGGCCTGCAGCGCTACGCAGGGCCGGGCCACTGGAACGACGCCGACATGCTGGAGATCGGCAACAAGGGTATGGACGAGCCGGACGCCGAGCGCACGCACATGACGCTGTGGGCCATGCTCGCCGCGCCGCTGATCGCCGGCAACGACCTGTCGGCCATGAGCGCGGATACGCGCGGGGTGCTCACCAACAAGGAAGTGCTGGCGATCGACCAGGATCCGCGCGGCGTACCGGGCAATCGCGTGATGCAGGAGGGGCCGATCCAGCTGTGGGCGCGCCCGCTGGCCGACGGCACGCTGGCGGTGGCGCTGGTGAATACGCTCAATCATTCCCTGGACGCCACGCTGGACTTCAAGGCCCTGGGCCTGCACGGTACGGTGCAGGCGCGCGACCTGTGGCAGCACCGCGATCTCGGCCGCATCGATGCCAGGCACAGCTTCGACGTGCCGTCCCTGGGCGTGGTGTTGCTTAAGCTGGGCGAGCCGGCCACGCGCTGAGCCGCTTGGGCCACGGCAAGGCGATCCGGGGAGCCGGGGCTGTTTGCCCGCATCCGGCGTCATCAGGCGGTCGTGGACGGACGTCCGCTTCCTCGTCCTTCCTTGGCCCGCGCCCAATGCAGTTCCCGGCGCGGGCCATGCGGAGATTTTGAACAGGCTCTTACAGCGCGTCCTGGTCCAGTTCGCCGGTGCGGATGCGGATCACCTGCTCCAGCGTGCTGACGAAGATCTTGCCGTCGCCGATCTTGCCGGTGCGGGCGGAGTTCTGGATCGCCTCCAGTACGCGGTCGAGCTGCTCGTCGGCCACCGCCGCCTCCAGCTTGATCTTGGGCAGGAAGTCGACCACGTACTCGGCGCCGCGGTACAGCTCGGTATGGCCCTTCTGGCGGCCGAAACCCTTCACCTCGGTCACGGTGATGCCCTGCACGCCGACCTCGGCCAGCGCCTCGCGCACGTCGTCGAGCTTGAACGGCTTGATGATCGCCACGACCAGCTTCATGGAATGTCCTCGGCAGGGGCGTCGGGGCGACGCGGAGGGCCATTTTGCCTTCACGGCCCGCTGCTGTCGCGCAATCGGCGGCTGTAAGGGGGCTCGAAGAGCCCAGAGATGCCTGCGCAGCATGGATGCGCCGCCTGCGACCGGACACGCAAGTACTTGATCGGTGGAGGCGAGTCCGGGCCTGTGGCGGACTCGTTGACTCGAAAAAGACGCCTGGATGACGGCTTTTCAAGATGAGGTGTAGGACAATTCCTACACCAAATCACGGAGTCCGCCGATGGCGTATCCATCCTTTGCTCACGGATACTTTTCCCCGACAAGTTCGAGGCGTCGTCCATGATGGACCGACTTGATATCGACCAGCTGGCACGACGCCTGGCATCGTTGGTTCCGCCCGGAGTGGCACAGGCGCAACAGGATCTGCGAACCAATTTCCACGATGTCCTGGCACAGGGATTGCGCCGCCTCGATCTGGTCACCCGCGAGGAATTCGACGTCCAGAGCCAGGTGCTTGCACGCACCCGGGCCAAGGTCGAGGAATTGGAGCGGCGCGTGGCCGAACTCGAGGCCGCTGCCGCCGCCCGCGGGGACTAGCACGACCAAGCCTCCCGGGAGCCGCCCCCGATCTGTCACCCTCACCCCGAGCCAACCGGTCGGGGGCGGTTGTTTCTGACCTGACGCCGCGATGGAGTCGCTCGATGTGGGTGCGTGACAGCGATCTCCGTGCGGGCCGCCAGCTGTTGGCCGCATGAGCCTTGCGGTCACCCTCAGCCGGGCCCAGGAAGGTATTGCCGCGCCGCAGGTGATGGTCGAGGTGCACCTGTCCGGCGGCCTGCCGGCCACCAGCATCGTGGGCCTGCCCGAGGCCGCGGTGCGCGAAGCGCGCGATCGCGTGCGGGTGGCGATCCAGAACACCGCCTTCGAATACCCCAGCCGCAAGGTCACCGTGAACCTGGCGCCGGCCGAGCTGCCCAAGGACGGCGGCCGCTTCGACCTGCCGATCGCGCTGGGCATCCTCGCCGCCAGCGGCCAGGTGCCGCGCGGGAAACTGGACGATTGCGAATTCCTCGGCGAGCTGGCGCTCAGCGGCTCGTTGCGCAGCGTGCCCGGCGTGCTGCCGGCGCTGCTGCGCGCGCGCGCGCGCGGCCGCAAGGTGGTGGTGCCGCGCGCGAATGCGGCCGAGGCTGCGCTGGTGCCGGAAGTGGATGTGCGTGTGGCCGACACCCTGGCCGAGGTCTGCGGCTGGCTGCACGGCGCGCATGAGCTGGCGGTTCCTGCCGGCGCAAGTGCCGATGGCGGCCCCTGGGATGGCCCGGATCTGCGCGACGTGCGCGGCCAGCTGCAGGCGCGGCGCGCGCTGGAGATCGCCGCCGTGGGCGGCCATCACCTGCTGCTGGTGGGGCCGCCGGGCACCGGCAAGACCATGCTGGCCGAGCGCCTGCCCGGCATCCTGCCGCCGCTTTCCGAGTTCGAGGCGCTGGAGACCTGCGCGATCCTGTCCGTGGCCGGCCAGCCCACCGACCCCGCGCGCTGGCGGCGCCGGCCGTTCCGTGCGCCGCACCACACCGCCTCGGCGGTGGCGCTGGTGGGCGGCGGTTCGCAGCCGCGGCCGGGCGAGATCTCGCTGGCGCACAACGGCGTGCTGTTCCTCGACGAGCTGCCGGAGTTCAGCCGGCACGTGCTGGAGGTGCTGCGCGAACCGTTGGAGTCGGGCCACATCGTGGTTTCGCGCGCGGCGCGGCAGTCCACCTTTCCCGCCCAGTTCCAACTGGTGGCGGCGATGAACCCCTGCCCTTGCGGCTACGCCGGCGATCCGCGCCGGCAATGCCGCTGCACGCCCGAGCAGATCCAGCGTTATCGCGCGCGGATCTCCGGGCCCTTGCTGGATCGCATCGACCTCGCGGTCGAGGTGCCGCCGCTGCCGCTGCACCAGATGGACACGGCCCGCGGCCCGCGCGACGAGGATTCCGCCACCGTGCGTGCCCGTGTGCTGAACGCGCGGCGGCATGCGCTGATGCGTGCGGGGCGGCCGAACGCCGAGGTCAACCACCGCGAACTGGAGCGCGATTGCGCGCTGGGTCCGGCCGAGCGGCGCTGGTACGAGCAGGCGCTGGAGCGGCTGGGCCTGTCCGCGCGCGCCTACCACCGCGTGCTGCGGGTGGCGCGCACGATCGCCGATCTCGATGGCGGCGCCGCCCTGCTCGAACGCGAACACCTGGCCGAGGCGCTGCAGTACCGCCGCTTCTGACCGGGGTGGCTGGACGCGTCGTGCCGGCGCATGTTCCGATAGCATCCCGTGCCCACCCGAGGATCGCGATGAGCATCGAACCGGGCCTGGTGCTGGCCGGCATGCTGGTGATCGGTTTCCTGTGCCAGTGGCTGGCGTGGCGGGTGAAATTGCCCGCGATCGTGTTCCTGTTGCTGGCCGGCCTGCTGCTGGGGCCGGTGCTCGGCCTGCTGCATCCGGACCGCCTGCTGGGGCCGTTGCTGTTTCCGATGGTGTCGCTGGCGGTGGCGCTGATCCTGTTCGAGGGCAGCCTCACGCTGCGCTTCCACGAGTTGCCCGGCATTGGCCACGCGGTGCGCGGCCTGGTGAGCTACGGCGCGCTGCTCGCCCTGCTGCTGCTGGCCGTGGCCGCGCACCTGGTGGCTGGCGTGGCGTGGCCGATCGCGCTGCTGTTCGGCGCGCTCACCTGCGTCACCGGGCCCACCGTGATCGCGCCGATGCTGCGCACGCTCAGGCCCAGCGCGCGCATCGCGAACACCTTGCGCTGGGAAGGCATCGTGATCGACCCGCTGGGCGCGCTGTTCGCGGTGCTGATCTACGAGGCCGTGGTGTCGCACGAGCAAGGTCATACCATGGGCGTGTTCGCGGCGACGCTGGCCTGCGGCGTGCTGGTCGGCGCACTGGCCGCGTGGCTGCTCGGCTTCCTGCTGCGGCGCCAGCTGATTCCCGAGTACCTGCAGAACTACGGCGTGCTGGCGGCGGTGCTGCTGGCCTTCATGGCCGCCAACACGCTCGCGCACGAGTCCGGCCTGTTGACGGTGACGATCATGGGCATCGCGCTGGGCAACCTGCGTGGCGTGCACATCGACGACATCCTCGACTTCAAGGAACACCTCACCACACTGCTGGTGTCGCTGCTGTTCATCCTGCTGGCGGCGCGGCTGCCGTGGCCGCTGCCGGGCCACCTGCTGTGGGAGGGCTTCGCGATCTTCCTGGTCGCGCAGTTCATCGTGCGCCCGCTCACCGTGCTGGCGGCCAGCCTGGGCAGCGCGCTGGACTGGCGCGAACGCGCGCTGATCGCCTGGGTGGCGCCGCGCGGGATCGTGGCGGCCTCGGTCTCCGCGCTGTTCGCGTTGCGCCTGCAGGCGCTGGGCGTGGCCGGCGCCGGGGCGCTGGTGCCGCTGGTGTTCATCCTGATCATCGGCACCGTGGTGTTGCAGAGCGCCACCGCGCGGCCGCTGGCGCTGTGGCTGGGCGTGGCCGAGCCCGAGCCGCATGGCGTGCTGGTCTTCGGCGCCGACGCGGTGGCGCGCGGCGTAGGCCGGGCGCTGCACGAGGCGGGTTTCCGCGTGATACTGGCCGACGACGACCATGACGGTATCCGCCGCGCGCGCATGGAAGGACTGGCCACGTTCTTCGGCAATCCGGCCTCGCCGCATGCCGAGCGCCACCTGGACCTGTCCGGCATCGGCCGGTTGCTGGCGATGTCCACCCATCGCGAGCGCAACACCCTGGCCTGCGTGCACTACCGGCAGGAGTTCGGCCGCAACAAGGTCTATCGCCTGCGCGTGCTCGCGCCGGAAGAGAATACCGACCGCACCGCGCTGGCCGACAAGCTGCTGGCCCCGCCGCTGTTCGACGAGGCGATGACCCATGCGCGTTTCGCGGACCTGCTCGCGCGCGGCTGGCGCATCAAGACCACCCGGCTCAGCGCTGCCTTCGACTGGCCGCATTTCATCGAAGAGTATGGGCCGGACAGCGTGCTGCTGTTCGGCGTGGAGGAGCGGGGCACGTTGCGGGTGGCCTCGACCAAGCGCGAGCTGGAGCCGAGGCCGGGCTGGACGGTGATCGCGCTGGTGCCGCCGGTAGGAGCGCAGCCTGTGCGCGAAGGCTCCTGATCGAAGCCGGAAGCATTCGCGCGCAGGCTGCGCTGCATGCACATGCGGGGATCAGGCCACCGCCGTGCGCTGGAACTGCGCCTCCTCGGTCGAGCCCTTCAGCGCCGTGGTCGACGACTGGCCCTGCTGGATCGCCTGGGTCACCGCGTCGAAGTAGCCGGTGCCCACTTCGCGCTGGTGCTTCACCGCGGTGAAGCCGCGTTCGGCGGCGGCGAATTCCCTTTCCTGCAACTCGACGAAGGCGCTCATCTGGCGGCGCGCGTAGCCGTGGGCAAGGTCGAACATGCCGTAGTTGAGGCTATGGAAGCCGGCCAGGGTGATGAACTGGAACTTGTAGCCCATCGCGCCCAGTTCCTTCTGGAACCCGGCGATGCTGGCGTCGTCCAGGTTCTTCCGCCAGTTGAAACTGGGCGAACAGTTGTAGGCCAGCAGCTTGCCCGGGAACTCCGCGTGGATCGCCTCGGCGAAGCGGCGCGCCTGTCCCAGGTCCGGCTGGCTGGTCTCGCACCACACCAGGTCGGCGTAGGGCGCGTAGGCGAGGCCGCGGCTGATCGCCTGTTCCAGGCCGGCGCGCACGCGGAAGAAACCTTCCACGGTGCGTTCGCCGGTGGCGAACGGCCTGTCGTTGTCGTCGATGTCCGAGGTGAGCAGGTCGGCGGCGTCGGCGTCGGTACGCGCCACGATCAGGGTGGGCACGCCGAGCACGTCGGCAGCGAGGCGCGCGGCATTCAACTTGTCGACGGCCTCGCGGGTGGGCACCAGCACCTTGCCGCCCATGTGGCCGCATTTCTTCACCGAGGCGAGCTGATCCTCGAAATGCACCCCGGCGGCGCCGGCCTCGATCATCGCCTTCATCAGCTCGAAGGCGTTCAGCACGCCGCCGAAGCCGGCCTCGGCGTCGGCCACGATCGGCACCAGCCAGTCGGTATCGTCCTTGCCTTCGGCGTGGTGCAGCTGGTCGGCGCGCAGCAGGGTATTGTTGATGCGCCTGACCACCTGCGGCACCGAGTTGGCCGGATACAGCGACTGGTCGGGATACATCTCGCCGGCGAGGTTGGCGTCGGCGGCGACCTGCCAGCCGCTGAGGTAGACCGCCTGCAGGCCGGCCTTCACCTGCTGCATCGCCTGGTTGCCGGTGAGCGCACCCAGCGCGTTGACGAAATCCGCGGTGTGCAGCGATTTCCACAGGCGCTCGGCGCCGCGCGTGGCCAGCGAATGCTCGATGGCCACGGTGCCGCGCAGGCGCACCACGTCCTCGGCGCCGTAGTTGCGGCGGATGCCGCTCCAGCGCGGGTTGTTGCTCCAGTCCAGCGTGATCTGTTCGACGGTGGGCAGTGAAGTCTTCATGGCGTGGCTCCGTGGCAAGGTGGGTAGGAGCGCACCCTGTGCGCGATGGCTTTGTGCCTCGATCAGGGCAAAGGCACTCGCGCACAGGGTGCGCTCCTACGGAAGGCGGTCACGCGAGCTGCTCATAGGCAGGCAGGGTGAGGAAGTCGGCGAGCGTGTCGGCGTGGATCAGTCTGCGGATCAGCGTGGCAGCGGCATCGGCGCGGCCGGCGCCGGGATGGGCGCTGTCGCGCAGGCGATGGACGTGGGCGGCCAGCGCCTGGTCGAACAGGGCGAAGTCGATCGGGGCGTGGTCGGGGAATTCCAGATTTCCGTGGTGCAGCCACTGCCACAGCTGCGCGCGGGCGATCTCGGCGGTGGCGGCGTCTTCCATCAAATGATGGATCGGCACGCAGCCCTGGCCGTCCAGCCACGCCGCGGTGTAGCGCAGGCACACCTCGACGTTGTTGTCGAAGCCGGCGCGGGTGATGGTGCCGGTGCACGGCGCCAGCAATTGCTCGCGACTGACGCGCACGTCACCGCGTTCCACGTCGCGCTGGTTCGGCTCGGGCATGTATGCGTCGAACACCGCCTGCGCCACCGGCACCAGCGCGGGATGCGCCACCCAGGTGCCGTCGTGGCCGGCCTGCACCTCGCGCAGCTTGTCGGCGCGCACCTTGGCCAGTGCGGCTTCGTTGGCGTCGGCGTCGCCCTTGATCGGGATCTGCGCCGCCATGCCGCCCATCGCGAACGCGCCGCGGCGGTGGCAGGTCTGGATCAGCAGTTCCGAATAGGCCTTCAGGAACGGCACCGTCATCTGCACCTGGCCGCGCTCGGGCAGCAGGCGGTCGCGGTGGCCGCGCAGCGTCTTGAGGTAGCTGAAGATGTAGTCCCAGCGCCCGCAGTTGAGGCCCACCGCGCGCGATTGCAGCGCGTGCAGGATCTCGTGCATCTGGAACGCGGCGGGCAGGGTCTCGATCAGCACGGTCACCTTCATGCTGCCGGGCGGGAGATCCAGCCCGGTTTCGGCGTGCGCCATCACCGCGTCCCACAACGCGGCTTCTTCCATGCACTCCAGCTTGGGCAGGTAGAAATACGGGCCGAGGTCGCGGCGGTGCAGGGCGCGCGCGTTGTGGAAGGCGTACAGGCCGAAATCCACCAGTGCGCCGGCCATGGGCTCACCGTCCACGGTGAGGTGGCGCTCGGGCAGGTGCCAGCCGCGCGGGCGCACCACCAGCACCGCGGGATTTTCGTTCACGCGATAGTGCCTGCCCTCGGGCGAGCTGTAGTCCAGCGTGCCGGCCACCGCGTCACGCAGGTTGACCTGGCCGTCCAGCTGGTTGGCGAAGCTGGGCGCGGAGGAATCCTCGAAGTCCGCCATGAACACCTTCGCGCCGGAATTCAGCGCGTTGATGACCATCTTGCGCTCCACCGGCCCGGTGATCTCCACGCGGCGGTCGCGCAGCGCGGGCGGGATCGGGCCCACCGTCCAGTCCGACTCGCGGATCGCGGCGCTATCGGCGCGGAAGTCCGGCAGTTCGCCCGCATCCCAGCGCGCCTGCCGCTCGCGGCGGGCGGCCAGCAGCGAGCGGCGGCGGCTGTCGAAGCGGCGGTGCAGGTCGGCGAGAAAGGCCAGCGCCAGCGGGCTGAGGATCGCCTGCTGGGCGGGATTGGGCTGGGCGTGCAGTTGCACGGCTTCGGCGGTCAGGCGTTCGCGGGGCAAGGCCATGGTGGGCTCCGGTCGTTGGGCGACTCGAAGCTAGGCCATGCATTTCCAGTTTGACAAAGCAAATGTTTCAATTTTTGATATTGTCTATATCAATACTTTGTTCAAGTAATTGAGATGACAGAGCGAAAGCCCACGGCCAAGGCTGCGAAATCGCCCAAGAAATCGCTCCGCAGCGCAGCGAAAAAGCGTACGCAAGCGCATGGTTCGGCCGGCGAAGCCGTCCGCTTCTACTACAAGGGCAACCGCCACAAGCAGCTGCGCGCCTTCGTGGCCACGGTGAAACTGGGCACGCTGAGCCGCGCCGCCGAGGCGCTGTATCTGTCCCAGCCTTCGGTGAGCCTGCAATTGCAGGCGTTGGAGCGTGAGCTGGGCGTGACCCTGCTGGAGCGCCGCCGTCGCCGCATCAACCTCACCGACGCAGGCGAGGCCTTGTACGAGCTGGCGCGCCCGCTGGTGGAGGGCTGGGACAATCTCGACCGCGATTTCCAGGCCAGGGTGCAGGGCCTCACCGCCGGCAGGCTCACCATCGCCGCCGGCACCTCCACCATCCAGTACCTGCTGCCGGAGCTGGTGCGCTGCTACCGCGAGCACCATCCCGCCGTGCATCTGCAGCTGGCCAACGTCACCGGCAAGGACGGCATGGCCATGCTGCGCGAGGACAAGGCCGATTTCGCCGTGGGCTCGATGCTGGACGTGCCGCACGACATCGCCTGGGCGCCGGTGCGTCACTACGACCCCATGCTGATCCTGCCGCCCGGGCACCCGCTGGCGGAGAAGGCGGAAGTCGCGCTGGCGGATCTCTCGCCCTACGGCCTGATCCTGCCGCCGCAGCGGCTGTCCACCTACCGCCTGGTGGACCTGGTGTTCCAGCAGAACCAGGTGCCCTACCAGGTCGCCATCGAAGTGGGTGGCTGGGATGTCATCAAGGAATACGTGGCGATGGGCCTGGGCATCTCCATCGTCACCGGCATCTGCATCACCGACGCCGACCGCGAACGCCTGGTCGTGCGCAACATGCAGCGTTGGTTCCCGCAGCGCAGCTACGGCGTGGTGATGCGCAAGGGCAAGTTCCTCAGCGCCGAGGCGCGCGCCTTCATCGACCTGATCCGGCCCGGGTTGCTGACGCATCGGGATTACGACGAGCCGGGGCACTCGGGGCGCTAGGCGCCGGCTTCACCCGCGCCGCTGCAGCGCCAGCTTCAGGCCGAAGCCCAGCAGCACCGTGCCGCAGGCGCGGTCCATCCACTGGCCCACCTGCGGCTTGCGCTGCAACAGACGGTGGATGCGGCCGCCGGCCATGGCCAGCACCAGCGACCAGCACAGCCCGCTACCGATGAAGCTGGCGCCCGGTGCCAGCAGGCCGAGCTGCGGATGGGCGGCATGCAGCGACACGAACTGCGGCAGGAAGGCGAGATAGAACAGCGCCACCTTCGGGTTCAGCACATTGGTGAGCATGCCCTGGCGAAACGCGGCGGCGAAGCCGGTGCCACGCGTCTGCGTCGGCCTGCGTTCGCGCCGCCGGCCGAACAGCATGCGCAGACCGATCCACACCAGGTAGGCGGCGCCGAGATATTTCAGCACCGCGAAGGCCAGCACCGAGGTCATCAGCAGCGCCGACAGGCCGAGCACCGCGGCCAGCGCATGCACCACGCGGCCGGCATTGATGCCCAGTGCGGCGCCCAGTCCCACCGCGTGGCCTTCGCGGCCGCTGCGCGCGAGGATGTAGAAGGTGTCCAGCCCGCGCGATGCAGGCGAGCAGGAAGGCGTCGCAGTGCTGGATGCCGAACATGAAGTCATTCCGTATCGCGGTGCTTGCCGCGGTAGCCGCGGAACAGCGCGCGGATGCGCGCCATGTCGGCGTCATCGTCGCCGCTGGTGTATTGCGGCGCGCCCAGCGTGAAGGTCTTGCTTGGGTAGTCGATGAACACCGGCAGGATCGGCACGCCCGCCTCGCGCGCGATGCGCAGGAATCCGCTCTTCCATTGCTTTACCGCCTTGCGCGTGCCTTCGGGGGTGATGCCCAGCCACATCCGCTCGTGCGTGGCGAAGCGCTGCGCCATCTGGCCCACCACGTTGAGCGCCGCCTTGCGGTTGACCGGGATCAGGCCCAGCGGGCGCAGGATGATGCCCAGCGGACTGTCCATCACCTCGCGCTTGATCATGATGTTGATGTCGATGTTCAGCGCGATCTTCATCAGCAGTCCCCACACGCCGTCCCAGTAGGAGGAGTGCGGGGCGCCGATCACCACCAGCCGGGGCAGGTCGGGAAGTTCGCCGGCCAGCCGCCAGCCGGCCAGGCGCAGCACGCCGCGCATCAGCCACGACCAGAAGCGGCTGCGCCGGCGCGGCACCTGCGGCGGCACCGGCGGCAGGTAGGCGACGCTCATTCGCGGCTCCAGTCGCGTGTGCGCGTCTGCTTGAGCTTGCCGCGCTGCTGCTTGCCGGCGAGGCGGCGCTCCTTCGAGGCGCGCGTGGGTTTCGTCGCGACGCGCTTCTTCGGCGCCGTGAGCGCGCCGCGGACGATCTCGACCAGCCGCTCGCGCGCGTCGTCGCGGTTGCGGCCCTGGTCGCGGAAGCGGCGCGCCTGGATCACCAGCACGCCTTCGTCGGTGAGCCGGCGGTCGCGCCGCGCCAGCAGCCGTTCGCGCACGGCCTCCGGCAGCGTGGGCGAGCGCGCCACGTCGAAACGCAGTTCCACCGCGCTCTCGGTGCGGTTCACGTGCTGTCCGCCGGGGCCGTCGGCGCGCAGGAAGCGCTCGACCAGCTCGGTTTCGGGCAGGGCAAGGGTGCGGCTGACGGTCAGCATGCGGGAAGTTTAGGGGATGGCGTCGGCGAGAGGAGGCACGTATCCGTTCGGGCCGAGCGTAGCGCCGCAGGCGCGGAGTCGAAGCCCTGTCACACGGATACCCTTCGACTTCGCGCCTGCGGCGCTACGCTCAGGGCGAACGGACCGTGGACGGAGGCAGCGTCCAGCCGAAGCGTTCCAGCAGTGCGGTGTATTCGCCATTCAGTGGCGCCTCCAGCATCATCGCCTCGCCGCTTGCCGGATGCCTGAAATCCAGCTTCCACGCATGCAGCAGCATGCGGTGGCAGCCAAAGTGCTGCTTGTAGAGGCGGTTGTGGTCGCCACGGCCGTGCTGGCAGTCGCCGATCACCGGATGGTGGATGTGCGCGAGGTGCTTGCGGATCTGGCGGAAGCGGCCGCTTTCCGGCTCGGCCAGCAACAGGGCGTAACGCTGCTGTGGATAGCGGCCCAGCGCGATCGGCACTTCCGTCGTGGCGAGGCGGCGGTAGCGCGTACGCGCCTCGCGGCGCGGGCCGGTTTCGCGCGAGCCGGGCAGCGGGTAGTCGATCGTGCTTTCGGCCGGTTCCGGCCAGCCGCGCACCACCACGAGGTACTGCTTGCGCACGTCGCGGCCCATGAACTGTTCGCCCAGCGCGGCAGCGACTTCACTGCTGCGCGCCACCAGCAGCACGCCGCTGGTGGCGCGGTCGAGCCGGTGCGCGAGGTAGACGTTGCCGCCCACCTGCTCGCGCAGCAGGTCCACCAGATAGCGCTCGGCGTCGTTCACCATTTTCGAGCGGTGCACGGGCAGGCCCGCGGGCTTGTTCACCGCGATCAGGGCGTCGTCCTGGTAGAGGATGTCGATGGGGGACATGGCGTAGGAGCGCACCCTGTGCGCGATGGCCTCGTGCTGCGATTGGAACGAAAAAGCATTCGCGCACAGGGTGCGCTCCTGCGGTCAGCCGCGCTGCGACCAGCCGTAGGCGAAGGCAAGCAGCCCGGCCACGCCCATGCCCAGCGGCAGCCAGAAGCCGTGTTGTGGCGCCAGCGCCCACAGCAGGGTGGCGCAGAGGATCAGCGTGGCGCCGAGTGCGCTGCCCGCGATCATGCGCAGCAGCCGGTGCAGCAGATGGCGCTGGTGGCTGAGCGTATCCACGTCGGCGAGCAGGCGGTGCTCGCCGCGCGCGATGCGTTCCAGCGAGTCGTGCACCAGCTCGGGCAGGCGCGGGGCGAGGTGGAACCACTCCGGCAGGCGCTTGCGTACCTCGCGCAACGTGCGCAGCGGGCTGTAGCGCTCGCGCAGGATGCGTTTCAGCACCGGGTGCGCCACCGCCCAGATGTCGATGTCCGGATCGAGCAGGCGGCCCACGCCCTCGATGTTGAGCAGGGTTTTCTGCAAGAGGATCAGCTGCGGCTGCAGGGTCAGCTCGAAGCGGCGTGCGGTCTGGAACAGCTTCACCACCAGCTCGGCCAGCGAGATCTGCGACAGCGGGCGGGTGAAATAGGGTTCGCACACCGTGCGCACGGCGGCTTCGAGTTCGTCCAGCCGCACCGTGGACGGCATCCAGCCGGCGTCCACGTGCAGCTTGGCGATGCGCGCGTAGTCGCGTTCGAACAGCGCGATGAAGTTCTGCGCCAGCCAGTACTGGTCGGCCTCGGGCAGCGAGCCCATGATGCCGAAGTCGAGCGCGATGAAGCGCGGTTCGGCGGGGCGCGTGGGGTCGACCCAGATGTTGCCGGGGTGGGCGTCGGCGTGGAAGAAGTTGTCGCGGAACACCTGCTCGTAGAACACCCGCACGCCCTTCGCGGCCAGCGCCTTGCGGTCGATGCCGGCGGCGTCGATCGCGGCGATGTCGTCGCTGCTGATGCCGTGCACGCGTTCCAGCGTGAGCACGCGCTGCGCGGTCAGCTCCCAGTGCACCTCGGGCACGTAGAGATCGACGCCGCTGGCGAAATTGCGCCGCAGCAGACTGGCGCTGGCGCCTTCGCGCTGCAGGTCCAGCTCGTGCTCGAGCATCTTCTCGACTTCGGCGACCACGTCGAGCGGGCGGATCTTGTCGGCGTTCGGATGCCAGCGCTGGGCGAGCAGGCCCAGCGAGCGCAGCAGGCGCACATCGCGCGCGATGCGGGCGTCGATGCCGGGGCGCAGCACCTTCACCACCACCGCGCGGCCGTCCGGCAGCTCGGCGGCGTGCACCTGGGCGATGGAAGCGGAGGCCAGCGGGGTTTCGTCGAAGCGGGCGTAGAGCGTGCCGACCGGCGCCTTCAGCTCGCGCTCGACAATGGCCTTGGCCTCGATGCCGGGAAAGGGCGGCACCTGGTCCTGCAGCAGGGCCAGTTCGTCGGCGATGTCCTCGGGCACCAGGTCGCGGCGGGTGGAGAGCACCTGGCCGGCCTTGACGAAGATCGGGCCCAGCTCGGTGAGCGCGAGACGCAACCGCGCGCCGCGCGCCAGCGGGCGCACGTCGACCACGGGCCGGCCCAGCAGCGGACGCAGCAGTTTCAGCGGTCGGAACAGGTGGGTGGCGTCGACCAGCTCGTCCAGCCGGTAGCGCAGCAGCACCACGGCGACGCGCAGCAGGCGCGGCACGACGGCGAGCGGGGTCACGCGCCCGCTCCCTTGCTGCCTGCTCCTTGCAGCCGCGCTTCCAGCCGGACCAGGCGGGCTTCCAGCCGCTCGCTGCGTTCGCGCAGCGCATCCACGCCGTCGAGAAAGGCTTCCGCCTCGCCGGGCGCCAGCGCGAGGCGCGACTCGTCGCGCAGCCACGCGGCACCGTCCTCGGTGAGGTGGCCGGCGGTTTCCTTCGCGTGCGTGAGCGCCTTGCGCACGGCGCGCGCCAGCGGCACGCCCAGCACGTCGCCGAAGCTACGCGCGAACGCTTCCTCGAAGTCCGGCGCGAATTGCGAGGCGAGTTTTTCCAGCCGCCGCGCGAGGTCGGCGTCGCCGGCGATCTCCACCTTGCCCGGCGCCACGCCGTCGTCGCCGCGGCGCAGCGCCATCGCCAGCAGGCTGCAGGGCGTGGCGGCCACGCGCAGCGTGCTGCCGCCGGCTTGGTCCGCATCGGCCGGGCCGACCTTGAGGCGGCTGTCTTCCACGTGCACGGCCAGCGCCAGCTCGGGGCCGCGCAGGTGCAGCAGTACGCGGCGGCCGTTCAGCGCGGCGAGCTTGTGCTGCGTGTCGGGATCGAGCGACAGCGTGTGGTTCAGCGCGGTTTCCAGCGCGCGTCCGGCCAGCTTGCGCAGCGGCGTGGGCAGCCAGGCGTTGGGGGTGGCGGTATTCATCCGTCGATTGTAGCGGCGCGCGGCGCCCGACTCCCTTCTCCTGATTGCAGGAGAGAGGCTTTCAGTCAGCGGCGCCGGCGAAACCGAGTTGCCGCCAGGCTTCGTACACGGCCACGGCGACGCTGTTGGAAAGATTGAGGCTGCGGCTGTCCGGCTGCATCGGCAGGCGCATGCGCTGCGCTTCGGGGATGGCATCCAGCACCGCGGCCGGCAGGCCGGCGGTCTCGCAGCCGAACAGCAGCGCGTCGCCGTCGGCATAGCGGGCGTCGACATGGCGCGTGCGGCCGCGGGTAGTGAATGCGTACACGCGCGGCCGGCCGATCGCGGCGAGGCAAGCGTCGAGGTCGTCGTGCACCTGCACGCGGGCGTATTCGTGGTAGTCCAGACCCGCGCGGCGCAGGCGCGTGTCGTCGAGCGCGAAGCCGAGCGGGCGGATCAGGTGCAGCGCGGCGCCGGTGTTGGCGCACAGGCGGATGACGTTGCCGGTGTTCGGCGGAATCTCGGGGCGGAACAGGATGACGTGCAGCATCCGGTGATTATCGCGTGCGCGATGGCGCGCGGGCCAATCATCCGGCCGTCAGCCGCGCGGCAGCGGGCACTGCACGCCGTCCTGTACCGCGCAATGGCTGGTCAAGGCCGCCAGCGCGTGGGAAGCGGCCGGCTGCAGCGAAGCCGGGCTGGCCGTCAGCATCGAGCCCAGCACCAGGGTGCAGACCAGCAGGCAGGCGGCGAACAGGCCGTGCAGCATCAGGGTTTCGTGTTTCATGGTGGTTCTCCGGTAATCGTTGGGGGGAGACTTTGAACAGGCTCTTAGCCCGGCAGCCGCGGGCAGATCACGCCGTCGGCCGGCAGGGCGCATTGCGCGGGCGTGGCCAGCAGGGTGCTGCCGACGTTGCCGCTGGCGGCCAGCTGCATCGACGACGGGGTGATCTTCAACATCGCGCCCAGCACCAGGGTGCAAACCAGCAGGCAGACGACGAACAGGCCGCTCAGCATCAGGTTTTCGTATTTCATGGTGTGTCTCCGACAAGGGATGGGTGGTTCCTGCACAGGGGATAGAGCAATCCGCGTGCCAAGCCGGGAATTGTTTTCAACTTATTGAATTTGAACGACTTGTAAAAACGCGCGCGCGGATCGGCGGCTTGTCCGCGGACAGCCGGACAGGCAAACCGGACAGCCGCGCGTACGGGCCGGCGTGTGTCCATGGGCATCTAGCAAGAATTTGCGATCTCCCCTAGCCTCGGGCGACACCCGACCCGAAAAGGAGCATCACGATGGGAAGCAAGCCCCTGGCCCTGTTGGTCGCAGGCCTGATGAGCGTCGCCGGCGGTGTCGCGCCGGGCGTGTCGGCCGCCGCGCAGTCCGCGCCGGCCGCGCAAGGCATACCGGAGATCGCCTATACCCGCTTCACCCTGCCGAACGGCCTCACCGTGATCGTGCACGAGGACCACAAGGCGCCGGTGGTGGCGGTGAGCATCTGGTACCACATCGGTTCGGCCGACGAGCCGAAGGGCAAGACCGGCTTCGCCCATCTGTTCGAACACCTGATGTTCTCGGGCTCGGAACACCACAAGGGCACCTACTTCCAGCCGTTCGAGCTGGCCGGCGCCACCGACATGAATGGCACCACCTGGTTCGACCGCACCAACTATTTCGAGACGGTGCCCACCACCGCGCTGGACATGGCGTTGTGGATGGAATCCGACCGCATGGGCCACTTGCTCGGCGCGATCGGCCAGAACGAGCTCGACACCCAGCGCGGCGTGGTGCAGAACGAGAAGCGCCAGGGCGAGAACCGCCCCTACGGGCGCGTGGACGAGAACATCCTCGCCAACACCTATCCCGCCAACCATCCTTACCAGCACGACACTATCGGCTCGATGGCCGACCTCGACGCGGCCTCGCTGGCCGACGTGAAGCAGTGGTTCCACGACAACTACGGCGCCGCCAACACCACCCTGGTGCTGGCCGGCGACATCACCGTGGCCGAGGCGCGCGCGAAGGCGATGAAGTACTTCGGCGACATCCCCGCCGGGCCGCCGGTGGCGCGCCAGCAGCCGTGGATCACCCCGCTGGCGAAGTCCACCCGCGGCGTGCAGCACGACCACGTGGCGCAGCCGCGCATCTACCGCACCTGGGTGGTGCCGCAGCTTGGCAGCGATGCGGCGATCCAGCTCGACCTCGCCAGCACCGTGCTGGGCGGCGGCAAGACCTCGCGGCTGTACCAGCGCCTGGTCTACCGGGACAAGCTGGCCGACGACGTTTCCGCCAGCATCGCGCCGTTCGCGCTGGCCAGCCAGTTCCAGATCCAGGCCGACGTGAAGCAGGGTGTCGATCCGGCCAAGGTGGAAGCCGCCATCGACGACGAGCTGCAGAAATTCCTCGCCGGCGGCCCCACCGCCGACGAGCTCGACCGCGCCAAGATCGGCAACCGCGCGCAATTCATCCGCGGGTTGGAGAAGGTGGGCGGCTTCGGCGGCAAGGCGGTGATCCTCGCCGAGGGCCAGGTCTACCGCGGCAACCCCGGCGCCTACCGGCTCGACCTCGAGCGCGCCGAGGCGGCCACGCCGGCCAGCGTCAAGGCCGCGGCCGACCAGTGGCTGCGCAAGGGCGACTACCTGCTCACCGTGCTGCCCGCCGGCAAGGACTTCGATCCGGCGGCCGAGGACAAGGCAGTGAAGCCGCTGGGCGACGCCGCCGGCCGCCCGCAGCCGAAGCTGCCGGCCGCGCAGCAGTACAGCGTGGCGAAGAGCGCGGTGGATCGCGCCAAGGGCGTGCCGCAGGTCGACGCGTTCCCGTCGCTGAGCTTCCCGCAGCTGGAGCGCGGCAAGCTCAGCAATGGCATCGAGGTGATCCTCGCCCAGCGCCACACCATCCCGGTGACCCAGGTGCAGCTGCTGTTCGACGCCGGCTATGCCGCCGACCAGGGCCGCAAGCTCGGCACCGCGAACTTCACCGCCACCCTGATGAACGAGAGCACCGGCAAGCTGGACTCGGTGGAGGTGGCCAAGACCCGGCAGCGGCTGGGCGCCATCACCAGCGTCGGCTGCGGCCTGGACAGCTGCAGCGCCTCGCTCAACGCGCTGAACGACCAGCTGCAGCCTTCGCTGGCGCTGTTCGCCGACATCGTGCGCGACCCCGCGTTCAAGCCGACCGACATCGAACGCGTGCGCGGCCAGTGGCTGGCCGACATCGCGCAGGAGAAGACCCAGCCGGTGGGCCTCGCGCTGCGCACCCTGCCGCCGCTGCTGTACGGCGACGGCCACGCCTACGGCGTCCCGTTCACCGGCAGCGGCACCGAGGCCAGCATCGAGGCGCTCGGTGCGAACGACCTGCGCGCGTTCCAGCACGACTGGCTGCGCCCGGATAACGTGAAGATCCTGGTCGCCGGCGATACCACGCTGGACAAGATCATTCCCGCGTTGAACGCCGCCTTCGGCGACTGGAAAGCTCCGGTCACCGCGATCCCGCACAAGAACATCGCCACGGTGGCGGCACAGGCCAGGCCGCGCGTGTTCTTGATCGACCGGCCCGATGCGCCGCAGTCGCTGATCATGGCGGGCCTGCTCGCGCCGTCCACGCGCGCGCCGGACAACCTCGCGATCCAGGTGGCGAACGGCGCGTTTGGCGGCACCTTCACCTCGCGCCTCAACATGAACCTGCGCGAGGACAAGCGCTGGGCCTACGGCGCGCAGAGCTTCCTGATGGACGCCCAGGGCCAGCGGCCGATGCTGTTCTACGCGCCGGTGCAGACCGACAAGACCGCGCCGTCCGCCGAGGAAGTGCTGAAGGAGGCGCGCGCGGTGATCGGCGACAAGCCGCTGACCGCGGCCGAGATCGCCAAGATCAAGGACCAGCGCATCCGTGCCCTGCCGGGCAGCTACGAGACCACCTCCGCGGTGCTCGGTGCGATGAACGGCATCGTCGAGTACGGCCGTCCCGACGACTACGTGCAGACGCTGAAGCCGAAGCTGGAAGCGATCACCCCGGCCGCGGCCGAGGCCGCGATCAAGGAGATCGTGGCGCCCACGGCGATGACCTGGGTGATCGTGGGCGACCTCAGGCAGATCGAGGCGCCGGTGCGCGCACTCGATCTCGGCGAGGTGCAGGTGATCGACGCCGACGGCAGGCCGCTCGCCGGCGCGCCATCCGGCGCGAGGGCAAAATAGGCACGCCACGGGACGCGGCCGTACCCGCCGCGTTAGCATGGAGACCGGGCAGCGAGCTGCCCGGTCTCAACTTTTTTCGTCACCCCTGCATCCGGAGTCGCCCCATGCGCAAGACCGTGCTGCTGCTCGTTCCCATCCTGCTGCTGGGCGCCTGCACCTGGGGCATCAACCCCACCCCGGCATCGCAGAACGTGCGCACGGCATGGAGCGGCGACGTTTCCGGCTGCCGCGACCTGGGCAAGATCACCGTCTCGGTGATGGACCACGTAGGTCCGGTGGACCGCAACGACATCAAGGTGCGCGACGAGCTGCAGGTGATGGCGCGCAACGAGGCCGCCACCATGCACGCCGACACCATCAAGCCGCTGGCCGAGCCCAACGACGGCTCGCAACCCTGGGGCGCCTACCAGTGCGGCTCGCGCATCATCCAGCCCTCCGCGGCACCGGGCCAGCCCCAGCCCCGGCCATCCGCTGGCGGCGGCGCGCAGACCTTCCCGGTCAAGGGCAACTGAGTTTCGGTTTGCTGCAACAGTAAAGAAAGAACGAAGGGCGCCGATGGCGCCCTTCGCGTTTTTGTTGAAGAGTGCGGCCATGATGGCCGCCCGTTTGATTCCCGCGATCAGGGATGATCGCAAAGGACATGAAGAGTGCGGCCATGGGCGGTCGCCCGTTTGATTTTCGCGGTCAGAGATGCCCGCTGGCCAGTTCGTCGGCCAGCCGCGGCAGTTTGTAGACCTTGCGGATCGCTTCCATCAGCGCAGTGGTATCCACCGCCACCGCGCGGTTGTTGCTGCCGTCGTAGACGAAGTCGCCGCCGATGGAGTGGATGTTGCCGTCGAAGATCAGGCCCACCGCGTGGCCCTCGCGATCGATCACCGGGCTGCCGGAGTTGCCGCCGATGATGTCGTTGTCGGTGACGAAGTCGAACGGTGTGGACAGGTCCAGCGAGCCCTTCGCCTTGATCCAGCTGTCCGGCAGCTTGAACGGGTCGGCGCCGGTGGCGCGCTTGTAGGCGCCGGCGAAGTCGGTGAACGGCGGCACTTCATGGTCGCCCTCCTTCCAGCCGACCACCTTGCCGTAGGACAGGCGCAGGGTGAAGGTGGCATCGGGGTAGCTGCTGGTGCCTTCGCGGGCGAAACGGGCCTGGGCGATCGCCTCGTCGGCCTTGGTGGTGGGCGCCTGCACCTCGTCCTCGTACTGCTTGCGCAGCCTGGTCGCGGTGGGCTCGATCCCGCGTACGAACACGATCATCGGATCGGTGGAGGCCTCGATCGCCTTCTCGCCGCCCTCCCACAGTTGCTTGCGCACGGCGGGGTCGGCCAGCCTGGTGCCGTCCACCAGGGTCTTTGCCAGCTGGTCGGGCGACTGCTTGCCCAGCGTCTGGTGCACGAAGGCGTCGTCGGCGCCGAGGATCTGGCGCATCTTCTCCATCGACCACGCCATCATGGTGCGTTCGAACTCGGGATATACCGGCACCTTCGCCTCCAGCGCCTGTTCCACCGCGGGCAGGTTGGCGTTGCGGAACTGCGGCAGGCGCTCGGCGTCGGGCTTGGCGCGCTGGGCCGCGCCGCGCACCAGGGTCATCGCGTCGGCGAACAGCTGGGTGCCTACGCCGAAGCCGCGGCCGCCGGCGATCATGCTGTAGCGGTCCTGCAGCTCCTTGCCGCGCTGCTGGGCCTTGGCCAGCTCCGCCCACGGGTCGCCGTACTTCGCGCGGCGGGCCGGGTCGGCGGCGATCCAGTCGCGCAGCGCGGCGTCGTCCTTCTGTTTTTGCGCGATGAAGCCCTCGTCGGTGAGCGTGGCCAGCCAGCCCTTGAACACTTTCAGCGTGTTCTCGATGCCGAACTGCATGTCCTGCGCCTCCTTGGCCTGCTGCGCGCCGGCGCGGCCGTACTGCCACAGCACGCCGCGCAGGTCGGACAGGTAGCCGTAGAACGGGATCAGCGTGTCGTCGCGCATGGCCGACAGCTGGATCCACGGCGTCTGGCGCTGGGTGGAGCCGGGGTTGCCGACCACGAAGGTCAGCTCGCCGGCCTTCGGGCCGTGCGGGTCGAACTGGAGGAACTGCGGCGTCTTCGCCGGCTTGCCGTCCACATAGGCGCGGAAGAAGGTGACGTCGAGGTCGTAGCGCGGGAAGTTGAAGTTGTCCGGGTCGCCGCCGAAGAAGGCGATGCCCTGCTCGGGCGCGAACACCAGGCGCACGTCCTGGTAGCGGCGGTACTTGTACAGCGCGTAGCGGCCGCCGTGGTACAGCGAGATCACGTCGCAGCGCCAGGTCTTCGCATCGCCGGCCACGCACTGCTCCTCCAGCTTGCTGCTGACCGCGCGCTCGGCCTTGATGCGCTCGGCGCCGCTCTTGCCGTTGGTCGCCGCGTTCACCTGGGCGGTGACGTCGGTGATCGACTCCAGCTGGTTGAGCTCCACGTCGGGGCACTTCGGCTCGTCCTGCTGCTTCATCGCCACGTAGCCGGCGTCCATGTAGTTGTGGCCGCTGCCGGAGAGCTGGGACAGGCAGGCGTTGGCGCAGTGGTGGTTGGTCATCACCAGGCCGTCGGCGGAGACGAACGAGCCGGAGCAACCCTCGGCCAGGCGCACCGCCGCGTGCTGCACCAGGTCGATCCATTGCGGCGTGGGCGTGAAGCCGTAGCGCTGCTGCAGCTGTTTCACCGGCAGGTGGTCCAGCGTCCACATGCCTTCGTCGGCCATCGCGCCACCGGCGGCGCCCAGCAGCAGGCCGGAAAATCCAACGAGCAACCAGCGTTTCATCGCGTCCCCTCCGTGTGTGGATGCGGGCGGCGCGCAAGGCGCCCCGCGGCTTGTTTTGCTGAGACCCCGGCCATCGTGGCACCAGGCCTGCGAGGGCGGAAGTAAACGCTTGGCAGGGGGAGGTCTTGCGGAACGCCGGTCCCGGGCATAAAATTCACATCCATATATTTCATATATGAAATACATACAAAGACAGTAACAGCCTCCCGGCCATGAGCAGCTTCACTCCCACCGAACAGCGCCTCGCCGTCACCTGCCGGCGCCAGCCCGCGTTTCCGCGCGAGCCGGCGGTGCTGGTGCGCCTGATCAAACACCTCTACAAGCGGGTGCACGACGACGCCAACGCGCTGCTGAAGCCGTGGGGCATCAGCCACCCGGAGTACAACATCCTGATGATGCTGTACGGCACCGGGGACTACACGCTGAACCCCTCGCAGCTGGCCGAGGCGGCGGGCGAGAAGTCGGCCAACATCACGCGGCTTGCAGACAGCCTGTGCGACAAGGGGCTGATCGAGCGCACCGCCAGCGACGAGGACCGGCGCAAGGTCAGCCTGAGCCTGAGCAAGGCCGGGCTGGCGATGATCGACGACTTCATGCCCGCGATCTGCGCGCTGCTGGAGCGCCAGACCGCCGGCCTGAAGCCTGCGGAGACGGCGCAGCTGGAACGCCTGCTCAAGAAATTCCTGGACCAGCTGGAACGGGACTGAAATGGCGTCGGCATCGATGAAAACGGAGCAGGCGGTCCGCCGCTGGCCGGTGTTGGCGGAAGCGCTCGCCGGCGAGGGCCGCGCATGGCTGTTCGTGGCCAAGACCCTGCTGGCGCTGTACCTGGCCGCATGGCTGGCAATGTGGCTGCGGCTGGAGCAGCCGGCCACCGCGATGATCACGGTGGGCATCGTGATGCATCCGCACAGCGGCATGGTGCAGGCGAAGAGCTTCTACCGTGCGATCGGCACGTTGTGCGGCAGCGCGTTCGGGCTCGCGTTGATGTGCGTGTTCCCGCAGCAGCGCGAGCTGTTCCTGCTCAGCCTGGCGCTCTGGGTGGCGCTGTGCGCGGGCGGCGCCACGCTGTACCGCAACTTCATGGCCTACGGCTTCGTGCTGGCCGGTTACACCGCGGCGATCGTGGCTCTGCCGGCGGTCGGCAACCCGCTGGGTGTGTTCGATTCGGCGCTGATGCGCGTCAGCGAGGTGATGCTGGGCCTGGTGGTGGCCGGCGTGGTCAGCGACCTGGTGTTCCCGGAGCGCCTGCGCCTGGTGCTGCGGCAGAGCGCCCGCGAGCATTTCGCGCATTTCATCGACTTCGTGCGCGGCTCGACTGGCGGCAGCATCCCGCGCTCCGAGATGGAACAGGCGCACCTGCGCTTCGTGCGCGCCGCGGTGCAGCTGGAGAACCAGCGCGCCTCGGTGATCTTCGAGGATCCGGAGGTCCGCGCGCGCAGCACCCGCATGCGCCTGCTCAACCAGCACAACATGGCGGCGGCGACCAGCTTCCAGTCGCTGCACCACCTCATCAACCGCCTGCAGCGCGAGGGTCGCAGCGCCGAAGTGGACGCGCTGATCGCGCTGTACCGCCCGATCGGCGCGGCGCTGAGCACCGCGCCCGAGGACCTGCACGATCCGGCGGTGCTGGCGCCGCGCCTGCGCGAATGCGCGCGGCGCCTGCCGGAGCGGGAGGCGGAATTGCGCGCGGGGCTGGCGCCCGGGCGCGCGCAGCTGGCCTACGACACCGGCGCCACCGTGCTCAAGCGCTTCCTCGACGAGCTGTGCGGTTACGTCGAGGTGGAACTGGCGCTGCGGGGCCACGTGCAGCGGGGCGGCGTGGAGCGCGTGCGTTTCCATCATGGCAACGACGCTACCGGCGCGGCGGTGGCGGTGCTGCGCACCTTCCTCACCATGACCGCGTTGAGCGCGTTCTGGATCGCCAGCGGCTGGTCGTTCGGCGCCAGCGCGATGCTGCTGGCCACCATTTTCAGCGGCCTGTTCGCGGCGACCCCCAATCCGCTCGCCTCCGCCTTCAGCATGCTGGCCGGCTATGCCCTCGGCATGCTGGCCGGCCTGTTCACGGCGTATGCGTTGCTGCCGGGCAGCGACGGTTTCGCGATGCTGATCGCGGCGACGCTGCCGCTGCTGCTGGTGGGGCCCTGGCTCAACGCCCATCCCGAGTTCGGCAATATCGGCGGCGGCTACGCGATCGGCATCGTCTACATCCTCGCGCTGAAGAACCTGATGGTGTACGACCCGGTGCACGCGTTCAACGACGCCATCGCGCAGCTGGCGGGCGTGGCGCTGGCGGCGGTGTCCTATGTGTTCGTGCCGCGCGTCACCGGCAGCGGCTGGCAGCGCCGTCGCCAGTTCCGCCGCCTGCGCGAACAGGTGGTCGAAGCCGCCGGCGCGCCGCTGGACGGCCTGCCGTGGCGTTTCGAGAGCATGAGCCGCGATCTGTTCCACCAGGCGATCGTGCACACCCGCCCCGACAGTCGCGAATCGCGCGAACTGCTGGCCTGGGCGCTGGCGGTGCACGAGAGCGGCCGCGCGCTGATCGAGCTGCGCCAACAGTTGCGCGCCGGTCGTTTCCCGGTCGCGGTGGGCGAGGCGGTGGAGCGCGCGGTACAGGCGGTGGCGCAGTTGTACCACCGGCCCGACGCGGCACGGCGGCAGCAGGCCGAGGACATCGTGCGCGCCGCGATCGAGCTCTGCGCCGCCGCGCCCGCGTTGCGCCCGCGCCTGTATCAACTGCTGGGTGCGCTGCGCGACGACGAATCGCCGCTGGCCACCTGGATGCCTGCCGAGGAGCCTGCCCGTGCCACGTGAGATCGCCATCCAGGGTGTGCTGGTGCCCGGCCTGTTGCCGGTCTTCCTCGGTTGTCTGCTGCTGATGGTGCTGGTGGACATGCTGATCGGCCGCTATGGCCTGTACCGCTACGTGTGGCACCCGCCGCTGTTCCGCCTTGCCCTGTTCGCCGGCCTGTTCGGCCTCGCCGGCCTGCTGCTGCTCCATTGACCCGAATATCGCCATGAACAAGTCATCGCTGTTGCGCCTCCTGTTCACCGCCGTGGTGGTGGTGATCGCTGCCGTGCTAGGCCACGCGCTGTGGAAGCATTACCTGTATTCGCCGTGGACCCGCGACGGCCGCGTGCGCGCCGACGTGGTGAAGGTCGCGCCCGACGTGGCCGGCCTGGTCACTGAAGTGCGCGTGCGCGACAACCAGTTCGTGCACAAGGGCGACGTGCTGCTGCTGATCGACCCCTCGCGCTACCGGCTGGCGCTGGCCCAGGCCCGCGCCAACCTAGCCGCGGCCGGGGCCAGCGTGCACGCCGCCGATGCCAATATCGCGGCCGCCACCGCCGCCGTGGCCGCGCGCAAGACCGACTACGCGATGTACCGCGCGCAGGCGAAGCGGCGCATGCAGGTACCGGCCGGCAGCGTGGTGTCCAGCGAGACGCGCGACAACGCGGTCGCCACCGCCGAGGCGGCGGAAGCGGCCTGGCACCAGGCCGAAGCCGGGCTGAAGCAGGCGCAGGCGGCGCACGACCAGGCGCTGTCGGCGCAGGCGCAGGCGCAGGTGGCGGTGCAGAACGCCCAGCTCAACCTCGAGCGCACCCGGGTCTGCGCGCCGGTGGACGGCTACGCCACCAATGTGCAGGTGCGCGTGGGCGACTATGCCAGCGCGGGCGCGCAGCAGCTGGCGCTGGTGGACAGCCACAGCTACTACATCTACGGCTATTTCGAGGAAACCAAGCTGCCGCAGCTGCGGGTGGGCGATCCGGTCGACGTGCGGCTGATGGCCGGCGGCGTCCATCTCGAAGGCCGCATCGACAGCATCGCGCGCGGCATCGCCGACCGCGACAATCCCGGCAGCCCCAACCAGCTGGCCGACGTCAACCCGACCTTCAACTGGGTGCGCCTGGCGCAGCGCATCCCAGTGCGCATCGACATCGACGCCAGCCGTATGCCCGCGGGAAGCGTGCTGGTCGCCGGCATGACCGCGACCATCGAGGTGCATCCGCGCGGCGACGATGCCGGCACCTCGCGGCAGGCGCGGCCATGAGGCGCGATGGCATCGTGCGGCGCCTGCCGCGGATGCTGGCGCCGGCCGCGCTGACGCTGGCACTGGGCGCCTGCGCGTCCACCCACGGCCTGCATCCGGTCGGCAAGGAAATCGCCGCGGACAGCCTGCAGGCGCGGCAAAGCCTGGCCGGAGTACAGGTGAGTCCCGCCGCATGGCCGCGGCAGGACTGGTGGCGCGTGCTGGGCGACGCGCAGCTCGACGCGCTGATAACCGAAGCGCTGCGCGACAACCCGGGCCTCGCCGCGGCCGATGCGCGCGCGCAGCTGGCGCAGACCGAGGCCCAGGCGCTCGACGCGGCGCGCGAACCCAGCGTGGACGCCAGCTACGCCGCCACCGGCGCGCGGCTTTCCGAGAAGGAAGTCGGACTGGTGCTGCCGGAGGCCGTGGGCACGTTCGCCTGGATGCAGAGCGCCGGCGTCAACTTCTCTTGGAACCTCGACCTGTGGGGCGGCCAGCGCGCCGCGTGGGAAGCCGCACTCGGCCGCAGCCGCGCCGCAGAGGTGGACCGCCGCGCCGCGCGCATCCAGCTGTCGGCGAACGTGACGCTGGCCTGGATCCAGCTGCGCCAGGCATTCGCGCTGCGCGACATCGCACAGCGCGACGTCGCGCGCGCCACGCGCATCGCCACGCTTACCGGCACCCTCGTCCACAGCGGCCTGGGCCTTCCCGACAGCCTGCTGCAGGCACGCGCCGAGGCCGGCCAGGCGCAGCAGCGCCTGACCGCCGCCAATGCGGCGATCGACAGCGCGCGCATCAGCCTCGCCGTACTGCTGGGCAAGGGCCCGGACCGCGGCCTGCAGATCGCGCCGCCAGCCGAGCCCAGGCCGGTATCGCTGGCGATTCCGCCCGACCTCACGGCCAACCTGCTCGGCCGCCGTCCCGACCTGGTCGCGGCGCGCTGGCGCGTGGAGGCCGCGGCGCACGACATCAAGGCGGCCAAGGCGCAGTTCCTGCCCAACCTCAACATCAGTGCGATGGCCGGCTTCCTGGCCCTCGGCGACAACGTGCAATTGTTCCAGCTCCCCGCGCGCACCTACAGCGTCGGGCCGGCGCTGTCGCTGCCGTTGTTCGACGGCAAGCGCCTGCGCGCCAACCTCGGCGCGCGCGATGCGCTGTACGACGCGGCGGTGGCCAATTACAACCAGACCCTGGTACGGGCGGTGAACCAGGTGGCCGACCTGCTCAGCATGGCGCGTGCCGTGCAGAGCCAGCTGCAGACGCAGCAGGGCGTGCTGCACGATGCCCGGCGCGCCTACGACAACGCGCAGATCGGCTACAAGGCCGGGCTGGGCACCGAGCTGAATACCCTGATTGCCCGCCGCCAGCTGCTCGCGGCCGAGCAGAACGAGGCCGTGCTGCAGAGCCGCCAGGCCGAGCTGGCGGTGCGCCTGGTCGAGGCCCTGGGCGGCGGCTTCAGGGATGACGCGACGCCGGCCGGGAGCAGATAGCCGCCGGACCGCCGCAGCCTGCGCGCCGCAGGCATTCGCTATCCTTTGGCGCATGAACATGTTGATCAATGCGCCGCGGCGGATCGCGCGCCGCCTCGTTTCGCCGCTGCGGCCGAAGTCGCGGGCCTGGCTGGAGACCCTGCCGGGCTTCGCCGTGCCCGTGGATGCGATCGAAGCCCTGCATGGGCCGCAAGCGCTGCGCCGGGCCCTGCTGGAACAGATCGCGCAGGCCACGCGGCGCATCGTGATCGTGACGCTTTACCTGCAGGACGACGATGCGGGCCGCGAGGTGATGGACGCGCTCTACGCGGCGCATGCGCAGCGGCCCGGGCTGGAGATCGACGTCTTCGTGGACTGGCACCGCGCCCAGCGCGGCCTGATCGGCAAGCAGAAAAGCCCGGGCAACGCGGCGATGTACCGCGACTATGCGCAGCGCCTCGGCGCCGGCGTACGGGTGTGGGGCGTGCCGGTGCAGAACCGCGAGCTGTTCGGCGTGCTGCACCTCAAGGGCTTCGTATTCGACGACACCGTGCTGTACAGCGGCGCCAGCCTCAACGATGTCTATCTGGCGATGCATGGGCGCTACCGGCTCGACCGTTGCCACCGCATCCGCGATGCCGCGCTGGCCGACAGCATGGCGGCATTCGCGCTGCGGCGGTTCCGCGACAGCGAGGCGGTGCGCCGGCTCGACTTGCCGGATCCGCCGCCGACGCGCGCCCTGTTGCCGGCGATCCGTTCGTTCCGCCAGCAACTGCAACAGGCGGACTACGCGGCACCGGTGGCGGCGCCGGCCGAGGGCACGGCGGCCGTCGTGCCGCTGTGCGGCTTCGGCCGCACCGACAACGTGCTCAACGACGCCATGCTCGCCATGCTGCGCGGCGCGCGGCGGCGCATCGTGCTGTTGACGCCGTACTTCAACCTGCCGCGGCCGGTGCGCGCGGCGATCGGCCAGGCGCTGCGGCGCGGCTGCCGCGTCGAGATCATGGTCGGCGACAAGACCGCCAACGATTTCTACATCCCCCCGGGCCAGCCGTTCCGCACCATCGGCCTGCTGCCCTATCTCTACGAGAACAATCTGCGCCGTTTCGCCCGTGCGCACGCGCGCCAGATCGCCAGCGGCCAGCTGAACCTGTGGCTGTGGCGCGACGGCGGCAACAGCTACCACCTGAAGGGCCTGTTCGCGGACGACGACTGCGCGATGCTCACCGGCCACAACCTCAACCCGCGGGCCTGGGCGCTGGACCTGGAAAACGGCTTGCTGCTGCGCGACCCCGCGCGCCGCCTGCATGCGATGCACGAAGCCGAGTGGGCGGCGCTGCGCCGGCACGCCACGCGACTCGCCGACTACCACGCGCTGGAAAGCCAGCGGCACTACCCGCCGGAAGTGCGGCGCCTGCTGCGCCGGCTGAGTCGGGTGCGGCTGGACCGGCTGGTCAACCGCCTGCTTTGACCGTCGCCGGCGGTCTGGCGCGGCAGGAACGCGCCGGGCAGGCGCTTGGCAGCGGCCCTGGTGGCTGCGCGATTGGCGGCGTCCATGGCGCTGCCGCTACCATCGCCGCAGGAAGGGAAGGGCGCATGGACAAGGCAAGCCTGCTGCAACCCTGGCACATGCTGTCGCACTGGCTGCTGCCGCCGGGCTGCCTGTTGTGCGGCGCTCCCGGCGGGCACGGCATGGACCTGTGCGCGGCCTGCGCTGCCGAACTGCCGCGCAACCGCGCTTGTTGCGCGCGCTGCGCCCTGCCGTTGCCCGTGCCGGCGGCCTTGTGCGGCGCATGTCAACGCCGTGCGCCTCCATGGCAGGCGGCGTGGGCGCCATTCCGCTACGGCTGGCCGCTGGACCGGCTGGAGTCGCGCTTCAAGTTCGGCCGCGATCTCGCCGCGGGCCGCGTACTGGCCATGCTGTGGCAACGCGAGCCAGCGCCGTTGCCGGAACCGGAACTCCTGCTGCCGGTGCCGCTGCATCGCGCGCGCCTGCGCCAGCGCGGCTACAACCAGGCGCTGGAATTGGCGAAGCCGCTGGCGCGCCACTTCGGCCTGCCGCTGCGCCACGATGCACTGCTGCGGGTGCACGGCACCACCGCGCAGACCGAACTCGACGCCGCGGCCCGTCGCCGCAACGTGCGCGGCGCCTTCGCCGTGCGCGCGGGCAGCGCGCTGCCCGCGCACGTGGCGGTCCTCGACGACGTGATGACCACTGGCGCCACCCTCGCCGAGTGCGTCCGCGTGCTCAGGCGCGCCGGCGTGGCGCGGGTCGACGTATGGGCGCTGGCGCGCGCACCGTCGCCGCGCGGTTGACGGCGACTGCCGGGGCGTCGCCGTGGCCAGGCGCGGCCACGGGCGGAAGGCGCGGCCGCAGTTCCCCGATCCGTGGCGGTGATGCGGATGGGTGCGGCTCGCCGGCGTCGTGCGCCAACCGACGCCGGCGCGGCGGCATTTCCGCGAGCGCCTTGATTTCGTACGCACATACAGGTACCTTTTTCAAAAAAGGTAGTGTGTGAAATGGATGCAGGCAAGTCCGGCGCATTGCGCAAGGGGTTGTTGGAGTTCGTGGTCCTGGCCGTCGTTTCGTCGGGAAGGGCCTATGCCGCCGATATCCTGCAACGCCTGGACGCTACCGAGTTCGCCACGAAGGAAGGCACCTTGTACCCGCTCTTGAGCAGGATGCGGCGCGAGCAACTGCTTGAGTACGAGTGGCAGGAGTCCGAGGGCGGGCCGCCGCGGAAGTATTACCGGCTCACGGCGGGCGGCCGCAGGCAGCTGGCTGCGTTCCGGGCGTACTGGAAATCCTTGACGCGTCTCATCGACGAGCTGGGTACACCACCATGCAAACCGTGATCCATGTCGGCCTGAGCGGCCACGCGACGACGTTCCTGCTGGACGAGGATGGCTACGGGTCCTTGCGTCGCTATTTCGAGCGTGCACGTTCGGAGCTCGGCAGCGATCCCGATCGCGACGAAATACTCCGCGATCTCGAGCAATCGATCGGCGAAAAACTCGCGGTGCTGACGCGTTCCGGCGTGCGGGTGATTGCCGGCAACGAGGTCGATTCAGTGCTCGGCCAGGTCGGCACCGTCGATCCCGGCAGCGGCAGTGGCCGGAGACGCCGACGACCGTCGATGCGACCGCGGCGTTTTTGCCGCATCGAGCAGGGCAAATGGATCGGCGGCGTTTGTGCGGGACTGGCGATGCGTTCGGGCATCCGCGTCGATTGGGTGCGGACGATCTTCATCCTGGCGACGGTTTTCACGGGCGGACTCGTGGCGCTGGTCTATCTCGTCCTGGTGTTCGCCTTGCCGGTGCTGCAGACGCGCGACGAATACGAGGGCATCTGCCGCATGTCACCGTAGGCGAGGCGGTGCCGGACAGCGCGGATGCGGGGCGCCGGGTCAGGCGAAGGGCAGCGCCTGCGCTTGCGGCATGCCGGTCAGTACTGGAATGACGGAGGACGTTTGCCATGTCGGTCGCAAAGCGGATTCGCCGGTCGGCGCTCGTGACATCGCTGGCATTGCTCCTGTCGGCCCCGCTGCTGGTGCTGGCCGCGTCGCCGACGCCAACCGAGATCGCGCAGGCGAAAACCGTGTTCGCGGAGGCGCAAAGCCTCTCCGCCCGGGATGCCGGCCGCCTGTGGGGCATCCCGCTCTACGGCCGGATGCTGCTGGTGATTCCCGCTACGCGCGCGGTCGTCGCCAACCAGCCGGATCCCCGGCACCTGCTCCGGCCCGCGGACGGGGTCTACGTCGGCGCGCTGCCCGAGGACGTGGTCCTTTCCGATGCGCCCACCGAATGGGAGGGCGTGCGCTGGACGCAGCTGCGGTTGCCGGCCCTGCCGCCGGACGCCATGACGCGTTCGGTCACCCTGGCGCACGAGATGTTCCACCGCATCCAGCCGGAGCTGCATCTCGCGGCGGACGCCACGGCGAACCCGCAGCTCGACACCGAGCAGGGGCGGCTGTGGCTGCAGCTGGAGTGGCGCGCACTCGCCGCTGCCCTGATCGAATCAGGCGATGCGCAGACCCGGGCCATCCGCGACGCGCTGGCCTTCCGCGACCGCCGCCATGCGCTGTTCCCCGGCTCGGCGGCGACGGAAGCCGCCATGGAGATCGTGGAGGGCACCGCCCAATACACCGGCGTCGCGATTGCGGAACCGGATGCCGCGGCGGCGCGCTGGCATGCGGCAGCCGACCTCGTCCATCCGGATACCGGGGTGTCCTTCTCGCGCATTTCCGCCTTCATGTCGGGGCCGGCCTATGGCCTGTTGCTGGACGAGCGCATGCCCGGCTGGCGCAAGGCGCTGAACGAGCATTCCGACCTCGGCGCGATGCTGGCGTCGACGCTGTCCGGCGCCGCCAAGGAATCGGCCGAGTCGCGTGCGGCTGCTTACGGTGCAAGCGGGTTGCGCGTGGCATTGGCGGACCGCGCCGCCCGCGAGCAAGCGATGCAGGCGCACTACCGTGCTGTCTTGGTCGATGGACCGACGCTTTCGCTGACTGCGCTGGGGCGCTTCAATTTCAATCCCAGCACCGCGGTGGCACTGGGCGCGGACGGCATCGTCTACCGCACGTTCCACGCTATCGCGCGATGGGGCACCCTGGATGTGAGCGCGGGCGGCGTGCTGGTGTCGCCGGACTTCAGCCGCGCCGCCTTGTCCGCCCCGACGGCGACCAGGGGCCCCCATCTCGAAGGCAAGGGCTGGACCATCGACCTGGCGCCGGGCTGGTCGGTCGCGCCGGCGGCGAAGCCCGGGAACTACGTGCTGGCGCAGCGTTCCCGTTGAGCGCCGTCGGTTCGGCGCCGGCTCAGCGCACCGCCAGCGCCAGCACGATGCCGATCCATACCACCAGCCCCCACCAGTTGTTGTGGCGAAAGGCGGCGAGACAGGGGCCGCGTTCGCGCTTGCGGATCAGCCACAGCTGGTAGGCGAACAGGCCGGCGGCGGCCAGCAGCGCCAGCCAGTACGGCCACGCCAGGTGCGCGCGCTGGCCTACGAACAGCATCGCCAGCAGCAGGGTGGCCATCAGGATGCCGATGATCGGCAGGTCGGCGTCGCCGAACAGGATCGCGGTGGATTTCGCGCCCACCTTCAGGTCGTCGTCGCGGTCCACCATCGCGTATTCGGTGTCGTACACCACCGACCACAGGATGTTGGCGATGAACAGCAGCCAGCCCAGCGGAGGCACCGTGCCTGCCACCGCCGCGAAGGCCATCGGGATCGACCAGCCGAATGCCGCGCCCAGCACCACCTGCGGCAGGTAGGTCCAGCGTTTGGTGAACGGATAGATCGCCGCCAGCGCCGCACCGGCGAAGGACAGCTTGATCGTCAGCGCGTTGGTGAACAGTACGAGGACGAAGGCGAACACCAGCAACACGCCAAACACGACCAGCGCCTCGCGCGGCGTCACCCGTCCGCTGGCGATCGGCCGCCCCGCGGTGCGTTCCACCTGCGGGTCCAGCTTGCGGTCGGCGAAGTCGTTGATCGCGCAGCCGGCCGCGCGCATCGCGAACACGCCCACGGTGAAGATCGCCAGCGGCTTCAGCGGCGGCCAGTCGCCCGCCGCCAGCCACAGCGCCCACCAGGTCGGCCACAGCAGCAGCAGCGCGCCGATCGGCCGGTCCATGCGGGTGAGCACCAGATAGTCATGCGCCTTCTCGCGATGGCGTGCCGGCAGCCGGCGCAACAGCCAATCCAGCATGCGCGTCGCGCGGGTGGAGCTGTCGGCCGGGCGCGCGGGTGCTGTCCGGTCAGGCGTGCCCAACGGCCGCTGGCGCGACACTGGGGGATGCGATGGAGTGCGCCGCTGGCGCTTGCGGGAGGTTGGAGCCATTCGGCAAGTCTAGCGTGGCCTCCCGGCCCCGGTACCGTGACCGGGGCGGCCAATCGACGGTCTCAACGCGGCGGCGCTGACGTGGCGTAGGCTATGCGCGAGCCTCGCCTCGCCCTGTCATGGGAGCCGCGCCATGCCCAAGTCGCTCAGTCACATCGCATTGATCGTCGGCGATCCCGCTCGCACCGCGGAACTGTTTGCCGGGGTGTTCGGCGCGCGCGTGCTGAACGACGTGGACGACGATGGCCATCGCCAGTTGCTGGCCAGGTTCGGCGGCGTGTGGTTCGTGCTGCGCCAGGGCGACGGGCCGACCGCCCGCAACGGCGACCACATCGCGTTCGAGGTCGAGAAAGCCGAGCTGCCGGGTTACGCGGCGAGACTCGCCCGCTTCGGCGTCGAACATTTCATGGCGCGCGAAGACTCCGCGCTGTACTTCACCGACTACGACAACCATGTGTTCGAGCTGGACGGCGGCGGCTCGATGGACGAGGCGCTGGCGGAGCGTACGTAGGGGCGTGTGCGGTCCTGCGGTTTCCAGGCATCGAGGCCGCATGATCTCTGCAGAAAGTCCGGACGGTCGCTTTCGTCGCCGTGTGGATCGCCAGGCGCGTCGAGGAAGTGCAAATGGCCCCTGGCAGCTTTCCGGTTCAGGCCGCTGCGGTGACGACGATCTCGACCTTCCAGTCCGGCTTGGCCAGGCGCGCCTGGACGGTGGCGCGTGAGGGGGCATTGCCGGGAACGACCCAGGCGTCCCAGGCGCGGTTCATGCCGGCGAAGTCCTGGATGTCGGCGAGGTAGATTTGCGCGCGCAGGATGCGCGTCTTGTCACTGCCGGCCTGGGCCAGCAGATCGTCGATCGCGGCGAGCACCTGCCGCGTCTGTCCTTCGATGTCGGCGCTGGTGTCCTCGGGCACCTGTCCGGCGAGATAGACGACGCCGTTGTGGATGCTGGCTTCGGACATGCGTGGACCGGCTTCGATACGCTTGATCATGGGGTGCTTCGCTGGGGTGGACGGACGGGCATCGTACGGCGGGCAGCGTGGTATCCGGAATAACGCGTCGCCCGCGGTGCTGTCCTGGAATGGCGGCTCAGTCTGTGGTTGCGTTGCGGCGCGCGGTATCCAGCCGACCGAGATCCCGCACCGCCCCATTCGCGGCATTCGACGCCAGCGCTGCATAGGCCTGCAACGCAACCGAAACCGGGCGCGTGCGGTCTTTCGGTTTCCAGGCGTCGCGGCCGCGCGCCTCCATTGCGGCGCGCCGGGCGGCGAGCACCTCGTCCGGCAGGTCGAGGCGGATGCTGCGTTCGGGGATGTCGATGGCGATGGGATCGCCGTCTTCGACCAGGGCGATCAGGCCGCCTTCGGCGGCTTCCGGCGAGACATGTCCGATGGACAAGCCGGAGGTGCCGCCGGAGAAGCGGCCGTCGGTGATCAGGGCGCAGGCTTTGCCCAGGCCTTTCGACTTCAGGTAACTGGTGGGGTAGAGCATCTCCTGCATGCCGGGGCCGCCGCGCGGGCCTTCGTAGCGGATCACCACCACGTCGCCCGGCTTCACCTTGTTGCCGAGGATGCCGCTTACCGCCGCTTCCTGGCTTTCGTAGACCTTGGCGGTGCCGTGGAAGACGAGGATGGACTCGTCCACGCCGGCGGTCTTCACGATGCAGCCCTCCGGCGCGAGGTTGCCGAACAGCACGGCGAGGCCGCCGTCGTGGCTGAAGGGCGTCTCGGCCGAGCGGATCACGCCGTTCTCGCGGTCGATGTCCAGGCTCTTGAAGCGCGAGGACTGGCTGAAGGCGACCTGCGTGGGCACGCCGCCGGGCGCGGCGCGGTAGAAGGTGTGCACCGCCTCGTCGCTGCTGCGCCGGATGTCCCATTGCGCCAGCGCGTCGCCCAGGGTGGGCGCATGCACGGTGGGGCGCGAGGCGTCGATCAGGCCGGCGCGGTCGAGTTCGCCGAGGATGGCCATGATGCCGCCGGCGCGATGCACGTCTTCCAGGTGTACGTCGGCCTTCGACGGCGCCACCTTGCACAGGCAGGGCACGCGGCGGGAGAGCCGGTCGATGTCGGCCATGCCGAAGTCCACGCCGCCTTCGCGCGCGGCGGCCAGCAGGTGCAGCACGGTGTTGGTGGAGCCGCCCATGGAGATGTCCAGGCTCATCGCGTTCTCGAACGAGGCGCGGTTGGCGATGCTGCGCGGCAGGGCGGTGGCGTCGTCGTGCTCGTACCAGCGGCGGGCCAGCTCGACGATGCGGCGGCCGGCCTGGCGGAACAGCTGCTCGCGGTCGGCATGGGTGGCCAGCACCGAGCCGTTGCCGGGCAGCGCCAGGCCCAGCGCCTCGGTGAGGCAGTTCATCGAGTTGGCGGTGAACATGCCCGAGCAGGAGCCGCAGGTGGGGCAGGCCGAGCGTTCGAGAGTGGCCACTTCGGCGTCGCTGTAGCTGTCGTCGGCGGCGGCCACCATCGCATCGATCAGATCCAGCGAGCGGTCCACGCCCTTCATCTGCGTCTTGCCCGATTCCATCGGGCCGCCGGAGACGAACACGGCGGGGATGTTGAGGCGCATCGCCGCCATCAGCATGCCGGGGGTGATCTTGTCGCAGTTGGAGATGCATACCAGCGCGTCGGCGCAGTGCGCATTCGCCATGTATTCCACGCTGTCGGCGATCAGCTCGCGCGAGGGCAGCGAATACAGCATGCCGCCGTGGCCCATGGCGATGCCGTCGTCCACTGCGATGGTGTTGAACTCCTTGGCCACGCCGCCGGCCGCCTCGATCTCGCGCGCCACCAGCTGGCCGAGATCCTTCAGGTGCACGTGGCCGGGCACGAACTGGGTGAAGCTGTTCGCGATGGCGATGATCGGCTTGCCGAAGTCCCCGTCCTTCATGCCGGTGGCGCGCCACAGGCTGCGGGCGCCGGCCATGTTGCGGCCGTGGGTGCTGGTGCGGGAACGGTAGGCAGGCATGCGTTTCGTGCTCCGGTGATCGGTGTGGGTGGGCGTGGCGTCAGCTGCGCAGCAGCAGGCGGTAGGCGGCGTTGTCGCTCTCGTCGCAGTGCGGGTAGCCCAGCGTGTCGAGGAAGCGGCGCAAGGCGGCCTGTTCGTCGGCCGGGACCTGGATGCCGACCAAGATGCGGCCCTGGTCGGCGCCGTGGTTGCGGTAGTGGAACAGGCTGATGTTCCAGTCCGGGTGCAGCTGCGCGAGGAAGTCGGGCAGCGCGCCGGGGCGCTCGGGGAAGTCGAAGCGGTACAGGCGCTCGTCCTGCGCCAGCGGCGAACGGCCGCCCACCATGTGGCGCAGGTGCAGCTTGGCCAGTTCGTCGTCGCTGAGGTCGAGCACGGCGAAGCCCTGCGCGCGGAACGCGGCGACCACGGCGGCGCGCTCGTCGCGGCTGGCGGTCTGCACGCCGACGAAGATGTGCGCCTGCCGCGCGTCGCCGATGCGGTAGTTGAATTCGGTGATGCTGCGCCGGCCCAGCGCGGCGCAGAAACGGCGGAAGCTGCCGCGTTCCTCGGGGATGGTCACCGCGAACAGCGCCTCGCGCTGCTCGCCGGCCTCGGCGCGCTCGGCCACGAAGCGCAGCCGCTCGAAGTTCATGTTCGCGCCGGAGACGACCGCCGCCAGCGTGGCGCCGCGCAGCCCGTGGGCGGCGACATACTGCTTCAGCCCCGCCAGCGCCAGCGCGCCGGAGGGCTCGGGCACGCTGCGGGTTTCCTGGTACACGTCGCGGATCGCGGCGCACAGCGCATCGCCGTCCACGCGCAACATTTCGTCCACGTGGCGGCGGCACAGCGCGAAGGTGAGCGCGCCCACCCGCTTCACCGCGGTGCCGTCGGCGAACAGGCCTACCTCGGGCAGCGCCACGCTCGCGCCGGCTTCCAGCGAACGCGCCATCGCGTCGGAATCCGCCGCCTGCACGCCGATCACTTTCGTCCGCGGCGACACCGTCTTGATGTAGCCGGCGATGCCGGCGAGCAACCCGCCGCCGCCCACCGGCACGAACACCGCGTCCGGCGGCGCGGGCAGCTGGCGCAGCAGTTCCATGCCCACGGTGGCCTGGCCGGCGATCACGTCGATGTCGTCGAAGGGATGCACGAACACCAGGCCGCGCTCGGCCTCGATGCGCGCGGCGGCGGACTGCGCGTCGCTGTAGGAGTCGCCGGCGAGCAACACCTCCACGAATTCGCCGCCGAAGCGGCGTACCGCGTCCACCTTCACCTGCGGCGCGGTCACCGGCATCACGATCACCGCGCGGATGCCCAGCTTCGCCGCCGCCAGCGCCACGCCCTGCGCGTGGTTGCCGGCGGAGGCGGCGATCACGCCGTTCGCCCGTTCGGCAGGGCTCAGCGCGGCCATCTTGTTGTAGGCGCCGCGCAGCTTGAACGAGAACACCGGTTGCAGGTCCTCGCGCTTCAACAGCACGCGGTTGCCGAGGCGCGCGGACAACAGCGTCGCGGGTTCCAGCGGCGTCTCGCGCGCCACCTCGTACACCCGCGCGGCCAGCGTGCGGCGCAGCAGTTCGAGGTCGGAAGGCGCGTCCCCGGACGGCTGGGCGCGCGCCGCGAGCTGCACGCTCATGCAGGCGTGGCGGAAGCTAGCCGGCTGCCGTCGCGACCGCCCACCAGCGACAGGCTGTTCGCATCCAGCACATCCACCAGCTTGCGCAGCTGGCGCAGGATCTGCTGCAGCGTACCTTCGTCGCCGTGCAACACCAGGGTGAGCTGCGACACCGCGGGATCGTGCGTGGCCGCCACGGTGAGCGCGTCGATGTTGACGTGGCGCGCGGCGAACAGGCCTGCCACGCGCACCAGCGCACCGGATTCGTTCTGCAGCAGGATGGACAGGGTGTGTTTCATGGTCTTGCTCCGCAAACCCTTCATGATTGGAACCAACCGTTCGCCCTGAGCGTAGGCCCGCAGGGCCGGAGTCGAAGGGCAGCCGTGGGGGCGTTTCGACTTCCTCGCTCCTCAAAGCCAGCGCCATCCATGGCGCTTCCCCGCGTACGCCCGCTGCGCGGGCTACGCTCAACGCGAACGGTGCTTTCGGACAGTGCCACCGGTGTTTTCAGAACATCGACGTAGAGGGAACCTCGCTCGCTTCCACCGCCGTCGCCCCGCGCGACGCGATGAAATCCCCGGTGATCATCTGCGCGTAGGTCGCGCCCGGCCCCACCATCGGATACACGCCGGCGTCGGGGTCGATCACCACTTCCAGGAAGGCGGGGCCGGCGCAGGCGAGGAAGTCGGCGATGGTGGATTCCAGCTGCGCCGGGTCCGCCAGGCGCCGTGCCCATTCGAAGCCGTCGGCCTGCGCGGCGAGCACGAAGTCTTTCTTGTGCAGGCTCTTGTCCGAGGCGGCGAAGCGGCGGCCGAAGTACAGCTTCTGCCATTGCCGCACCATGCCGTCGCCGCTGTTGTTCAGCACGACGATCTTCAGCGGCAGGCCATAGGTGGTGACGGTCTCCAGCTCGCCGAGGTTCATGCGGATGCTGGCGTCGCCGTCGATGTCCAGCACCAGCGCGTCGGGCCGCGCGAATTGCGCGCCGATCGCCGCGGGCAGCCCGAAGCCCATCGTGCCCATCGAGCCGGAGGTGAGCCATTGCCGCGGCGCGCGGAAGTCGAAGTACTGCGCCGCCCACATCTGGTGCTGGCCCACCCCGGTGCTGACGACGGCGCGGCCCTTGGTGTGGCGGTTGATCGCGGCGATCACCGCCTGCGGCTGGATCAGCTTGCCCGAACGGTCGTAGTCCATCGCATGCGCGTGCTTCAGCGCCGCGACATGGCCGTGCCAGTCGGCCAGCTGCGGCTGCAGGCCGCGGGCGCGGCCGTATGCCGTCAGTCGCTCCAGTGCGGAGCCGAGCGGGCCCACATGCTGCCAGTCCACGGCCTTCACCTTGCCGATCTCGGCAGGGTCGATGTCGACCTGCGCGATGAACTTCGCGCGTGGCGCGAACTTCGCCGGCACGCCGGCCACGCGGTCGTCGAAGCGCGCGCCCAGCGCGAACACGAAGTCGCAGTCCTCCACCGCGTAGTTCGCGTAGGCGGTGCCGTGCATGCCCAGCATGTGCAGCGCCAGCGGTTCGGTGCTGTCGTACGCACCCAGGCCCATCAGGGTGGTGGTGACCGGCAGGCCGAAGGCGTCGGCGAACACGCGCAGCGCCACCGCGGCCTCGCCGGCGACCACGCCGCCGCCGGCGTAGATCAGCGGGCGCCTCGCCTGCATCAGCGCGGCGAAGAACGCGGCGCAGGCCTCGTCGTCCAGGCACGCGCTCTCCACCGCGCGCAGGCGCGCGCGGTAACCGGGGATGCCCAGGCGGCAGGCGCCGTCGAAACGCAGGGAGGCGTTCTGCACGTCCTTGGGCACGTCCACCACCACCGGGCCGGGGCGGCCGCTGCGTGCGATCTCGAACGCCGTGCGCAGCGTGGCTTCCAGTTGCGCGGCGTCGGTGACCAGGAACACGTGCTTGGCGCAGGCGCCCATGATGTTGCTCACCGGCGCTTCCTGGAACGCGTCGCTGCCCAGCGACGTGGTGGGCACCTGGCCGCAGATCGCCACCAGCGGGATCGAGTCGGCCATCGCGTCGCGCACCGGCGTCACCATGTTGGTGGCGCCGGGGCCGGAAGTGACGATGGCCACGCCCACCTTGCCCGAGGCGCGCGCGTAGCCGGCGGCCATGAAGCCCGCGCCCTGCTCGTTGGCGGGCACCACCAGCGGCATCGGCTCGCGGCCGTTGGCCAGCAGGTGCCCGGCGTTGTAGCGGAACACCGCGTCGTATACCGGCAGGATCGCGCCGCCGGAATAGCCGAACAGCACGCCGGTGCCTTCGTCGGCCAGTACCTGCGCGATCGCCTCGGCGCCGGTCATGGCGCGGCCGGCGAGCGGATGCAGGTGGGTGGCGGGGGCTTGAGCAGATTGTGCCGTCTGCACTGAAATCGTCACGTCGGGTTCCTGGTGGATGAGATGCGCGTTGGCGTCTGGTTTGCTCTGGTCGTCATTCCGGCGCCGCCCGGAAGCGCTTCGCGACAGCGAAGCTGGTCATCCAGTAGCCACTTGGCTTGGTCGCCGCCGGGTCCCGGCCTGCGCCGGGACGACGGGCTGGCGCCGTCAGTTGCGGATCAGGTCGCGCTCGACGGCCGGGTGCACCGGTACGCCGAAGGTGGCGATGATCTGCAGGTCCTGCTCCAGCGTGGAGAAGCGCTCCCACGCGATGCCGTTCACGTCGGTGGCGCTGGTGAAGCCCTGCGCGGCGTCGTCCTCGAAGCCGAGCTGGCAGATCTGGCCGGCCTTCTCGGGCTGCTGGCGGATCGAGAAATTGAGGTTGTCGGTACGCCACATCGCGTAAATGCCGTAGACCAGGGCCTGCGGCGGCTGGCCCAGGCGCTTGCTGTAGTCTGCGACGGAGGCGTCCAGGTCGGCGACGGCCAGGGCGATATGGAAGCGTTTCATGGCGTACCTCTGCTTTCGGTGCGTGGTGGAACGGTCCGCGCGACGGCTTGCGCGCGCGGACCGGCGCCGGTCTCAGCCGACTTTCTTCAGCGGTTCGGCGGCGGGCTTGGCCGCGTTGGCCTGCAGCCAGGGCATGCGGGCGCGCAGCTTCTTGCCCACCTGTTCGACCGGATGCTCCAGGTCGGCCTGCTTGTACTTCTTGTAGTTCGGCAGGCCGGCGTTGTATTCGGCGATCCAGTTGCGCGCGAAGGTGCCGTCCTGGATGTCCTTCAGCACGCCCTGCATGCGCTCCTTCACGCCGGCGTCGATCACCCGCGGGCCGCTGACGTAGTCGCCGTACTGCGCGGTCTCGGAGACGAACTCCAGCATCCGGGTGATGCCGCCTTCGTAGAACAGGTCGACGATCAGCTTCAGCTCGTGCAGCACCTCGTAGTAGGCGATCTCCGGCTGGTAGCCGGCTTCCACCAGGGTCTCGAAGCCGGCCTGCACCAGCGAGCTGGCGCCGCCGCACAGCACGGCCTGCTCGCCGAACAGGTCGGTCTCGGTCTCTTCCTTGAAGTCGGTCTTGATCAGCATCGCGCGGCCGCCGCCGATGCCGTCGGCATAGGCGTGCGCCTTCGCCTCGGCCTGGCCGGACACGTCCTGGTACACCGCCCAGATGCAGGGCACGCCGCGGCCGCGCTCGTATTCGGTGCGCACCAGCGCGCCCGGGCCCTTCGGCGCCACCAGGATCACGTCGATGTCCTTGCGCGGATCGATCTGCTGGAAGTGCACGTTGAAGCCGTGCGCGAACAGCAGCGCCGCACCGGGCTTGATGTTCGGCTCGATCGCTTCCTTGTACAGCCTGGGCTGCACCATGTCGGGGGTGAGCACGGCGACCAGGTCGGCGCCCTTCACCGCCTCGCCCGGCTCGGCCACGGCGAAGCCTTCGGCGCGGGCCTTCTCCCACGAGGGGCCGTCCTTGCGCAGGCCGACCACGACGTCCAGGCCGGAGTCGCGCAGGTTGAGGGCGTGGGCGCGGCCCTGGCTGCCGTAGCCGAGGACGGCGATGCGGGCCTTGGCCAGCGTGTCGTTGGTGCTGCTCATGCGGTGACTCCTTCGTTGACGGTGACGTGGATGCGTGTGGTGGTATGCGATCGGGGGTGGCGGGTGTGGGTTGCCTCCCCTGCGCGCGCCGCGGCGCCGGACAGGGGGCAGCGACGGAACCACGCTGGGGAGTGGGCGTACGTCGCTGACGGCGCCGCGTGCGGCGCGCAGGGGAAGGCAGGGCTGGCGAAGGCGCGATCGCCTTCGCCGTGACGGCGCGGGCGTGCGCTCAGCCGCATGAGCGTGCCCCGCTGAAGAAGGTATCCGCGGCGCCGGCGTGGTTTTCCAGCGCCGCCAGCACGGCGTCGCGCACCTCGGCGCTGCTGGCCTGGCCGCCAAGATCGCGGGTGCGCGGACCGTGCCGCAGCACGTGGTCGACGGCCGCCTCCACCGCCTGCGCCTCGGCGTCCAGCTGCAGCGAATGGCGCAGCAGCAGCGCGGTGGAGAGGATGGTGCCGACCGGATTGGCGATGCCCTTGCCCGCGATGTCGGGCGCCGAGCCGTGGATCGGTTCGTAGAGACCGTTGCGGCCCTCGCTGAGCGAAGCCGAGGGCAGCAGGCCCAGCGAACCCGCCAGCGCGGCGGCCTCGTCGGTGAGGATGTCGCCGAACAGGTTCTCGGTGACCACCACGTCGTAGCTGGCCGGGCGGGTCAGCAGCAGCATCGCCATCGAATCGACCAGCTGGTGTTCCAGCGTGACGTCGGGATAGTCGGCGGCCACGCGGGCGACGGTGCGGCGCCACAGCCGCGAGGTCTCCAGCACGTTGGCCTTGTCCACCGAAGTGACGTGGCGGCGGCGGCCGCGCGCCAGTTCGAAGGCGCGGCGGGTGACCCGCTCGATCTCGGCCTCGGTGTAGCGGCACTCGTCGATGGCGTAGTCGGCGCCCTTGGTCTTCGCGCCGAAGTAGGCGCCGCCGGTCAGCTCGCGCACGAACAGTACGTCGACGTCTTTCAGTCTTTCGTCCTTCAGCGGCGACAATGCGGTCAGCGCCGGATGCACGGTGAGCGGACGCAGGTTGGCGTACACGCCCAGCGCGGCGCGCAAGGCCAGCAGGCCCTGCTCGGGGCGCACCTTCGCGTTCGGATCGGACCACTTCGGGCCGCCGACCGCGCCCAGCAGCACGGCGTCGGCGGCCTGGCATGCGGCCAGCGCGGCGGCAGGCAGCGGCTCGCCGGTGGCATCGATCGCGGCACCGCCGATCAGCTGCTCGTCGAAGCCGAATTCGTGCCCGTAGTGCGCGGCCACCGCCTGCAGTACGGCGACCGCCGCCGCGGTGACCTCGGGACCGACGCCGTCGCCGGGCAGGGTGACGATGTTCGCTTTCATGCACTTACTCCGTTTGACCGTAGCGGCGTCTGTTGAGGAGTGCGGCCATGGATGGCCGCTTCTTGACCTTCGCGTTCATGGACGAACGCATCAATTAAGTCGTTGTGCTGCAGCAGGAAGCCCAGCTGGTCCACGCCTTCCAGCAGGCAGTGGCGCGCGAACGGCTCCAGTTCGAAGCCGATGCGGCCGCCGTCGGGCAGGGCGACATACTGGCCCTGCACGTCGATGGTCAGCTCCACGCCGGGGTGGTCGAGCAGCCAGCGGTGCTCGGCGGCGGAAACCACGATGGCGAGCAGGCCGTTCTTCAGTGCGTTGTTGCGGAAGATGTCCGCGATCTCGCTGCACAGCACCGCCTTGATGCCGTAGTCCAGCAGTGCCCACGGTGCGTGCTCGCGCGAGGAGCCGCAGCCGAAATTGCGCCCGGCCACCACGATGGCGCAGCCCTTCGCTTCCGGCCTGTTCAGCGGAAAGGCCGGGTTGTCGCTGCCGTCGGGCAGGTAGCGCCAGTCGTTGAAGCAGAGCTTGCCCAGGCCTTCGCGCGTGGTGGTGGTGAGGAAGCGCGCCGGGATGATGCGGTCGGTGTCGATGTTCTCGTCCGGCAGCACGGCGGTGCGCGAGTGGATGCGGGTGACAGGGCGCATTAATGAAATTCCTCGCTTGTTGCGTTCGCCTCCTCTCCCCTTTGGGGAGAGGATTGAGGTGAGGGGCGGGTGCTCGCGATGACGCTGGTCAAAGCGCGCCTCGACGTGAGGCCATGGCAGGAGCGGCCCCTCACCCCAGCCCTCTCCCCGGAGGGGAGAGGGAGAAAATCTCGTGCGTTCATGCGGCCGCCTCCGTCAGGTACTCGCGCGGGTCGGCGATCGCGCCCGCCACGGCGGAGGCCGCGGCGGTGGCCGGGCTGGCCAGCACGGTGCGCGCGCCCTTGCCCTGGCGGCCCTCGAAGTTGCGGTTGGAGGTGGAGACGACCAGCTGGCCCGGCTGCGCCAGGTCGCCGTTCATCGCGATGCACATCGAGCAGCCGGGCACGCGCCATTCGGCACCGGCGGCGCGGAATACTTCGTGCAGGCCTTCCGCCTCGGCGTCGCGGCGCACCGCCTCGGAACCGGGCACCACCAGCATGCGCACACCGTCGGCGACGCGGCGGCCGCGCAGCACGCTGGCCGCCTCGCGCAGGTCGGACAGGCGCGAGTTGGTGCAGCTGCCCACGAACACCACGTCCACCTTGGTGCCCTGCATGGGCTGGCCGGCGCGGCTGTGCATGTAGTCCAGCGCGCGTTGTTCCATCGCATTGCGCGCGGCGGGCACCGGCGCATCCATCGCGATCGCCATGCCGGGATGGGTGCCGTAGGTGACGGTGGGCCTGACTGCGCTCGCGTCGATGCGCACCTCGCGGTCGTAGCGCGCGCCGTCGTCGGTCTTCAGCGTGCGCCAATGCGCCACCGCGCGATTCCACGCCTCGCCCTGCGGCACGCGCGGGCGGCCCTGCAGCCAGGCGAAGGTGGTTTCGTCCGGCGCGATCAGGCCCGCGCGCGCGCCGGCCTCGATCGACATGTTGCACACCGTCATGCGCTCTTCCATCGACAGCTTCTCGATGGCCGCGCCACGGTACTCGATCACGTGGCCGGTGCCGCCGTCCACGCCGATGTGGCCGATGATGTGCAGGATCAGGTCCTTCGCGCCCACGCCCGGCGGCAGTTCGCCGTCGACGTGGATCGCCAGCGTCTTCGGCTTGCGCTGCAGCAGGCACTGCGTGGCCATCACGTGGCCCACTTCGGTGGTGCCGATGCCGAAGGCCAGCGCGCCGAACGCGCCGTGGGTGGAGGTGTGGCTGTCGCCGCAGACGATGGTGCTGCCCGGCCGGGTGGCGCCCAGCTCGGGGCCGATCACGTGCACGATGCCGCGCTCGGCGCTGTCCCAGCCGTGCAGTTCGACGCCGAACTCGCGGCAGTTGGTCTCCAGCTGCGCCACCTGCGCCTGCGCCTCGGCATTCGCGTAGGGGCGCGTGCCGTCGGCGTTCGCCGGCAGGGTGGGCGTGGAATGGTCCAGCGTGGCCAGCGTGCGGTCCGGGCGGCGCAGCTTCAGGCCGCGCGCGCGCAGCTCGTCGAAGGCCTGCGGCGAGGTGACCTCGTGCACCAGGTGCAGGTCGATGTACAGGATCGCCGGGGTGTCGGCGCTTTCGGGCGCGACCACGTGGTCGTCCCAGATTTTTTCAAACAAGGTGCGAGCGGTCATGCCGTGACTTCCATCGGAGCGGGCTGTTGTTGGGGAGTGCGGGCATGGGCGCCCGCTTCGTGGCCAGGGGCGGCCGCATCGACGAAATCCAGCCAGCCCCACTTGTCGTGCGTGCGGCCACCGAACAGGCCGAAGAACGCCTCGCGCAGCGCGTGCGTCACCGGACCGGGCATGCCGTTGCCCACGTTCTTGCGGTCCACCGAGCGCACCGGCGTGATCTCGGCGGCGGTGCCGGTCATGAACACTTCGTCGGCGGTGTACAGCGCTTCGCGCGGCAGCTCGCGTTCTTCCACGGGGATGCCCAGCTCGGCAGCCAGGGTGAGCACGCTGTCGCGGGTGATACCGGCGAGGATGCCGGCGCTGGACGGCGGAGTGAGCAGCTTGCCGCGCTTCACCAGGAACAGGTTCTCGCCCGCGCCTTCGCTGAGCAGGCCGTTGTGGCCCAGCGCGATGCCCTCGTCGTAGCCGCCGCGGCGCGCCTCCAGGCCGATCAGCTGGCTGGACAGGTAGTTGCCGCCGGCCTTGGCCCAGCTGGGGATGGTGTTCGGCGCGGGGCGGTGCCACGAGGACACGCACACGTCGGCGCCACGCTCGGCGGCATCGCCGAGATAGGCGCCCCATTCCATCGCCATGATCGCCACTTCCACCGGCGCGCAGGGCTTCGCCAGCACGCCCAGGCCGCCGGCGCCGCGGAACGCGATGGGGCGCACATAGGCGGACTTCAGCCCGTTCGCGCGAATCACCTCGTGGCAGGCCGCGTCGATCTCGGCCTCGCTGTAGCCGATCTCGATCTCGTACACCCTGGCCGATTCGAACAGCCGGCGCGTGTGGTCGGCGAGGCGGAAATAGGCCGGCCCGTCCGGCGTGGCGTACACGCGCTCGCCCTCGAACACCGAGGAGCCGTAGTGCAGGGCGTGCGTGCTGACGTGGACGCTGGCTTCGCTCCACGGCTTGATGCAGCCGTTGTGCCAGAGGAAAGCGGTGTTCATGCGGGGGCTCCCTGGGCCTTCGTGTTGCGTGGGGACGGTGTGGGGGTGGCGTGCTGGTGGTGCTGGGCGATGCGATTGACGATGGCCAGCGCGGCCTGCGCCGCCGCCTCGACGATGTCGGTGCTGACGCCGTGGCCGTTCCAGGCGCGGCCGTCGTGCTGCGCGGCGAGGCGGGCCTCGCCTTGTGCGTCGCCGCCTTCGCCCACCGCCTGCACCTGGAAGCGGGTCAGCTGCAGTGTGGTGTCGGTGGCGCGCTCCATCGCGCGCAGCACCGCGTCCACCGGGCCGTCGCCCAGCGCGGCCTCGGCCACTTCGTGGCCGTCGTCGTGGCGCAGCTTGACCGAGGCGGAAGCGCCCGCGCCCAGGTGCGCGCTGGTGTCCAGCCGGGTCAGCCGCCACGGGCCGGCGGCGTCGGGATCGCGGCCGCGCGCCAGCGCGTCCAGGTCGTCGTCGTGGATCTCGCGCTTCTTGTCGGCCAGCGCCTTGAAGCGGGCGAAGATCTCGTCCATCGCCGCGTCGTCCGGCGCGTGGCCCAGCGCCTCCAGCCGCTGGCGCAGCGCCGCGCGGCCGGAGTGCTTGCCCAGCACCAGCTTCGTCTCGGCGATGCCCACGTCCTCGGGGCGCATGATTTCGTAGGTGCCGCGGTGCTTCAGCATGCCGTGCTGGTGGATGCCCGACTCGTGCGCGAACGCGTTCTCGCCCACGATCGCCTTGTTGCGCTGCACGCCCTGGCCGGTCAGCTCGCTGAGCAGGCGCGAGGCAGGGTGGAGCTTGCGGGTGTCGATGCGGCTGTCCACGCCGAAGTAGCCGGGACGCACCTTCAGCGCCATCACGATCTCCTCCAGCGCGGCGTTGCCGGCGCGCTCGCCGATGCCGTTGATCGTGCATTCCACCTGGCGCGCGCCCGCGCCGACCGCGGCCAGGCTGTTGGCCACCGCCAGGCCCAGGTCGTTGTGGCAATGGCTGGAGAACACCACGTGGCTGCCGCGCTGCACGTTGGCGATCAGGTAGGCGAAGCGCTCGGCGATCTCGGCCGGCGTCATGTAGCCCACCGTGTCCGGCGCGTTCAGCGTGGTGGCGCCGGCGGCGGCGGCGGCGGAGAACACCTCGACCAGGAACTCGGGTTCGGTGCGCATCGCGTCCTCGGCCGAGAACTCCACCTCGTGCGCCAGCCGCACGGCGCGCTCCACCGCGGCGACCGCGGTGTCGAGCACCTGCTGTTTGCTCATGTTGAGCTTGTGCTCGCGATGCAGCGGGCTGGTGGAGAGGAATACGTGGATGCGCGAGTGCTTCGCCTTTTCCAGCGCGCGGCCGGCGCTGTCGATGTCGCCCGGCACGCAACGCGCCAGCGCGCAGGCGGTGGTGTCCTGCAGCACGCCGGCGATCTGTGCGACCGCAGCAAAATCGTCCGGCGAGGCCTGCGGGAAGCCCGCCTCGAGCACGTCCACGCCCAGCGCTTCGAGCATCTGCGCCATGCGCAGCTTGGCGCGCCGGTCCATCGAGAAGCCGGGCGTCTGCTCGCCGTCGCGCAGCGTGGTGTCGAAGATGCGCACGCGCCCGGCGGCTACGTCGCCGGCTTCGTTCTGCTCGTTGTGCTGCGGGTTTTTCATCGCTGGCTCCGTTGTGGGGCGGGCCTTCGGGCAACAAAAAACCCCGCGCCTTGGCTGGTGCGGGGTTCTTCGGGTGTTTTCAGGTTCGTTTTCTAGCTACCTGGACACATGCCCTCAGCCCGCACCTCCGTTGGTAATAAGGAGTACGAGTACAAGGGAAAGAAGGAGCAGGCCGCGGACCTGCAGCAAGCCGGTGACCGTCGCTAGACGGGTCATCTTGACGTTGCGGTAGTGGCTGTTGCGCTGCGGCATGTCGTCGACACTACGGCAGCCTGTCAGGGCGTGTCAACAGTTTCTTGTGAAATCTTTTCCGGTCTTTCGATTAAGCAGTCTGGACGGCTGGACGTCCGAACGACGCGAGACCGGGCGGGCGGCGAAGGCTGCTCTGTGCGATGCGGGTGTCCGTGCATACCCGCCGGGCGATGCCTGCGCACCGGTACGGTGTGACGAGGATAGCCGGCCCAGCGAAGGCACCGTATTGGCGGGACGTACTGGCCTGCTGGACGCCCGCGCGCCGCGTACTGCTGGATGGCGCAGGACTGCCCGGCATGGCTGCCGCCGTCGCCGCGTCGCGTTTGTTGCAGTGCTGCAAGCCGGTTTCCCGGACGGCGGCGGCCTTGCTGCCACCGTTCCGTGCGGTCGGGCCATGGCCGGGGCGCGGCTTTGCCGCGCTGCAATGCAGACCCTGCCGGAAAAGCACTTTACAAGCCTTGATGAAAACGTTTACGTTGCGCTCGCCCGCCATCGGGCCAACTCCGTGGGGGAGCACTGTGACGGCAACGATCAAGGATGTGGCGCGCGAAGCGAAGGTCTCCGTGGCCTCGGTGTCGCGTGCACTCAATGGCAGCGGCGGCGTGACCGCGGCGACCGAACAGCGCATCCGCGAGGTCGCTACCCGCCTGCGCTATGTGCCCCATGGCGCCGCGCGCAGCCTGATCACGCGGCGCACGCACACCATTGGCGCGCTCCTGCCCGACCTGCATGGCGAGTTCTTTTCCGAGTTGATCCGTGGCATCGACCAGGAGGCACACACACGGGGCCTGCACCTGCTGGTGTCCAGCGTGCACGACGGAGTGGGCGACGCAGCGGCCGCCCTTCGCGCCATGCAGGGCCGCGTGGACGGCATCGTGATCCTCTCTTCGCCACGCGTGGACGCGGATTTCCTGAAGGCCAACCTGCCGGAAGGCCTGCCCGCGGTGCTGCTGAACAGCGCGGTGAAGGATACCGCCCAGGCGGTACTCAATATCGACAACTTCGCCGGCACCTATGCGATGGTGCGGCACCTGGCCGGGCTCGGGCATGCCCGCATCACCTTCATCGCTGGGCCGAAGGACAACTTCGACGCCCAGCAGCGCGAAGCCGGCTTTCGCGCCGCGATGGCCGAGCTGAGGCCGGGGGAACCGCTGCGCATCGTGGCCGGCGATTTCACCGAGTCGTCCGGTTACCGGGCGGGATCCAGGCTGCTGGCGCAGAAGACGTGCCCGCAAGCCGTGTTTGCCGCCAACGACATGATGGCCGTGGGCTGCCTGCAAGCCTTCAGAGAGGCGGGCCTCGACGTGCCGGGCGACATCGCCCTGGCCGGTTTCGACGACATCCCGATCGCCCGTTACGTCACGCCACCGCTCAGCACGGTGCGCGTACGCATCGCGGAATTGGGCAAGAACGCCATGGAGCTGCTCGCCGACCTGATGGACCGCCCCGGGGCGTCGGCGGCATCGGTGCACACGCTCGGCTGCGACATCGTCGTGCGCGATTCCTGCGGGGCACATCGGCGCGGAGCCGCGACCAGCACATCCAAGAAGATTCACCGTGCGTCGAATCGTTGACGAGAGTGGAGGGGAGACCATGAACTGTCGCAAGTCTTTCAAGAAACGGCTGCTTCCAGCGGCCGTCGTCGTGGCGATGGCGGCCGCGGCGCCTGGCATGGTCCTGGCGCAGACGGCCGATGCCACGCTGCGGGGACATGCCCCGCCGGAAACCGTTGTCACCGTCCGGAATGTGGCCACCGGCGCGACACGCGTCACCCGCTCGAGCAAGGACGGCAGCTTCGCGCTGGTCGGCCTGCCGTCGGGCACCTACCAGGTGGATGCGGGCGCGGGAATCCGGAAGACCGTCACGCTCTCGGTGGCCTCGACCGGCACGATCAACCTTGGCCCCGCCGCGCCGGCGCCGGCAGCGCCGGCCGGAACCAAGACGCTGGGCGGCGTGACGGTATCCGCCACCACCTTGCCGGACGTGACGACCTCCGAGGTCGGCAACATCGTCTCGCTGCGGGACATCGATGCCCTGCCGGCGGCCTCGCGCAACTTCCTGGAGTTCGCCGACATCGTGCCGGGCATGGTGTTCACCCGCAGCGCCAACGGCGACACCAGCCTGCGCGCCGGCGCGCAGGCCAGCAGCAACATCAATGTCTACATCGACGGCGTCGGCCAGAAGAACTATGTGCTGCCGGGCGGCGTCACCGGCCAGAACAACAGCCAGGGCAATCCCTTTCCGCAGCTGGCGATCGGCGAATACAAGGTCATCACTTCCAACTACAAGGCGGAGTACGACCAGATCTCCAGCGCCGCGGTGACCGCGGAAACCAAGTCCGGCACCAATGAATTCCACGGCGACGTGTTCGGCAGCTTCACCAACACCCGCATGCGCGCGATGACGCCTGCGGAGGAGGCCTCGCACGACAAAACCCAGTCGCACGAGAAGGACTACGGCTTCGACTTCGGCGGCCCGATCGTGAAGGACATGGCGCATTTCTACGTCGCCTACGAAGGCAAGGAATTCGACAGCCCGACCACCGTCGTGCCGGGCGCCACCGGTTACACCGGCTACCTGCCCGCGAGCGTGCAGTCGCAGCTGGGGCCGGCGAGCCTGCCGTTCCGGGAGAACGACTGGTTCGGCAAGATCGACTTCGAGCCGACCGACCACGACCGCTTCGAGGTGAGCGGCAAGTACCGCGACGAAACCGCCATCAGCGGCCTTGGCGGCGCGCTTACCGCCACGGCGGGGCTCAACACGCTCAACACCGACAAGCGCTTCGACATCCGCTGGGATCACAGCGCCTACAGCTGGTTCAACCGCCTGCAGATGACCTACGAGGACGCGTTCTACACGCCCACGCCGATCATCCTCGGCGATGGCGATGCGTACACGCTCACCGGCGCGCAGCTGCATACCACCATCGTGCAGACCGGCAACTCGCCGCTGGCCCAGCAGGACAAGGGCCAGAAAGGCCCGGCGATCCAGGACGACCTGACCTTCAACGACCTGGAGTGGAACGGCGACCATGTCATCAAGATGGGCTTCAAGTACAAGGCGGTGAAGCTCACCGCGCAGGACGCGGGCGACTCCAACGCGCTCTACAACTACGCGGTGACGAGCGCCGGCACGGAAGCAATCCCGTACCAGGTGCAGTTCGGCTCGCCCACGCCCGGCATGAACCCGGTGGCCACCAGCTCGGACAAGCAGTTCGGCGCCTACGTCCAGGACGACTGGTCGGTAGACGACCACCTGACGCTGAACATCGGCGTGCGCTGGGATTACGAGAAGACGCCGTCCTACCTCAACTTCGTGACCCCCGCGAACGTGGTGGCGGCGTTCGGCCTGCAGGACCCGAACGCGCCGCCCGGTCAAACCTATGCGCAGACGCTGGCAATGGGCGGGGTGAACATCAACGACTACATCAGCACCGGCCACAACCGCCACGCGCAGACGAACGAATGGCAGCCGCGTTTCGGTTTCTCCTACGACATCAATGGCGACCAGAGGCACGTGGTCTTCGGCGGCATCGGCCGCTCCTACGACCGCGACCTGTACGAATCGCTGCAGGTGGAGCAGACCAAGCAGTCGCTGTCGCAACCCACGCTGCTCTTCAACACACCCGACGTGCCCTGCACGGTCGGCGTGAACAACTGCTATGCGTGGAACCCGGCCTACCTCAACATCGCGACCCTGCAGGGCCTGGTGGCCGGCAGCAACGCCGGCAAGGAAGTCGACCTGGTCACCAACGACCTCAAGGCGCCGTATTCCGACCAGTTCAGCATCGGCATGCGCAACCAGGTGGGCGACTGGAACACCAGCGCCACGCTGGCCTATATCGCCAGCCACGATGGCCTGGTGTACACGCTGGGCAACCGCTATCCCGACGGCTCGTTCTGGCAGGGCGGCAGCCAGCCCTGGAACAACGGCATCCCCGGCTTCGGCAACCTGATCATCGGCAACAACGGGCTGGAGACGCGCACCACGCAGTTCCTGCTGTCGGCCAACAAGCCGTACACGAAGGAATCGCACTGGGGCGCGACGATCGCCTACACCTACTCGCACACCCGGCAGAACAACGACAACAACGATCCGACCGACCAGTACGCGTTCGACTACGAGACGATCGGCGACTATCCGTTCACCTCGTCCGGCGTGGCCAAGCACCGTCTGGTGATGACCGGCACGCTGGATGGCCCGTGGGGCTTCGTGCTCGGCACCAAGCTGACCTTGTCAACGCCGATTCCCGATCTCAACCTCGCCTGCTTCGGGGCGACGCCCACCAATGTGGACAGCGGCGGCATCGCCGGCAGCGGCTGCCGCTCGGTGGCGATCGCGCCACCGGGCAATGGGCGCTTCCTGATCGGCGGCAAGATCTTCGGTTACCGCGACCTGGATTTCCAGGCCACCAAGAACTTCAAGGTCTACGGCAACTTGAACGCCTATGTACGCTTCGACCTGATCAATGCGTTCAACTGGAACAACTATATCGACTACCTGGAAACCTGGGGGAAGAATGGCGTGATGAGCCGCCAACCGGTGATCTACAACCCAACCGGCGACATCACGGGTTATCCGCGCACGGTCAAACTCACGATGGGCCTGAGCTTCTGACGGCCTGGGCCGGGATGACTCGCGCATCCCGGCTTCCCCGCCTGGCAACGTGCCGGGGCGCGTCGTGACCGGGAAACATCCGGCGCCGCCACCGCCGGCCGGCTGGCGGCGTTCTCCGGGAACTGGAAGAGGCCGCTATCCGTCGGCGCCGCGTGGCTGTCAGCGATCCATACCACCGACACGAGGTTCGAATGTCCCCATCCCCATGGCGTGGCCTGCATGTCCTCGCGGCCGTTGCCCTGACGGTGCTGGTTGCGGGCGGACCGGCGCGCGCCGCGCAGCCGGTCGCGCCGCTGCAGGCCGACACCCTGACTTACCAGAAGCTGGCGCCCGGCCAGCAGGCGTTCGTCGACGATCTCGAACACCGCACCTTCGACTGGTTCTGGCAGAGCGCCGACCCGTACACGGGCCTGGTGCCTGACTCGTGGCCGAACCATACCTTTTCCTCCATCGCCGCCGTCGGCTTCGGCCTGACCGCCTATGGCATCGGCGTCGAACGCGGCTACATCACCCGCGAACAGGCGGTGCAACGCACGCTGGCCACGCTGCGTTTCTTCGCTGCCGCGCCGCAGAACGACAGCGAGGACGCCGCCGCCGGCTACCGCGGCTTCTTCTACCACTTCCTCGACATGCGCACAGGAGTCCGTTATGCGCGGCACGTGGAACTGTCCAGCGTGGACACCACGCTGCTGATGGGAGGCGTGCTGTTCGCACAGAGCTATTACGATCGCGACACGCCGCAGGAGCGGGAAATCCGCCGGCTCGCCGACCGGCTCTACCGTGCCGTCGACTGGCCGTGGATGCAGGTACGCAAGCCGCTGATCAGCATGGGCTGGACGCCGGGAGGCAAGTTCATTCCCGCCGACTGGAAGGGCTACGACGAGGGCAAGCTGGTCTACATCCTCGCGCTGGGTTCGCCCACGCATCCGGTCGGTGCGGATGCGTGGGCGGCCTGGTGCGCGACCTATCCGCGCGACTGGGGCCGTTTCGAGGGCTACACCTTCCTCAACTTCGCGCCACTGTTCGGTCACCAGTACACCGAATCCTGGGTGGATTTCCGCGGTATCCGCGATGCCTGGGGACGCGCGCACGATCTGGACTATGCGGAGAACGGCCGGCTGGCGACCCTGGCGCAGCGCGCATATGCCGTCGCCAACCCCGGCCGCTGGACGGGCTACGGCGCCGACATCTGGGGGCTGACCGCCAGCGACGGTCCGGGGGACGTGACGGTGGATTCGCCGCAGGGCGTGCGCCGTTTCAGCGCCTACATGGCGCGCGGCGCCGGGTTGGACGGGATCACCGACGACGGTACCATCGCGCCCACGGCGGCCGGCGGTTCGATCGCCTTCGCGCCGTCCGTCGCAATACCCGCGTTGATGGCGATGAAGCAGCGCTACGGTCGCTATATCTATGATCGTTACGGCTTCGTCGATGCCTTCAATCCCAGTTTCCACGGCACGCCGACGAGCGGCCACACCTATCCCGGTTTCGGCTGGGCCGACAACCAGCAACTGGGCATCGACCAGGGGCCGATCCTGCTGATGATCGAGAATTGGCGCAGCGGCCTGGTATGGAAGGTGATGAAGAAGAACCCGTACATCCGCCGGGGCCTGCAGCGCGCAGGCTTCACCGGCGGCTGGCTGGAGCGGCATTGAGGCGGCGCGCATGGGTACCGGCGCAAGGTCCTGGCAACGGGCATGTGCGGCGCTGGTGTTCGCCGCGCTGTGCCTCGTCGGCTGCAGCACCGGCAGGCGCCACGACACCCTGGTGTTCTGGGCGTTCGGGGCGGAGGGCGAGGCCGTCGCCAGGCTGCTGCCGGATTTCGAGCGGACGCATCCGGGCATCCATGTCGAGGTGCAGCAACTGCCGCTGAGCGCGGCGCACCAGAAGCTGCTCACCGCGATCGCCGGCGGCACCACGCCGGACATGGCGCAACTGGGCAATACCTGGTTGGCGGAACTGGTGGCGCTGCATGCGCTGGCGCCGCTGCGGCAGCGCGTCGCCGCTTCGGCGGGCGTCGCGCCAGCGGATTACTTCGGCAGCATCTGGTCGACCAACGTCAGCGATGGCGAGCTGTACGGCGTCCCCTGGTATGTGGATACGCGCCTGCTGTTCTACCGCAGGGACCTGCTTCGGCGGGCCGGCTTCGATGCGCCGCCGCGCGACTGGGCCGGATGGCGGCGCATGCTGGCGGCGCTCAGCCACCCCGAACGCAAGGTGTACGGCATCCTGCTGCCGACCAACGAATACGAACAATTGCTGTCGCTGGCGCTGCAGCAGACCGACCCGCTGTTGCGCGACGGCGGTCGCTACGGCAATTTCGAAAGTGCCGGCTTCAAGCGCGCCCTGGCGTTCTACGTGGACACCTTCCGCCTGCGGCAGGCACCGGCGGTCACCAATGTGGAAGTAAGCAATCCATGGGAAGAGTTCGGCCGCGGAACGTATGCGTTCTACCTGTCGGGCCCGTGGAACATCGGCGAATTCCGCAAGCGCCTGCCGGCGGCCGAACAGGACGACTGGTCCACCGCGCCGCTGCCCGGTCCCGACGGTCCCGGTGCCGGACTGGCGGGCGGGGCCAGTCTGGTGGTGTTCCGCGCGTCCCGCCACCAGCGCCAGGCCTGGGCACTGATCGAATACCTGTCGCAACCCGGGGTGCAGCAGCGTTTCTACCAGTTGACCGGGGACATCCCGCCCCGGCGCAGCAGCTGGGACAGCCCGCTGCTGCAGAGCGACCCGGCCTTGCGCGCCTTCCGCGACCAGCTCGAACGGATGAAGCCCGCGCCGGCCGTGCCCGAGTGGGAGCGCATCGCGGTGATGATGCAGCAGGTCGCCGCGCGTGCCGTGGCGGGGGAACTGACGGTGGACCAGGCCGCGGCCGAGATGGACCGCCAGGCCGACCGCATCCTGGCCAAGCGGCGCTGGCTGCTCGATCGCGCGGAGACAAAACGGTGAACATGCGACTCGCCGCGTCCGTCCTTTCTCCCGCTCCTGCACGCGGGGAAGGGCCGGCGCGGGGCTGTTCCCCATGCGGCTGCGGCAGCGGCGCCTGCGCGGGGCGGTACGCATGAACGCGCACCGCGCCGCCTGGCTGTTCCTCGCGCCGGCATTGCTGGTGCTGGGCGTGTTCTTCCTGCTGCCGGTGCTCGGCGCGCTCGCGCTGAGTTTCACCGACTATGACCTCTACGCGCTGGCCGACCTGCACAACCTGCGCTTCGTGGCGCTGGACAATTACTGGATGCTGCTGCACCGGCCGCAATTCTGGGCCGCCCTGGGGCACACGTTCTACTTCGTCGCGGCGGGCGTGCCGCTGTCGCTGGCGGCCTCGCTGGGCGCGGCCTTGCTGTTGCACTCGCCGCTGGCGCGCTGCAAGGCATTCTTCCGCACCGCATTGTTCACGCCGGTGGTGACCACGGCGGTGGCGACGGCGGTGGTGTGGCGTTATCTGTTCAACACCAAATACGGCTGGGCCAATCACCTGCTCGGCATGCTTGGCATCCATCCGGTGGACTGGCTGGGCGATCCGCACTGGGCGATGCCCGCCATCGTCCTGTTCGCGGTGTGGAAGAACTTCGGCTACGACATGATCATCCTGCTCGCCGGCCTGCAGGCGGTTCCGGTCGAGCTGTACGAGGCGGCGCGCATCGACGGCGCCTCGGCCTGGCGGCAGTTCCGCCACATCACCCTGCCGGCGTTGGGGCCGACTTTGCTGATGGTGGCCATCCTCACCGTGTCGGGCTATTTCCAGCTGTTCGCCGAACCTTACGTGATGACCGAAGGCGGACCGCTGGAAAGCACCACCAGCGTGCTTTACCTGATGTACGAGGACGGCTTCCAGTGGTGGAATCTCGGCACCGCCACGGCGGAGGCATTTATGCTGTTCCTGGTCATGTTCGCGGCGACCGCGGCGATGCTGCGGCTGTCGCGCAGGGAGACGGCATGAATCCCCGGCTGGCGAAGGCACTCATCAACGGCCTGCTGCTGGGCGGTGCGGCGGTGGCGCTGTTCCCGCTGTTATGGATGTTCACGGTGTCGTTCATGCCGCCGGGCGCGTCCAACGCGCTGCCGCCGCCGTTGTGGCCGGCACATCCCGTGCTGGACAACTACCGGCAATTGTTCGGGCACGCAGGCATCGGGCGCTACCTGCTCAACAGTCTGCTGATCTCCGGCGCGATCACCCTGCTGTCGCTGGCGTTCAACCTGCTGGCGGGCTATGCCTTCGCCAAGCTGCGCTTCGCGGGCCGCGAACAGTTGTTCCGCGCATTGCTCGGCCTGCTGGTGGTGCCGGCGCAGGTGGCTATGCTGCCGTTGTTCCTGATGTTCAAGTATGCCGGGCTGGTGGACAGCTACGTGGGCGTGGTGCTGCCGGGCATGGCCTCGGTGCTCGGCATCTTCCTGGTGCGGCAGTACGCGCGCGGCCTGCCCGACGAGTTGCTGGAAGCGGCGCGTATCGACGGCGCCGGCGAACTGCACATCTTCGTGCGCATCGTGCTGCCGCTGCTGCGGCCGGTGGTGGCGACGCTGGCGATCCTCACCTTCCTCACCGCGTGGAACGACTTCATGTGGCCGCTGATCGAGCTGACCGGGCAGGGGCATTACACGCTGCCGCTGGGGCTGGCTTCGATGGCGCGCGAGCACACGGAGGGTACCGAGCAGATGATGGCCGGTTCGGTGCTCACCGTGGTGCCGGTGCTGGCGCTGTTCCTGGCCATGCAGAGGCATTACCTGGATGGGTTGTTGCTGGGGAGCGTGAAGGGGTGAGTGTCGGCATGCGCCGCAGCCTGCAAATCTCCCTTCTTCCGCAGGGGAGAGAAGCTGGTGCTTTCTCCCCTCGCCCGCTTGCGGGAGAGGGGTTGGGGGAGAGGGGCTCTTCGTTCTTCGCTCGCAAGTTCCAAAGCGGTTTCAGACGCCTGCCGGCGCCCGAGTTACTTTTCTCTTGCGTGGCCAAGAGAAAAGTAACCAAAAGAGAAGGCCACCCCGGGGCGACGCTTGCCGGGCTTCCTGCCCGGCAAGTCCGTGAGGTGGGGCCGGGCTTTTCGAGCGGGCTCCTGCCCGCGCGAAAAGGCGAGGCCATCCCTGGCCTCGCCCGCTGCGCGGCCTGGTCGTCCCCGCCTCACCGCCGCCCAGGGGCCCCGGAAGAGCAGGCGCGCTTCCTGCGCGCCAGAAGCAAAGGCGCCGCCAGCTTGCAGCACTCCCGCCTTGCTTTTTCTCTTTATGAAAATGCGGACTTGGAGCGTGCGTGCGCTTCAGCCGATGCGCGCGCCATCGCGTGGATCAAAGAAGTGCAGGCGCTGCAAGGCGATGCCAAGGTGCATGGTTTCACCTGGCGCGCAGGCGATGCCCGGCGGCGTGCGTGCGACCAGCGGCAGATCGCCATGGCGCAGGTGGAGGATGACCTCGTTGCCCACCGGCTCCAGCACTTCCAGTCGTGCCTCCAGCGCGGCGGCAGGATCGTCGGCCGCGAGCGGATGCAGGTCTTCCGGGCGCAGTCCGAGGATCACTTCGCGGTCGCGCCAGCCGTCGAGCGCATCCATCTGCGGCGGCGCGCCGAGCGGTATGGTGCCGCCGGCGGTGGCCAGCGCGAGGCCGTCGCCAGCGTGCAGCGTGCCGCGCAGCAGGTTCATCGCGGGGCTGCCCAGGAAGCCGGCCACGAACAGGTTGGCGGGGCATTCGTAGAGCTTCATCGGCGTGTCGATCTGCTGGATCGCGCCGCGGTCGAGTACCACGATGCGTTGTCCCAGCGTCATCGCCTCGACCTGGTCGTGGGTGACGTAGACCGTGGTGGTGCCGAAGCGGCGATGCAGCCGCGCGATCTCCACGCGCATCGACTGGCGCAGCCGCGCGTCCAGGTTGGACAGCGGCTCGTCGAGCAGGAACACCGCGGGCTGGCGCACCATCGCGCGGCCCAGCGCCACGCGCTGGCGCTGGCCGCCGGACAGCGCGGCGGGGCGCGCGTCCAGCCGCTGTTCCAGTTCCAGCAGGCGTGCGATTTCATCCACGCGCTGCGCGATCTCCGCCCGCGGCGTGCCGCGCAGGCGCAGGCTGAAGCCGAGGTTCTCGGCCACCGTCATGTGGGGGTAGAGCGCGTAGTTCTGGAACACCATGGCGATGTCGCGGTCCTTCGGCGCGACATCGTTCACCACGCGGCCGCCGATGCGCAGCGTGCCTGCGCTGACGGTTTCCAGCCCCGCGATCATGCGCAAAAGGGTGGTTTTGCCGCAGCCGGAAGGGCCGACCAGCACCAGCAACTCGCCGTCGCCGATGTCGAAGCTGGCGCCGGCGATGGCGAGCTGCCCGTCCGGATAGACCTTGCGCACATTGTCGAGACTGACGGTAGCCATCGGCGTTGCATATTCCCTGGCGGATACGGCGGTGCGGCGGTCGCTGCCGCGGGGAGGAAGGGCGAGGGAGTGCATCCTGGGGCGGCGTTCGGCTATTCTCGGTGCGTAATCGATTACATCAAGCCGCAGTGCGGCATTCGAGAGTTCCGGAGTCCATGACGCGACGTTACCGCTTTCCGGACGGGTTCCTCTGGGGGGCGGCCACGTCCGCCTACCAGATCGAGGGTTCGCCGCTGGCGGACGGCGCCGGTCCAAGTATCTGGCAGCGCTTTGCGCACACGCCGGGGATGATGGCGAACGGCGACCACGGCGACGTGGCCTGCGACCACTATCGCCGCTACCGGGACGACGTGCGGCTGATGCGCGCGCTGGGCCTCAAGAGCTACCGCTTCAGCGTGAACTGGTCGCGCGTGCTGCCCGAAGGCACTGGACGGATCAATCCGCGGGGGCTGGACTTCTACTCGCGGCTGGTCGACGAGCTGCTGGAAAATGGCATTGCGCCGAATGTCACGCTATTCCACTGGGACCTGCCGGCGGCGCTGGACGATCGCGGCGGCTGGCTGAACCGCGACAGCGCGCACTGGTTCGCCGAGTACGCCGCGACGATGTTCAAGGCGCTGGACGACCGCGTGCCGTACTGGTCCACGCTCAACGAGCCATGGGTGGTGGTGGACGGCGGCTACCTGCGCGGCGCGCTGGCGCCGGGCCACCGCAACCTGTACGAGGCGCCGATCGCGGCGCACAACCTGATGCGCGCCAGCGGGGCCGGCGTCCAGGCCTACCGCGCGCACGGCCGGCATGCGATCGGCGTGGTGTTCAACATCGAGCCCAAGTACCCGGCTTCCGGCAGCGCGGAGGATCTCGCCGCCACGCGGCGTGCGGACGCCTACATGAACCTGCAGTTCGCCGACCCCGCACTGCTCGGCAGCTATCCGCCCGAACTGCGCGAGGTGTACGGCGACGCCTGGCCTGATTTTCCGGAAGAGGATTTCCGGTTGACCCGGCAACCAGTCGACTATGTCGGCATCAACTACTACACCCGTGCCGTGGTGCGCCACGACGGCGCGGTGCTGCCGCTGCGCGCCGCGCCGGTGCGCCAGCCGCGCCGTACGCACACGGAGACCGGCTGGGAGGTCTACGCCCAGGGTTTCACCGACACGCTCATCGGTTTCCGCGAGCGCTACGGCGACATCCCGCTGTACGTGACCGAGAACGGCGCGGCCTTCTATGACCCGCCGGTGGTCGAGGGCGAGGTACTGGATGATCCGTTGCGCGTGGACTACCTGCGCGGACACCTGGCGGCGGCGCACCGGGCGATCGAGGCCGGGGTGAACCTCAGGGGCTACTACGCCTGGTCGCTGCTGGACAATCTGGAGTGGTCCCTGGGCTTCGCCAAGCGTTTCGGCCTCTATCACGTCGACTTCGCCACGCAGAAGCGCACCCCCAAGGCCAGCGCAAGGTTCTATGCGCGGGTGATCGACAGCCACGGCGAATCGATCGACGAATGAGCCCGGCTTTCCCGGGACGGCGGTACAGACGCGGAGAAACCCCCATCATGAAAACCGACACGAAGCGGCCCCGCACGGGGCGATGGCTGGGCCTGCTGGCAGCCTCGCTGTTGAGCCTGGGCGCGGTGCGGACGGCCGTGGCCGCAGGCGACACCGTGCGGGTCCATGTCGACGCCAAGGCGCCGGGCACGCCGTTCCCGCACTTCTGGGAGCGGATGTTCGGCTCCGGCCGCGCCACGCTGTCGCTGCGCGACGACTATCGCAAGGATCTCGTGGAAGTGAAGCAGGCCACCGGCTTCGGCTACGTGCGTTTCCACGGCATCTTCGACGACGACGTGGGCCTGTTCCAGCTGGGCCGGAATGGCCAGCCGTTCTACAACGCCGCCGACAAGTCGGGCGCGAATGGCCAGCCGGTCTACAACTTCTCCTACGTGGACCAGATCTACGACGGCCTGCTGGCACGCGGCGTGCGCCCGTTCGTGGAGCTGGGCTTCATGCCGAAGGACCTGTCGTCCGACCCCAGGGCGCTGCAGGATTTCTGGTACCACCCCAACGTCGCGCCGCCGAAGGACTACGCACTGTGGGACGGCATGATCCGCGCTTTCGCGCAGCACCTGGTCGCGCGCTACGGCATCGACGAAGTGTCGAAGTGGTACTTCGAGGTGTGGAACGAGCCGAACATCGGCTTCTGGGCCGGCAAGCCCAAGATGGCGACGTATTTCACCCTGTACGACCACACCGCGCGTGCGTTGAAGTCGGTGAGCCCGCGTCTGCGCGTGGGAGGCCCGGCCACGGCGCAGGCCGCGGAAGTCGCCGGATTCCTCAGGCACGTGCACGAGGCGAACGTGCCGGTGGATTTCGTCAGCACCCACGTCTACGGCGACGACACGGCGGACAACGTGTTCCACACCAGCGAGAACATCCCGCGCAAGGACATGGTCTGCCGCGCGGTGGACAAGGTGCACAAGGAGGTACTGGCCTCGCCCTACCCGAAACTGCCGTTCATCATGAGCGAGTTCAACGCCTCCTACGCCAACCTGCCCAACGTCACCGATACGGTGTACATGGGCCCATGGCTCGCCAACACCATCCGCGCCTGCGCGGGCAAGGTGGACGCGATGAGCTATTGGACGTTCTCCGACGTGTTCGAGGAAGGCGGAGTGGTGCGTTCGCCATTCTACGGCGGCTTCGGCCTGATCGCCGAGGACAATATTCCCAAGCCGGCCTTCAACGCCTTCGCGATGCTGCACAAGCTGGGCGAGGTGCGGCTGCCGGTATCCTCCGGATCAGCGCTGGCCACCCGCCGCGCCGACGGCACCCTGTTGCTGGCCCTGTGGAACTACGCGCCCCCGGTAGGCGATAGCGCCAGCTATACCGCCGGCAAGCCGAAGGGCGATGTGAAGCACTTCGAGATCGATCTGTCGTCGCTGCCGGCGGGCGCCGCGGCGAAGGTATGGCGCCTGGACGAAACGCACGGCAACGTCATCGCCGCGTTCGACATGATGGGGCGTCCGGCCTTCCCCTCCCGGGAGCAGATCAGGCAACTACGCGTGGCTGGCGAGATGGCCGCCCCCGAGCAGGTGGCGTTGCACGCCGGCAAACTCGGGATCGACATTCCGCCGCAGGGGCTGGTGGTGATCGAGGTGCGTTGAGCGACTGCCGTGGAACCACTCGACCGCCCCGTCTGGGCCAGCCTGACCAGCCTGCACGCCGGGCTGGCGCAAGGCGGCGCGCTGGCGAAGCGCTACCTGCCGGAGGTCAATCGCTTTGCTTCCGCGCGCGACGACAGCGATGAGGCGTTGGCGGCACTCGTCGCGCTGGTGCGGCCGGGCGGCCCGGTATTCATCGCGCAGGCGGCGGAGATATGCATCCCGCCCGGGCTCGTGGCGAGCAAGCTCGCCAAGTGCGTGCAGATGGTGGCCGCCGCGCCGGTCGACGCGCCGGCCGGCACGGACGAAGTGGTCTCGCTGGGCGATGCGGATGCGCCGGAAATGCTGGCGCTGGCCACGCTCACCCAGCCCGGTCCATTCCTGCGCCAAACCCATCGCATGGGCCGCTTCGTCGGCATCCGCATCGGCGGACGGCTCGCCGCCATGGCCGGCGAGCGGTTCCGCTTTCCCGGCTACACCGAGGTCAGCGGGGTATGCACGCATCCCGATTTTCAGGGGCGTGGACTGGCGGGACGCCTTTCCCGGCATGTTGCCGCAGGCATTGCCGCGCGCGGCGACATCGCCTTCCTGCACGCGTGGAAAACCAATACCGCGGCGATCCGCCTCTACGAAACACTGGGTTTCCGCCTGCGCTGCGAGGTGAACGTGGCCGTGCTGGAGCGCGCAACTGGCTGAGCATTTCAGCGCAGCCAGTGCTTCAATGCGCCGTCATCCGCCGCCAGCGGCTCCGCGCTGGCCGAGCGCTGCAGCATCGCCGCCAGCGCCGGCGGGACATCGACGGCGTGGCCGACCAGCGGTTCCACCACCTGTTCGAACTTCGCCGGGTGCGCGGTGGCGACCACGGCCCAGGGCCGGTCGTCGCCTTGCTCGCACAGGCGGTCGAGCAGGTGCACGGCAGTGGCGGTGTGCGGGCAGAACGCTTCGCCATGCTCGCGGGCGTGCGCGGCGATGGTGCGGCGGATTGAGGCGTCGTCCACGCTTTCCGCGTGCAGTGCGCGGCGCAGTGCGGCGTCGTCACCGCCGAAGCTCCAGCGCAGGCGCTCGAAGTTGCTGGGCGCGCCCACGTCCATCGCGTTGGCCAGGGTGGCGACGGCTTCGCGCGGCGCGTAACCATGGCCGGCGAAAAACTCGGGCAGGGTGGCGTTGGCGTTGCAGGCCAGCCGCACTTCGCCCAGCGGCAGTCCCATCGCACGCACCCACAGGCAGGCCAGCGCATTGCCGAGGTTGCCGGTGGGCACGATGAAGTTGAGCGGCTCGCCGCGCTCGCGCCAGAACGCCAGGGCAGCGTGCGCGTAGTAGCTCATCTGCGGCAACAGGCGGCCGAGGCTGATGCTGTTGGCCGAGCTGAGCGGCACGGCATGTTGTAACCCGGCGTCGTTGAGCGCCGCCTTCACCATGCGCTGGCAGTCGTCGAAGCGCCCCGCCACGCGCAGCGCCCGCACGTTGTCGCCGAAGCAGCCCAGCTGATGCGCCTGCCGCGGCGAAACGAGCCCGTCCGGGTACAGGATCGCCACGCGCACACCCGGCTGGCGATGGAACGCCGCACCCACTGCCGCGCCGGTGTCGCCCGAAGTGGCGACCAGAATGGTGAGCGTCCGCTCGTCCGCGCGCGGCAACCGGCGCAGGCAGGCGGCGAGGAATCGCGCGCCCACGTCCTTGAACGCCGCCGTCGGCCCATGGAACAGCTCCAGCACCTGCGCATCGCGATACGGCAAGGCGCGCAACGGCACCGGAAAGTCCAGCGCTTCGGCGCAGATCACAGGGAGTTCGGCGGCCAGCGGATCGCCTGCAAAGAATGGCGCGAGCAGCGTGGTGGCAGTGTCGGCCAACGAGCCGCGCGGATCGAAGTCCGCCGGGTCCAGTGTCGGCAACCGCTCCGGCACATACAGGCCGCCATCGGGCGCCAGGCCGGCAGCGATCGCTTTCCCTAACGTCGTCGCCGGCGCACGACCGCGCGTGCTCAAGTAGCGCAAGGCGTCACTCATGGCATGCACCGTCCACGCGCAATTGTTCTGCTGTCCTCAATTTCCAGATACGGCGCGGAGTGGCCGTATCGCGTATCGCGTAGGCGGGAGTTGCTCCCAAATCCTCGACACAACTGGCTTGTAGTGTCGGCGGATTGAATCAGGCCATTTCTCTGGGTTACTTCTCTTGACTCCGGGCATCCTGCCCTCCGCCCTTCGGGCCGGCTTCGCCGTTCGCCACCGTTCCTGGCGGTGGCGTGGGCCAGCAAAGAGAAGTGACTCGGGCGCCGGCAGGCGACCGAAAGCCCGCCGCAGGCGAGCCAAGCCGCGGAACCGAAAGGTTGTCGCGAGCACCCGCCCCTCACCCCAGCCCTCTCCCCAAAGGGGAGAGGGGGACGAAGCGCGCGGCTCATGCCTCCACCTCGTCATTGACCAACGCCGCTGCCGGCCCATCGATCGGGGCAACGAAGGCATCGCTGTCCAACCCCGCTTCGGCAAACGCCGCCCGCATGGCGACGGCTGCCGCCTCGGCCTCGGCGTGATGTTCGAACCAGCCGAACACACTCGGCCCGCCCCCGGAAATGCTCGCCCCCATCGCACGGTGATCGAGCGCCGCCTGCTTCACGCGCGCGAAGTTCGGCACCAGCGGCGCGCGGCGCGGTTCCACCAGCACATCCTTCAGGCCCTCGCGCACCAGCGCGGCGTCGCCGCGGAAGCAACCGGCGAGCAGCAGCGAAAGGTTCGCGCTCTGCGCCACGAACTCGCCCAGCGCGTAGTCGCCGGCCAGCGCGGCGCGCGCCTTGCGCGTTTCCAGCACGAAATGCGGATGCACCAGCGCGCAATGCCAGCCGGCGGGCACGGGGATGCGCAGCACGCGCTCGTGCGTGGCCAGCGTCAGGCCGCCGAGTAGCTGCGGGCCCACGTTGTCGCCGTGGCGGCCGCCGCTGGCCACCGCCTCGCCGTCCATCGCGAAGCCGTACAGCGCCTCGCGCGGCAACGGCGTTTCCAACAGTGCGTTGGCGGCGACCAGCGCGGCCACGCAGGAGGCCGCCGAGCCGGCCATGCCAGAGCCCAGCGCGATGCCCTTGTGCAGGATGAGTTCGAAACCATGCGGCAGGTCCAGCGCCTTGCGCAGCGCGAGCAGGGCGGCGCCGGCGGTGTTGTGCTGCGCGTCAAGCGGCAGTTCGTGCGTCGTGCCGCGGATCGCCGCGATGCGCACGGCGGGTTCGTCGATGCGGCGCACTTCGGCGCGGTCGCCGGCGCCGGCCATGCTGTGGCCGAGGATGTCGAAACCCACGCCGACGTTGCCGACGCAGGCGGGCGCGAAGGCGGTGGCGTGGTCGAGGCGGGGCGATCGTGCGCTCATGGATTCCTGCAACGGGGCGAGGGCGTCGGCGTTCATGCCTGCACCCCCAGCGATTCGGCGATGCGCAGCAGGTCGGCGAACACGCCGGCCGCGGTGACTTCCGGCCCCGCGCCGGGGCCTTGCACCTGCAGCGGATTATCGCAGTAGCGGCGGGTGGTGAACTGCACCACGTTGTCGGTGAGCCGGCTGTGCGCGAAGGCGTGCGCGGCCGGCAGCACCTGCAACCGCACGCTGGCGCGGCCGTGGTGGTCCAGCTTCGCCACGTGGCGGAGCACGCCGCCGCGGGTGTGCGCCTCGGCCAGCTTGGCGGCCATCGGCGCGTCGAGCTGGTCGAGCCGTTGCATGAATTCCTCCACCGGCAGGCCGGCCAGCCCGGGCGGCACCAGGCTTTCCACCTCGACCTGCTCCAGCGACAGCGGCCAGCCGGCCTCGCGGGCCAGGATCACCAGCTTGCGCGCCACGTCGAGGCCGGACAGATCCTCGCGCGGATCGGGTTCGGTATAGCCCAGCGCGTGCGCTTCGCGCACCAGCGCGGAGAACGGCTGCTGGCCGTCGTGGCGATTGCACAGCCAGGCCAGGGTGCCGGAAAACATGCCGTGCACCGAATGCAGCTCGTCGCCGGTGTCGAGCAGGTCGCGCAGGGTCTGCACCACCGGCAGGCCGGCGCACACGGTGGCCTCGTAGCGGTAGCGGGCGCCGCCCGCGCAGGCCTGGCGGATCGCGTGCCAGCGTTCCAGCGGGCCGCTGGCGGCCAGCTTGTTCGGGGTCACCACGTGCACGCCGGCGGCCAGCCAGCGCGGATAGTGCGCCGCCACCGCATCGCTGGCGCTGCAGTCCACCAGCAGGGCGTGGCGTTCGCCGGCGCGCTGCACGTGGGCGGCGAAGGCGTCGAGGTCGCCGGGGCGCCAGGTCTGCGCGCCGTGGCTGCGCGTGTTGAGCTCGGGATCGTCGTGGTCCAGCCACATGCGGCGGCTGTCGGCCACGCCGCACAGTTTCAGCTGCAGCCCCGCCTCCCGTGCCAGCCGCGGTTGCGCCGTGCGCAATTGGCGGAGCAGGGCGCTGCCCACGCGGCCGGGACCGATCAGGCCCACGGCCAGCGTGCGCCGCTGGCGCGCGTCGGGCGGCGCCATGAAGCGCGACAGCGAAAAGGCTTGCGGGGCTACGACTTCCGATGGTGCGCAGACATTCACGATGACCTCTCCTGTGGAGGCCCCGCTTGGTCGGGCGTGTCGGTCTGCACCGGCCCGCCTCGTCGAGGGGGCCGTTGCGTGTGTGATCTACTCGCGCACGAACGTCCACCCGTTGCCGGTGGTACCGGTACCGGTGGTAATAATCGTGGCGGTGGTGGCGATGTCGCCTGCGCGCGGCGGCATGCGGCCGGCGGGAGCCGGAACAGGGTGCATGCTGGCGAGGGCGGAAGATGGCGACATGTCGTCGACACTAGAGCCGATGCTGCACTGCAGTCAACAGGTGCATTTGCAACTGTTCCGCCGCGGCCATGGCATCCTGCGGTTCATCGGCCCGGTCGTCCCGGGCGCGGAAATGCCGGCATGCGCCTGTGGTCGCTGCATCCCCGTTATCTCGACGCGAAAGGCCTGGTGGCGCTGTGGCGCGAAGCCCTGCTGGCGCGTGCGGTGCTGCGCGGCGCGACGCGCGGCTATCGCCGGCATCCGCAGCTCGACCGCTTTCGCGAACATCCCGCGCCGCGGCAGGCGATCAATGCCTACCTCGCGGCGGTGCATGCCGAGGCGCAGGCGCGCGGATACCGCTTCGACCGCAGCCGCTTCGGGCCGGTGTGCGACGTGTTGCCGCTGCCGTTGAACGAAGGCCAGCTCGAGCTGGAGTGGCGGCACCTGTTCGCCAAGCTCGCCACGCGCGATCCGCTGCGGCACGCGCAATGGCGCGTTCTGGCCCGGCCGGATTGCCATCCGCTGTTCCGCCTGCAGCCGGGGCCGGTGGCGGCGTGGGAGCGCGCCACCGGCTAGCGCAGCTCGGCGCCTGCTCCTTCTTCACTTGGTCTGCGCACAAACGGCTCCCGGCGTGGGCCGCGCGGAGACACCGGGCGGGCTCTCAGCGCGACAGGTCGATCGCGTAGGTGGCCGTGCCGTCGCCGTGGTCCTTCAGCTCGCGGATATGGCCGAGGCCGTCGGCCGCGGCGATGCCGGCCTTGCCGCTGGCGCTGGTGAACAGCACCGGGCCGGCGGTCTTCAGCGTCGCGAAGCGCCAGGAGCGGGCGGGCAGGTCGTGCGTCGCGATATCCCGGTGCCGCTCGATCCAGCGCGCCACGATCTCGCGCGTGCCGTCGGGCGCGACCAGCACCGTATGGCTGCCGTCCAGTCCCGGGAAATGGCCGCCGCCGCTGGCGCGGTAGTTGTTGGTGACCACGATGAAGGGTTGGCCGGGCTGCACCGGCTTGCCGCCGAACGTGAGCGAGACGATGCGCTGGCCCGCCGGTTTCGACACGTCGATGACGTAATGGATGCCGCCCTGGATCTGGTCGAAGTTGAAGCCGGGGAAATGTGTGTCGATCAGTTCCTGCGCGCCGGCATGCGCCGGATCGATGCGGTTGAAGCGCTCGGCGGATTTCTCCAGCCAGGCCTTTACCCCGGCGCCGTCGGTCTTCACCGCGGTAAGCGTGTTGGGATAGAAGTACAGGTCCGCCGCGCTGCGCAGGGTGAGCGGGCCGGGCGCCACGTCGGTGTAGTCGTCCGGGCCGCCGAAGCCGGTGCGGAACGCGGCGGCGGCGGACAGCACCGGCACTTTCGCCAGTTCCGGATGCAGGCGCGGCAGTTCGGCGCGCACATAGTCGCGCTGCGCGGCGTTGACCACGGCGAGCGCCGTCATGTCGCCCTCGTCGGCGAAGTAGCTGGACAGGCGCACGTCGCTGCGCCCGATCGGCGTATTCACGTAGGCCACCGCGGCGGCCTGCACCTTTGCCACCAGCGGCGCGATGGCGGGGTCGGGCGCCACGCAGCTGGCGTCGTCGCCGGGCTTGCGGCAGATCGGGCGCACCTCGCTGTGGGTGCGGCTGTCGTCGATGCGCCAGCGGCCGTCCTGGCGCTCCAGCGCCAGCTCGACCACGCCCAGGTCCTTGCCGAAGAAGCCGCCCATCACCGCGGGCTTGCCGCGCACGAAGCCGCGCACGTCGTCGACGTCCTTCATCTTCGCGAAACGCGGGCCGGGGAACTCGGTATGCGAGTGGCCGAGCAGCAGCACGTCGATGCCGGGCACGCCGGCCAGGTACCAGCCGGCGTTCTCCATCGCGGGCGTATACGGTGCGGTGTCGAGGCCGCCATGCACCAGCGCCACCACCAGGTCGGGATGCTGCGCCTGGATCTGTGGCAGGTATTTATCCGCCGCCTCGACCACGCCGTCCACCGTCACCTTGCCGGCGAGGTTCTGCTTGTCCCACTGCATGATCGGCGGCGGGGTGAAGCCGATGATCGCGACCTTGAGCGGCACGTTCTGCGTGCGGCCGTCCGGCAACGTCACTGCGATCGGCTTGCTGACGATGGTCCACGGCTTGAAGATCGGCTGGCCGTCGCGTGCGCTGTCCACGTTCGCCAGCACCAGCGGGAAGTGCGGGCCGGCGCAGCGCTGTTGCTCGCCGCCGTCCACGTTCATCGGTGTGCCGGTGACCTGCGACAGCCAGCCCAGCCCGTAGTTGAACTCGTGGTTGCCCGCGGTGCCGCCGTCGTAGCCCACCGCGTCCATCGCGCGATAGATCGCCAGCTCCTGATTGCAGGCCATCTTCTGCACCTGCGCCTGCCAGTCGGCCAGCACCGTGCCCTGGATGGTGTCGCCGCTGTCGAACAGGAAATGGTTCGGGAACTCCTTGCGCGCCTCGCCGATCAGCGTGGCGGTGCGCTCGAAGCCCAGCGTGGGATCGGCCTTCTGCTTGTAGTAGTCGTAGCTCAGGATGTTGGAATGGATGTCGGTGGTTTCCAGAATCGCCACCGTGGCGCGCGTGCCGTCGGGCAGGCGCGGCGCTTGCACGGGTTGATCGGCGCAGCCGGCGAGCAGGGCGGTGGCGAGGAGGGCAAGGGCGCTGCGGCGAGGGAACATGACGGGATCGAATAAGCACATGGAGTCGGCAAACTAGCAGATCGCCGTGACAGGTGTGCGGGCCGCGGCGCATCGGGGCCGGGACGCGCAAGTGCGGTCCGCAGCGGCATGGCGGCGCTTTGCCGCCCGCGCGGGAAACCGCGACAATGATGCGCTGGCCACGCGCCATCCCCCATCGCCGTCAGAGAGTCCCGCCGACCATGTCCGACATGCCGAAGATCATCTACACCCTCACCGACGAAGCCCCCTTCCTCGCCACGGCCTCGCTGCTGCCCATCGTGGAGGCGTTCGCCGCCACTGCCGGCATCGCGGTGGAGACGCGCGACATCTCGCTGGCCGGGCGCATCCTGGCGCAGTTCCCGGACCGCCTGAAGGACGGACAGAAGATCGGCGACCACCTCGCCGAGCTGGGCAAGCTCGCCACCACGCCGGAGGCGAACATCATCAAGCTGCCGAACATCAGCGCCTCGGTGCCGCAGCTGAAGGCGGCGATCAAGGAACTGCAGGCGCAGGGCTACGCGCTGCCGGATTACCCGGACGTGCCGCAGAACGACGCCGAGAAGGACGCCAAGGCGCGCTACGACAAGGTGAAGGGCAGCGCGGTGAACCCGGTGCTGCGCGAGGGCAATTCCGACCGCCGCGCGCCGGCTTCGGTGAAGAACTACGCGCGCAAGCACCCGCACAAGATGGGCGCGTGGAGCAAGGATTCGCAGACCCACGTGGCGCACATGGACGGCGGCGATTTCTACGGTAGCGAGCAGTCCGTGGTGGTGGACGCGCCGACCGCGGTGAAGATCGAGTGGTTCGGCAAGGACGGCTCCAGCAAAGTGCTGAAGGAGAAGGTCGCGCTGAAGGCCGGCGAGATCCTCGACGCCGCGGTGATGAGCCGCAAGGCGCTGGCCGCCTTCATCGACGCGCAGATCGCCGACGCGCAGAAGCAGGGCGTGCTGTTCTCGGTACACCTCAAGGCCACCATGATGAAGGTGTCCGACCCGATCATGTTCGGCGTGGTGGTGGGCGAGTTCTACAAGGACGTGCTGGCGAAGCATGCCGACGTGTTGAAGCAGGCCGGCTTCGATCCGAACAACGGCATCGGCGACCTGTACGCGCGCCTGGGCAGCCTGCCGGCGGAGACGCAGGCGGCGATCAAGGCCGACATCGCCGCCGAATACGCCAAGCGCCCCCAGCTGGCGATGGTGAATTCCGACAGGGGCATCACCAACCTGCACGTGCCCAGCGACGTGATCATCGACGCCTCGATGCCGGCGATGATCCGCGACTCCGGCAAGATGTGGAACGCCGAGGGCAAGCAGCAGGACTGCAAGGCGATCATCCCCGACCGCAGCTACGCGGGCGTGTACGCCGCCACCATCGACGACTGCAAGGCGCACGGCGCGTTCGACCCGGCGACCATGGGCAGCGTGCCCAACGTGGGCCTGATGGCGCAGGCGGCCGAGGAATACGGCTCGCACGACAAGACCTTCCAGATCGCCGCCGACGGCGTGGTCAAGGTCAGCGACGAGTCTGGCAAGGTGCTGCTGGAACAGCCGGTGGAGGCCGGCGACATCTGGCGCGCCTGCCAGACCAAGGATGCGCCGGTGCAGGACTGGGTGAAGCTCGCCGTGTCGCGCGCGCGACTGTCGAGCACGCCGGCGGTGTTCTGGCTCGATCCGCAGCGCGCGCACGACCGCGAGATCATCAAGAAGGTCGAGCGCTACCTCAAGGACCACGACACCAGCGGCCTGGACATCCGCATCCTCGATCCGGTGGCGGCCACCAAGTTCTCGCTGGAGCGCATCCGCAAGGGCCAGGACACCATCTCGGTCACCGGCAACGTGCTGCGCGACTACCTCACCGACCTGTTCCCGATCATGGAGCTGGGCACCAGCGCGAAGATGCTCTCCATCGTGCCGCTGATGGCCGGCGGCGGCCTGTTCGAAACGGGCGCCGGCGGCTCCGCGCCCAAGCACGTGCAGCAGTTTCTGGAAGAGGACTACCTGCGCTGGGATTCGCTGGGCGAGTTCCTGGCCCTGCAGGCCTCACTGGAGTTCGTGGGCGACAAGACCGGCGATGCGCGCGTGAAGGTGCTGGCGAAGGCGCTGGACCAGGCCAACGGCAAGATCCTCGACAACAACAAGTCGCCCGCGCGCAAGGTGGGCGAGCTGGACAACCGCGGCAGCCACTACTACCTGGCCCTGTACTGGGCGCAGGCGCTGGCCGCGCAGGGCGAGGACGCCGCGCTCAAGGCCAAGTTCGCGCCGCTGGCCAGGGCGCTGGCGGACAACGAGGCGAAGATCGTCGGCGAATTGAATGGCGCACAGGGCAAGCCGGTGGACATCCAGGGCTACTATCACCCGGACCTGGGACTCGTCGGCAAGGCGATGCGCCCGAGCGCGACCTTCAACGAGGCGCTGGCGACGTTGAAGTAACCGGGCGTCGCCATCGTCGCAACGCATGCGGGCGGTCGCCGCCGTCCCGCTGCGTTGCCGGCGTCATGCAGCCGCCATGCGCGTCCGGTTAGCCTGCGCCGTGCCTGCCCATCCTGATGGATACGAGGCGTGGCGGAGTGGCCTGCCTGGCGAGATGCCTTGAGGGCCGCCCGAAGCCACGCGGGATCCGTCGCTGATGCTGGAGGTTCCCGAGTGGAGATGGAGCGCATGATCCGGGCATCCTGGCTGCCGTTGCTGCTTTGCGCCTTGGCCGGCCCGTTGTGCGCGCAGACTGCTGCCGCGCCTGCGCACGCATCCTCGGCCGCCGTCACGCTGGCTCCGGTCACCGTCACCGGCGTGCAGCCCGGCCCGGGCCTGTGGAAGGTGAGTCGGGGCGGGCACGTGCTGTGGGTGCTGGGTACGCTGACGCCGCTGCCCAAGCGCATGCAGTGGCGCTCGGCGCAGGTGGAGCGGGTGCTGGCGCAATCGCAGCAACTGCTCGAAGTGCCGACGGCCCGGCTCCGGATGGACACCAGCGCCTACGGCAAGCTGCTGCTGTTGCCGTCGGCGTACGACGCGCGCATGAACCCTGACGATGCCACCTTGCAGCAGTTGCTGCCGCCGCCCGCCTATGCGCGCTGGCAGGCGCTGCAGCACCAGTACGGCGTGCGCGGCTGGGGCAGCGCGCACTGGCGGCCGATCGTGGCCGCGCTCGAACTCTACAAGGCGGTGCTGGCGCAGGACGAGCTGACCGACTCGGACGAGGTGGCGCATGCCGTCGAGAGGCTGGCCCGCCGGCATGGCGTGACGCGCACGGCGGTCGAATACCAGGTGGTGATCGCGCATCCGCGCGACGCCGCGGAGACCATCCGGGAAACCCGCGCGCAGGACATCGACTGCCTGCAGCAGACCATGGCCGTGGTGTCGCGTGGCATGGACGTCATGGTGGCGCGTGCCAACGCCTGGTCCACCGGCGACGTCGCCGCCTTGCGCAGCACCTCACCGGAAGCACGCGACGAGGCATGCGTGGTCGCCAGGATGAATGCCGATTTCGCACGGCAACTGGACCTGCGCGATCTCCCTGCACGGATCGATGCCACCTGGCTCGACGCCGCGCAGCAGGCGCTGATACGCAATGCGACCAGCTTCGCCCTGTTGCCGATGGACAAGCTGCTGTCGCCCGACGGCCCGTTGGCACGGCTCGAAGCGGAAGGCTATACCGTGCAGCCGCCGGACGAAGCCGATCCGTAAGCGCCTGTTCAATATCTCCACATAGCCGCTTAATTCCCTCCGTCCCCTTTAAATCCGGGCCCGCGCAGCACCTTGCCCGGCAGGGCGGCGGTCATTCTGCCTTTCGCGATCACCGGCACGCCGTTGACCAGTACGTAGTCCATCCCCTGCGCAAGCTGCTTCGGCTCTTCGAACGTCGCCGGCGCGCTCAGCTGCGCCGGGTCGAAGATGGCGATATCGGCCCACATGCCCTTCCTGATGAGGCCGCGCCGCGCGAGGCCCATGCGCTGCGCGGGCAGGGCCGTCATCTTGTGGATCGCTTCCGCCAGCGTCAGCACGTGGTCCTGGCGCACGTATTTCGTGATGATCCGCGAAAACGCGGCATAGGCGCGCGGATGCGGATGGCCCTGGCCGAGCGGGCCGGTGGGCGCCTGCGCCGCGGCGTCGTCGCAGACCGATACCCACGGCTGCCGCAGCGCGAGGGTGACGTCCGGCTGCGACATGCCGAACACGGCGACGTCGGTGGCGGCACGATCCTTGATCAACAGGTCGAGCAGCGCGTCGATCGGCGTTTCGTGCCAGCTTCGGGCGATATCGTCGAGGCGCCTGCCTTCCAGCGCCTTGAGCGACGGCTCCTGCACGGAGGTGATTTCGACCGCATGCGGGCCGGGGACTTCCAGCCAGTCGTTGCTCCATGCGTCGGACGGCGTCCGCATGTCCTTTTCGATCCGCGCGCGGGTCTGCGGGTCCTTGAGCCGCGCGAGCAGCTCGGCCGTGCCGCCGGCGTGCGCCCATGGCGGAATGAACGAGGCCAGGTCGTTGCCCCAGGCGGTGTAGGCATAGGTATCGGCACGTATGTCCAGCCCCCCGGCGCGCGCCGTGTCGATCTTCGCGATCACCTTCGGCATGCTGCCCCAGTTCCGATGGCCGGCCACCTTGAGGTGGAAGATCTCGACCGGGATGTGCGCCGTGCGCGCGATGTCGAAGACCTCGTCGAGCGCGGCCATCTCGGCATCGCCTTCGCTGCGCATGTGGGTGGCGTAGATGCCGCCATAGCTCGCCGCCGTCTTTGCCAGTGCGATCAGTTCCTGGGTGGTGCTGTAGGTGGCCGGCGGGTATTGCAGCGCCGTCGAAACGCCGAAGGCGCCGTCGCGCATCGCCGCAGCGACTATCGCCTGCATTTGTTTCAGCTCGTCCGGGCTCGGTTTGCGGTCGCCGTAGCCGATCACCATTTCGCGCGCCGTGGCGGCACCGATGTAGGTGCCGAGGTTCACCGCGATGCCCTGGCTTTGCAGGTGCCTGAAATAACCGTCCAGCGTTTGCCATGCCGGTTTGGCGTGCGCGCCTTCCTCCTTGAGGATGTTGTCGTTGAGCGGCGCGACCGACTCGCCTTCGCCAGTGAACAGCGTGGTGACTCCCTGGAAGATTTTCGAGGGAGCGTGGCCGTCCACCAGCAGGGTGTGGCCCGACTGGTCCAGCATGTCGATGAAGCCCGGCGTGACCACCATGCCATGCGCGTCGATGACCTGCCTGGCATCGGCGCGGCCAAGCGCGCCGATCGCGGCGATGCGGCCGTCTCTGATCGCGACGTCGGCGGAATATCCCGGCGAGCCGCTGCCGTCGATCACGCGGCCGCCGCGAATGACGATGTCGTACGAGGGGGCGGAGGCCGCCCGGACGCCAGGTCCAAGCAGGCCGAGTACGACCACGAAAACCAGGAAGCTTGCCGGACGCATGCGCATAAGAGCCTTTGTGCCGAATATTGCCAATGACTGCCGAGCCATCCTGGCGGCCTGTGCGGGTGCGCCGGAGACCGGGCTCGCGGAGAGAGCGGCCCGGGAGGCATTCGCGCCGTCCCGCATCTGCAAGACCATAACCCCATCCAGATCAGCCAGCCACCCGATAGCCCGGGTGGCGGCCTCCCGGCCCGCCGGCAGCCGGTCGCTGCCCCTGTCCGCCGAACCGCGAACGACGGCCGTGGTGTCGATGCCGGCCGGTCCGGCCTTCCGCTGGCCGCGCCAGCCGGGCTCCCCGATCATCGATAATCAGTCGTGCCGCACCTTCGCTTCGGCACGGGCAGCGCGCGTCGACCTCGCGTGTCCGTTCAAGCGCCGTTGCCGCGTTGCAGCGAACATCGTGTGCCTGGCGCGGTCACGGCGCCGACACCGTGGCAGGCAGCCGTGCCGCTACGGTACCGAGAACGATCGACGAGGATGAGCCCGATGCGCCCCTGGACCGTGCTGTTGTGTTTTGCGCTGGCGACGCCGGCGGTGTTTGCTGCACCGGCGCAGACGCCGCCGCCGGCGGCCACGACACCGGCCCCGCCGGTACCCGCCGACGTACCGTTGCTGGCGCCCGTGGTCGTCAGCGGCGTGGTCTCCGGCCCCGGCCTGTGGAAGGTCAGCAGGGACGGACACGTGCTGTGGGTGCTGGGCACGCTGTCGCCGCTGCCAGGGCATATCCAGTGGGAGTCGCGCGAGGTGGAGCAGGCGCTCGCGCAGTCGCGGCAGGTGCTGTTGGAGCCGAAGATCAAATTGAAGGCGGACATCGGCTTCTTCGGAAAACTCTTCCTGCTGCCCTCGGCCTATGGCGCGCGCAAGAACCCGGACGGCAAGACGCTGGAGCAGGTGATGGATGCGCCCACCTACCGGCGCTGGCTGGCGCTGAAGCAGAAATACATCGGCGACGATCGCGGCATCGAGCGCTGGCGGCCGCTGTTCGCGGCGCAGGAGCTGTACAAGAAGGCGTTGAAGGCGAACGGCCTGAGCAACGACGGCGGCGTGCCGGGCGCGGTGGCCGCGCTGGCGAAAAACGATGGCGTGCCGGAGACGCCGGTGGAGTATCGCGTGGAGATCCAGCATCCGCGCGACGCGCTGAAGGCGTTCAAGGCGGCGGCGCCCAGCGACATGGAGTGCTTCAGCCGCACGCTGGACAGCATCGAACACGACCTGCCGGCGATGACCGCGCGCGCCAACGCCTGGGCCACCGGCGACCTGGAAGCATTGCGCGCGTTGCCGGACAGCCACCGCCGCGACGCCTGCGTCAACGCGATCACCAGCGCCGGCTTCGCCCGCCGGCTCGGTCTCGACGACGTGCCCGCACAGCTCGAAGCCGCGTGGCTGGCTGCGGCGCGCAAGGCTCTGGCGGACGACACGGCCAGCTTCGCCCTGCTGCCGATGCGCGAGCTGCTGTCGCCCACCGGCTACCTCGCCGAATTGAAGGCGCAGGGCTACACGGTGCAGGCGCCGCAGGGACTGGGCGGGGCGCCGGCCGCCGCGGGCAGCGCGGCGTCGCCTGCCGCGCCGGCCAGCGCCGCCGCGCGTTGATCAGGCCGCGCTGGCGCGATCCAGCGCGGCAATCTCGTCGCCGCCCAGCGTGAGCTGCATCGCGCCCAGCAACTCCTGCAGTTGCGCCACGCCGGTGGCGCTGGCGATCGGCGCGGTGACGGACGGGCGGGCGATCAGCCACGCCAGCGCCACCTGGGCCGGCGTGGCGCGATGCGCGGCGGCGATGTCGTCCAGCGCGGAAAGCACGCCCAGGCCGTGCGGATTGAGGAAGCGCTTGGCCGCCCCGCCGCGCGCGCTGCTCTTGGCGAGGTCGGCCGCGCTGCGGTACTTGCCGCTGAGGAAGCCGCTGGCCAGCGCGTAGTAGCAGGTCACGCCCAGGCCTTCCCTGCGCACCAGCGGTTCGAGCTCCGTCTCGTAGCTGCTGCGCGCCACGAGGTTGTATTCCGGCTGCAGGCATTCGTAGCGCGGCAGGCCGTGTTCCTTCGACACCGCCAGCGCCTCGGCGGTGCGCTCGGCGCTGAAGTTGGAGGCGCCGATCGCGCGCACCTTGCCTTCCCCGATCAGCCGCGCGAATTCGCCCAGCGTCTCGTGCATCGGCACGCTGGCGTCGTCCTGGTGGGCGAAGTAGAGGTCGATGCGGTCGGTCTGCAGGCGCTGGAGCGAGCCCTCCACCGCCGCGCGGATATTGATCGGCGACAGGCCGGGATGCCGGTCCCACTTCGCCACCTTGGTGGCGATCAGCACCCGGTCGCGCTTGCCGCTCCGCTTCAGCCACTTGCCGATGATGGTTTCCGACTCGCCGCCCGCGTTGCCAGGCACCCAGGCCGGGTAGACGTCGGCGGTGTCGACCAGGTTGCCGCCGCCGTCGACGAAGGCGTCGAGCAGCGCGAATGCATGCGCCTCGTCGACGCTCCAGCCGAATACGTTGCCGCCGAACACCAGCGGGGCGATGGAAAGCGGCGAGCGACCGAGCGGGCGGTGCGGCATGGAAGTCTCCTGGTGCGGATGCGGCCGGCCGGCGCCGCGGGCACCGGGGTCAGCCGCGACGTTCGAAAGCGGTCACGACGAAATGCTGGACCTGCGGCTCGAATTCCAGCAGGTAGTCCCGGTCCTCGGGGTAGTACCTGGCCTTGAGCAGGTCGTCTCCGGCGAAAGCACGGATGCTCTCCTCCGAATCCCAGTGCGTCACGGTCATAAAATGCGTGACCGCGGCCTCGTCGCGCCGGAGCACGGCGACCGAGCGGTTGCCGGAAACGGAACGGTAGTCCGGAATGGCGCGCTGCTCAAGGAAGCGCGCGTAGGCATCGGCCTTGGAGTGTGGCGTGGCGCCGTGCCAGATGCGGCAGATCATGGGGGTACTCCTGTGCCGTGGGCCGGGTCGGGACCGGCCTGGATCCAGACATCGTTCCGGGCGGTCAGCCCGCTGGCGGTCCGACCGCTGTTGACGACGTCGCGCGGTCCGGCCAGCAATGCCTCGGCTTCGCCGTCGGCGGACGACTTGCGCCCGACGCCCTTCGGCACCACGAACATTTCGCCGTCGGCCGGTTCCACGGCGCTGTCGCGGAAGTCGATGCGCAGTCCGTCTTCGAGGACGATGAAGGCCTCGTTGGTGTCCGCATGGGCATGCCAGGCGAAGTCGCCCGCCGGCCGGGCGAGCTTGGACTGGTAGCCGCTCATCTCGGCGACCACCCTGGGTTGCCAGGGGTCGGCGAAGAGGGCGAACTTCTGCTGGAAGTTGATGGCCTGGTGGTTCATGGGCGGCTGCGCCGGCCGGGCGGCTCAGGGCGAGTTGATGGGGAACAGCCGGCGCGCACGGCCGGCCGTGGCGCGCCAGGAGCTGCGGCGTTCGGTGGCGTCCGGCGCGGCCAGTCGCCGGAACGCGCCGCGCAGGGTCAGCGGGCGCCGGTCCTCGTGGCTGAGTTGGCGGACGAGTTCGGGGGAATGCACATGGCCGTGCTGCAGCAGCAGGCCAACAAAGGGCGAGCGCATGGTGAATTCCTTGCAAGTGGGAGTAGGGACGGGTGCAAGGTAAAGCGTGGCGGGCGCCCGAAAAAGCGATATCTTCGCAAGCCTGACTTGAGGATCGTTCAAGATGACGCGGCTCTCGCTGGACCTGCTGCAGCAGTTCGTGCTGGTCGCCCGCCACGGCAAGCTGTCGCGCGCCGCGGAGCAGGCCCATCTCACCGTGAGCGCGCTCAGCCACCAGATGCGCCAGCTGGAGGAGCGGCTGGGCCGGCGCCTGCTCGATCGCGGCCCGCGTGGGGTGACCCTCACCGTGGAAGGCTGCCGGCTGTTCGAGGCCGTGGGCGCGCACTTCGACGGCATCGAGCACGCGCTGATGCGCTATCGCGAACAACGCCACGATGCGCTCACCCTGAGCGCCAGCCCCGGCATCATGTCCAGCTGGCTGATGCCGCGGTTGCCGGCGCTGGTGGCGGCCCATCCGGAGCTGGAGCTGAACCTGCAGTCCTCGTCGGCCCTCGTGGATTTCGAGCGCGAGCCGGTGGACTGCGCGCTGCGCTACGGCCGCGGACAGTGGGAGGGCCTGCACTGCGACCGCCTGTTCGGCGAATGGATCGCCCCGGTCGCGGCGCCGGAGCTGGTGGCGCGGATGGGCGACGCCAGCCACGATGACCTCGGCGACTGGCCGCTGCTGGGCGATCCGCATCCGTCCGACCGCTGGCGCGACTGGTTCCAGCGCTTCGGCGGCAAGCTGCCCGCGCGCCGCGTGGCGAACTTCGACAGCACCGACGCGGCACGCCATGCGGCGCTGGAAGGCCTCGGCGTGGGGCTGGGCCGCATGGTGACCTCGAAATCGCTGATCGATGCCGGCCGGCTGGTGGTGCTGGGCCACCATTACCTGCCGGTGCCGGAAGCATACTGGCTGGTGTATCCGTCGCGCTCGCAGGAGCACCGCGGCCTGCAGACCTTCCGCGCATGGCTGCTGGCCGAGGCGGACGACTACTGCCGCCGGCTGCCGATGAAGGCGCCTGAAGCCGCGTTGGAAGATTGACGTACCGCGTATCGCTTAAAATCGGCGCAGCCGCCCCGGGTGGGCGGCCATCATCCGGCAACGCGACACCCATAAGGATTTCCTATGCAACGAACCGCCATCCTCGTCGACGGCGCCTTCTTCCTCGCCCGCTACCGCAAGGTCTGGGGCGAGCGCGACGCCAACGACGCGCGCACCGTGGCCAAGACCGTGTTCGGCATGGCGCTGGAGCACCTGAAGGCGCTGGATCGCCCGCGCGAGTCGCTGTACCGCATCTTTTTCTATGATTGCCCGCCGCTGGACAGGAGCTTCGTGCGCCCGGTGAGCGGCGAACCCGTGGACTTCGGCCGCAGCGGCGCCGCCGCGTTCCGCCGCGAACTGCACGAGCAACTGCGCCGCCAGCGCAAGATGGCGCTGCGGCTGGGCCGGCTCGCCGAGCGCGGCGAGTGGAAGCTGAAGTACCAGGCCATGCAGCAGCTGCGCGACGGCAGCCTGCGCTGGGAGGCGCTCGGCGACGAACACTACGAACCGGACATGCGCCAGACCCAGGTGGACATGAAGATCGGCATCGACATCGCCGCGCTGGCCTACAAGCATCTGGTGGACCAGATCGTGCTGGTGGCCGGCGACGCGGATTTCATTCCCGCCGCCAAGCTCGCGCGGCGCGAAGGCATCGACTTCATCCTCGACCCGATGTGGCAGGGGATCGCCTCGGACCTGCACGAGCATATCGACGGCCTGCAGTCGGTGTGCCCGCGGCCGTTCTGAGCCGAAGGTCGGGAAAGCGCATCCATGCATTTCCCCGACCCGCCGAGTCCGGCACATGTCCGGGCCCGGTTCCGTCCATCGGGCGGAACGCCTGATGGGCGGCGTGCCATGCATGGCCTGCATTTCCTGCGGAGAGGGTGAGGCATGCTCCCATGTTGATCGCACTCAACAAGCCCTACGGTGTGCTGTGCCAGTTCACCGATGACCGCGGCCGGCCCACGCTGGCCGACCACGTGAAGCAGAAAGACGTCTATGCGGCCGGAAGGCTGGACCACGACAGCGAAGGCCTGCTGTTGCTGACCGACGACGGCCGGCTCGCGCATCGCCTCACCGATCCGCGCCACAAGCAGCCCAAGACTTACCTGGTGCAGGTGGACGGCGCGGTCGACGATGCGGCACTCGCCGCGCTGCGTCGCGGCGTGGTGTTGAACGACGGCCCGACCTTGCCCGCCTCCGCCGGGCATGCCGGGGAGCCCGACTGGTTGTGGCCGCGCGACCCGCCGGTGCGTTATCGCAAGAGCATCCCCACCAGCTGGCTCGTGCTCACCCTGCGCGAGGGTCGCAATCGCCAGGTGCGGAGGATGACCGCGGCGGTGGGTTTTCCCACGTTGCGGCTGATCCGCATGCGTATCGGCGACTATGCGCTGGATGGGTTGGCGCCGGGCGAGACGCGCGTGCTGTCGCGCTGAACCGGCGTTCCGCCCTGCAGGAGCGCACCCCGTGCGCGGATGCTTCCGGTTCCAGTCAGGTGCCGCGCGCCAGGGCACTCGCGTGCGGGTTCAGTCCAGGCCGAAGAACGCCGCGGCCGTCGCCGTGCTGTTCGCCGCGGTGACGTCCGCCGGCTCGCCGCGGTCGCGCGCGATCTCCGCGCAGATGTGCGCGAGATACATCGGCTCGTTGCGCCGGTGCGAAGGCTGCGGCCGTACCGTGCGCGGCAGCAGGTAGGGCGCGTCGGTCTCGATCATCAGGCGGTCGGCGGGAATGCTGCGCACCAGTTCGCGCAGATGGCTGCCGCGCCGCTCGTCGCAGATCCAGCCGGTGATGCCGATGTGGCAATCCAGCGCGAGGTAGTCGGCGAGCGCCTCGCGGCTATCGGTGAAGCAGTGCACCACCGCGGCCGGCAGCTTGCCGCGCCAACGCCGGAGCAGGGCGACGAAATCCTCGTGGGCGTCGCGCTGGTGCAGGAACAGCGGCTTGCCCAGCTCCGCCGCGATCGCCAGTTGCCGCTCGAACACCGCCAGCTGCGTCTCGCGCGGCGAGTAGTTGCGGAAATAGTCCAGCCCGGTCTCGCCCACTGCGCGCACCGCCGGATCCTGCGCCAGTTCCCGCAGCCGCGCATCGGTGGCGTCGTCGTAGTCCAGCGCGTGGTGCGGATGCACCCCGGCGGTGGCCCACAGCACGCCGGGATGCGCATGTGCCAGCGCCAGCGCGTGCTCGCTGCCCTCGCGCGAGGCGCCGGTGACGATCATCCGGGCCACGCCATGCGCCTGCGCACGTTGCAGTACGGCATCGAGATCGTGGCGGAAGGATTCGTGGCCGAGATTGGCGCCGATGTCGAGCAGCATGGCTTCGCGTCAGTGATGGAGCGGCCAATTCTGGCAGACGCGGGTGTGCGTACAAGGCCGGATTTGCCTGCAGTGCAGCAAGGCCTGCTTGCGCGCCGGCAAAATATTGCGTTGACCATCGCAAGATAATGACGCTAGCTTCGTCGACAGGGCCGCCGGTTCCAGGCCGCGCGGAGGGGTTGAGGGCGTTTCTCCAGGGGAGGCATGGCAATGGCGGCGACACGGCCTCGTGTCGACCGGCTTGCCGGTGCAGAGGATTGATCGGGTGCCGCGGGGCGGGGCTGTTGGTGCGGGGCATGTGCGGACGGCCGGGCATCCCTGGCCATGACCGCGGGATGGCGGCCCCAGCGCTTGCGTGAACCGCAGGCGGACGATGATCGAACGACGATTCGCAGGCTGGTGCCATGGAGAAGTTCGTCCCGGGTTTTGGCGCCGATTGCCGGCGCTTTTCGACGGGAGGGATGGGCAAGATGAGGAGCGCAACAACCACGGCGGCGGCCGTGATGCTGGCAGGCGGTTACCCGGGAGCCGGCCAATGGCGTCGTGCCGGGAAAACGACCCGGCATGACGGGCGATTCCCTGCCCTGCAAGCCCGAGGCGCCGGCCGGCGCCCTTGTGCTGACCCTGCGTACCGCAGGGTCAGCGGCGACGTTTCGCTGTCCGTGAAAGCGGGAGCCGGGCCGATCGGGGCCGACAGCGACTTCAGGTCGGTGCATGCGGGCACCAACAGCGAATCGGTGGCCATCAGCAAGCCGGCGGGGTAACTCCGCTCGGGTCGACCGTGGCCATGCCGGCACGGAGCGCATGCCCTGCACCCGGCTCCGGGGCGAACCGGGATCGCCCGCACCGGTGCCGTAGCCGTGCGGCTGCACCTAGCAGATTACCGTTCGAAATATATTGCAGTAATTCGCAATTTCGATTGACGTTCGAAAATACTGGCGATAGATTCGCAATGTCTTGCGTAATCCTGGCCGGTGTCCACGATCCACGCGGAATGACGGCACGCAGGACATTCGATGTCCGGGCGCGGAGCGGGGGCTTCGCGTTCGTCAGGGGCTTCCATGGCGCCGCCATGTGAAGAAGCCGGTCACCAAAACTTGGGGAGCATTCGCAATGCTGAATCGCTTGGGGAGCAGGGGGCTGCTGGCAGCCTCCGTGGCAATGGCCTTTTCCGTTTCCATCCATGCGGCCGGTGCCGTGCAGGCGCCGGCCGCCGGCGCGGCACTCGCTGCAAAATTCAACGTCAGTTCCTTGCGTCCCGACGGCAGTTACGACCGTTTCATCATCCGCTACAAGAGCGGCTCCGCCGAGCAGGCGAGCCAGGCTGCCGCCGTGCAGAACGCCATGGCCGCCGTCGCGCGCGCCGGCCTGAACCAGGCGGCGCAGGCGCCCGCCGTGAACTACGTGCGGAAGCTGGCGACCGGCTCGAGCCTGGTGAGCACCTCGCGCAAGCTGAGCCAGGCGGAAGCGGCCGCCTATATCCAGTCCCTGGCAGCCGATCCGGCCGTGGACTACGTGACGCCGGACATCCTGCGTCATGCGGTACGCGACATCAGGGCGTCCGCCGGTATCCAGGGGCCCGGCGGCACGCTGGCCGCCCGCAGCATGTCGCCTGCGTCGGCCGCCCCCAATGATCCCTACTACATGCTCTACCAGTGGGATTTCCAGGCCGGCGACGGCAGCGCGTACACCAATGCCGGCGCGAGCGGCGGCGGCAGCGTGCCGAACTGGGGCGCTTCCAATATCCAGAACGCCTGGGACCTGGCCGACGGCACCGGAGTGACGATCGCCGTGGTCGATACCGGCATCGTCAAGCACGCCGACCTGGATACCTCGCTCGGCGACGACGGCTACGACTTCATCTCCGACAGCTTCGTGTCCGGCCGCGCAACGGATGGCCGCGTCGCCGGCGGCTGGGATCTCGGTGACTGGACCACCGGCAGCACGTACAGGAGCTGCGTCAGCGCCAGCAATCCGGCGGAAGCCAGTTCCTGGCACGGCACGCACGTGGCCAGCGCCAGCGGCGCGGAAATCACCGGCAACGGCACCGGCATGGCCGGCATGGCGCACGGAGCCAAGGTGCTGCCACTGCGCGTGCTCGGCCACTGTGGCGGCTACGACAGCGACATCAACGATGCCATCGTGTGGGCGGCAGGCGGCCACGTGGACGGGGTCCCCGACAACCAGTATCCCGCGCAGGTGATCAACCTCAGTCTTGGCGGTGACGGTGCCTGCAGCGCCGACGACGATGCCGCGCTGGCGATCGCCAAGGCCAATGCGCTGGGCGCCGTGGTCGTGGTCGCGGCCGGCAACGACGGCGAGGATGTCGCCGATTATTCGCCGGCCAGCTGCCCGGGGGCGATCACCGTCGCCGCGACCGGCATCACCAGCAAGCTGACGTTCTACTCCAACTACAACAGCCCGGGCGAAGGCATCGTGGCGATCAGCGCGCCGGGCGGCGGCGTGTACGACAACGATGCGGCCAGTGGCTCGCAGGTGAACGAGGGCTTCCTGTGGCAGGCGCTGAACACGGGCACGACCACGCCGAAGGCCAGCCCGGGCGGCGATACCTACGGCGGGTTTGCCGGCACCTCGCAGGCGACCCCGCACGTCACCGCGGCGGTGGCGCTGATGCAGTCGGCACGCATCGCTGCGGGACTCCCGCTGCTGACGCCGGACGAGGTGCGCAGCATCCTCGTGGGCACGGCACGCGTACCCAACGTCGCACCCGATCCGGCCAAGACGTTCGGCGCGGGCCTGCTGGATGCCTCCGCCGCGGTGACTGCCGCGGTAGCCGGCGACGACAACGGGGGCGGTCAGGACGGCACCATTCCGCTGAGCAACGGTGCCGCGTTGGCCGACCAGTCCGGGGCGGCCGGTTCGAGCGCTGTCTACAAGCTGGACGTGCCGGCCGGGGCGCTGGCGCTGACCCTGCGCACGATGGGCGGCACCGGCAACGTGTCCATCTACGTCAAGGCGGGTTCCCCCGGCAGCGCGACCAGCTATGACTTCAAGTCGGCGGCCAGCTCCGGCAATACCGAGTCGGTGGCGATTGCCCGCCCGGTGGCGGCGACCTACTACGTCACCGTGGTGGGCGAGGCGGCGTACAGCGGGGTAAGCGTGATCGGCAGCTACGTCGCGCCGAAGTAGAGGGCCTCTGCCGCAGCAGATCCGCTACCCCGTCCAGGCGGACGGGGTAGCGCCCACGACGCTCGATGCGAGGTCCGAGGGGCGGCGGCAGCCGCCGCCCTTCCCATGTCCGGTTGCCCGGTGGGGCGGGTTTGCCTGTGCGCCATCCGAAGGCCGGCCCGACAACGGGCACAAACCATGTCGTCTGGTGCTCCTGTCACGGCAGATGCGCACCGGTTTCGAAATTCCATGTTCGGGGGAGGCGTGTCTTGAACAAGATCTACAGCAAGGTATGGAACAGGTCGCTGGGCATGCTCGTGGTTGCATCCGAGTTCGCCAGGACGAATGGCAAGGGCGCCGCGGCCAGGCGGGCGGCCGTGGCGATATTGGCGGCAGGTGTCGCCATGGCGCCAGGCATGGCGTCTGCCATGGCCGCCGGGAAAGCCGTTGCGCCGAAGCAGGTGCATGCGGCAGCGATGCAGCCGGACGACGCGGCGGCCCCGTCGTCCCTGTTCGCGGCCGACGGTGCGACGGACGGCAGCGAGGACGCACTGGCGCTGGGTACGCACGCGGTGGCGGCGGGCGCGAACAGCTTCGCGATCGGCGACGAAAGCGCGACCTACGGATCGGGCTCGGCGGCCTACGGCAACTACACAGTGGCGATCGGCGCCGGCAGCGGCGCGTTGTCCGACAACGCGACGGCGCTGGGCTGGGGCGCGAACGCGCTGGAACTGAACAGCACGGCGCTGGGCTACGGCAGCAGCGCGCTGGCGCAGAACAGCGTGGCGCTGGGTGCGGGCTCGCAGGCGGATCGCGCGGACAGCGTGTCGGTGGGCAGCATCGGCGCCGAGCGCCAGATCACCAACGTGGCGGCCGGCACCGGGGCGACCG